>JAJOZX010001969.1:210000-350000 GCA_023014485.1 Bathynomus jamesi
TTCCGTTTCCTCTATCTTAGACGTAAAAGTCCTTTGTATAGCTTCAATACTAGCAATGTCTCTTTTTCTGTGTGGGCTTGTGAGTACTGAGCAATACTCAAGTATTGGTAGGACTAGACTCTTCCATAATTAGAGCATGATGTTTGCTTTTCTGCTGCGGAAGCTCCTCCAGATGATTCCCATTATTTTTCTAGCCGTTGTGATTTTGATTTTATAGAACTCTCTGAATTCTGCATCCGACGACATTATTACTCCAAGATCCCTGACTTGTGGATTTGGTGTTATCTGTTTGGCTTGCGGAGTTTTGTACCCTTTTTTCTGTAGCTCTTTGTTATTACCATATCTTAGAAGTTGGAATTTTTCTTCGTTGAACTTCATATTGTTGTCTTCTGCCCACTGGAATAATGTTTCAATGTCGTTTTGTAATTTTCTTATGTCATCTTCGTTCAATATTTCCTTACATATCTTTGTGTCATCTGCGAAGCATGATACAATACTGTCCTTAATATCTGCATCAATATCTGCAATCATTATTATGAACAGCAAGGGAGCTAATACTGTCCCTTGTGGGACAGAGCTCACGACTTCCAAAACTTCCGAGACTTCCGATTTAACTCCGTTTACCACCACTCTGCGTTCTTTGCGTCAAGAAATTAAATATCCACCTTCCTAGCTTTCCAGTAATTCCTGTATCCATAAGTTTGTATGCTATGATTCCATGGCCACATTTATCGAAGGCTTTAGCAAAGTCAGTATATATTACATCAATGTTTTGTCCTCGACACAATGTTCCTAATATTTTCTCCTGGTGGTCTAGTAGCTGTGACAGGCATGATCTTCCCGCCCTGAAGCCATGTTGATTTGGGTTGTATAAATCTTTTTCTTGTAGGTAGTAGGTAGTTTTGCCTCAAATTATGAGTTCAAAACACTTTATAAGGGGTGAGGTGAGAGCCACTGGCCGATAATTTTTGGGCATTGCTCTGTTACCGACCTTTAAATGGGGGGCAATGTTCGCGTTCTTTAAGGGGAGTGGAATTTGTCCTGTGTCAAGTGATTTCTTCCATAGTAAGTATAGCGGTTTTGAATACTCTCTCTGCATTTCTTCAGAAATGTGGCACTCCATGTGTCTGGCCCTGGCGCTGAATTGTCTCGCATCTTCGTTGTCTGAACAGAGTCCTGATTTTCCTCTCGAGCTTGCTACGTTTTCTTCCCAGTCTCTCTGGAATATGTTTCAGTATTATAGGTTTGATTTCCGTCTATATTATACATAGTATTTGTTGTGGAATCTTCTCGTGTAGTAGCAATTCCCAATTTACCTCCTCTAAATCTTTATTTACGTTTTCCCAATTTACTTTCTTTGAATTTGTTTGAGCCTTCAAATATTCCATCTGCCTCTCTAGGATGCGTTTTCGGACCTGTGGGTGCTAACTTCAATTGTATATCGATGAGGTTATGGTAGGAGAACTTTGTGTGCGTTACTTTTTTATTTATTATTATCTCGTTGTTATTTGTCCAGATTAAATCCAAAACGTTCTCCTTTCTCGTGGCTTCACCGATTTCCTGGGTAAGGGCATAATGTTCCATAATATCTAATAGCATTGTTGCTTGGGTTCTGTCATCTTTAGTAATGTTGCCATGAAACTTCTCAACATATATAACTTCGTCAGTTTTCTTCGATGATATGAATGGGAAATTAAAATCTCCGAAAATTAGAATATTTGTTGCTGGAGTTTCAAGTAATTTTAATATGTTTTCTATTTCATTTGTAGCAAATTGGAATCCACTTTTTGTGGTGTTTGGTGTCTGTAGATGTTCATAATGGTTAGGTTCAGTTCTTTTACTTCTAATATAATAACTTCAACTGTGCTGTTTGATTTCTTTACCCTCACTTCACATGTGTATGTTTTTCACGTAGATACAACACCCTCCTCCTCGTCTAGCCACTCTATCTGCTCTGTATATGGTGTAGTCCTGGAATGCTATTTCAGTATTCTCGATGCAGTTTTCAGCCTTTTTCGCACTTATGTACTGTAAATGTGTTTCCGTTATGCATATGATATCTATGCTGGTTTCCTTAGCTAAATTTTGCAGGATTGTAATTTTCAGTCTGCGTGGTCCGTATAGAGGCCTTGTATATTTGTGTATAATACATTTACCGGGTTTCTAATCTTCGTGTTCGATTTTCCTAAATGATGGTCGTTTCCTGGTCAATGTCGGTTCCTGTTTGGTGTTACTTGTGGATATTTGGTGAATATTTGCTTCAGAGATTGTATTGCTTTAAATATATATATATATATATATATATATATATATACTTAAAGCAATGCAATCTTTAAAAGGAAATATCCACAACCTGTACGATATCTACATATACATTTCCGTAATGTCTCTCAGCTATCTTTGATGAATTACTAAGAAGTTTTAAGTCTGCTTATGCATCAGGCCTTAACATCAGTATGTATATATACACACCGATATTAGAGACAGCTACATAAGAAACAAGTTTACAACCTCTTATCATTTCATTAAACTTTGTTGAGAAATCTACTGTATTTTGAAAATGTTTGGTTAGTGTTGAAGCTTATATATATTTGTTTTTAGCGATTATGTTGGCATGAGAAATTTTGGCTCCGTCCGATAGTGTTCCTGCCTGGCGAAATAAAATTATCACTTTCGGTTCTTCTTTTATATGTAGGCACTATAAGTGCTTCTGTGCAAACATGCACTTAAAAGTGTAATAAAAATTCAGAACTTATGCTCAGAAGCTTATAACACAAAGGCGAATTTTTTTGGATGCTGTTGGTGTAGTGGCGATAAAACTGTTTTGAGAACGTCTCTATGCTAACACATTACATTCATTTTATCTAAGATTTTCTTCCTTTACCGTTGACTTGTTTTTTATACAAGTGAAAATTCGGTTAAAGCTGTTTTTATACGAAGCAAACATCAGATGTTACAATTTGACATTTTCTGAAATAAATATAAATTGTTTTAGATTGTTGTCACCAACTGGTAACATCTGGAGAAGTCGCTAGGCTTACAAAGTAATATTTTCTGATCAGTGTCGATATCGTATGCCTATACATTTTATGACATCTCTGATTATATATATATATATTAGTGGTGGACAGGATGTCAGTTTTTCAATATCTGCGAATGCGAATCTTTAATTTCAATATCCGCGGATGCGGATATGGATATTTAGTTAATCTATCAATATAATATAGAATTATGAATATATATGACAATTTTTCAAATTTCGTGATATTACTATTATGGCAGGCAATGCATAAGAATTAAAATTAATATTAATGTTTTCATTATGATAAAAATAATAAGTTTCTCAAGAGTTTCAGCCACAGAAAAATGAATGAAACGAGTTTCATTCAATTTTCTGTGTTATCAGGTATTTATATTTTGAGGTTTATATATTTGTTTGTTCATTAATAATTAATTAATACTTTACATGAAATGTGCATGACTGGGCCTCATAAGCTACTTTATAAGTTAATTTAATTGTAAATTGCATAATTTATTAGAGGTAATATCCGCATAACATCCGCAGTCAGAAGTGCGGATGCGGATGTTAAAAATGATGCGGATATCCGGTCCACCACTAATATATATATATATATAATGGTTGTATTTATTTGTTATTAAAAGGGTTTTTTCCAGAGGCCTTTGTTTATTATTATTTTCGCGAATGAGTTTATTTATTAATATTATTATTATTATTATCGTTATTATTGTACATGTGTGTCGCTTACCCTGTAAAGAAACTGTCTGACCGCCGATTACGCCATGTAGTTGGTGGTTCTTACGTCAATTGGCTGTGATCCTAAAGCCGCCCAGGAAGGCTAGTGAAGACGACACTATGCGGAGTGTTGTGCAGCGAGAACATCAAGGATCTCATCCTTTTTCTCTCTTTCGTTCTTTTGCTTTATTTTAGGTTAGGTTAGGTTAGTCCTGGCCCTCCGCTACATATATACACACACAATTCATATATATATATATATATATATATATATAGTTTTGTTTTATTTTCCTATATATTCAAACATGCTTACACACCCACACATATAATTCATATATATATATATAATATATATATATATATATATATATACTTGTGGGCCTGAGGTGCCAGGTTAGGATAGCCACCTCTTGGAGGGTCTAAACCAGTCTCTCCCCTTCTTGCATAACCCTTCTCTTCCCCTTTGGAGAGTTAAAACTATGTTGCATGCAATGTTGCAATCATTCATCATGTTGCATGCAATTGATTTGCACTAACATTTTGCAAACATAATACTGGTTCTTATCGAATTTGGTCGTTTTCTCCAGGACACTTTTGGATGTGGCTAAAATTCAAAAAAAATTCTAGAACGTGCTCTGACCTTGCAGTATGACTAAATCAATCTCTTGACTCTTGAGCCGCTTCATGCGTATACACTAAAGAAAAATCTCAGTGCAAGGGACGAGCGTAAACATAATACTCGTACTAATTATATTAAAAACAAACAATGCGCATACAAGAAACAATACGTACTGTACGTATGATACAAATATAACAATAATTCCCGATATACTGTACTCTACATATAAGGCCTAACCTACCCCACACTAAACAATAAGGTTACTACTCAGCCTTCGAAGAGAAAATGACAAATACTTCTGAACCTGTGAACAATAATTTTAAAAACTCATAATGAAAATAATTTTAAAAAAATGTTTACATTACAAAATACGCCATTAATGAATTAAGTTTATATTAAAATCACAAATACGTTACGAGAATTCTCTTACTCATATTATTGGGCTTTATACGTAAACTAAATTAATTAGGACTGACCTTCATGTTCAAAACCTATATATATATAATCACTAGTAAATATTTACATTCATCATTAATGTATGACAATATTAATAGAAACCCGTAATTATTATTGGTACTCTCCTGTTTGTTATCACAGACCCGAGACTTTTTGTCAGATTCGGACGCCACTTGCCAGATTGCCAAATTTCACTGCCAAATTTTTTTTTTAAATGCTAAGTAACTAACCTAACCCAATCCCTGGTTAGGTTAGGTTAGGTTGTTAATATGTTTTAAATGACATGGGCTGGACCTGTAAATCAAAATAACTTTTTATGAGGTAATTTTAGTCGCTTTATTCAAATTTTTTACTCTTTTTTTGTGCAAACTATTATAGGAAATAATAATAATAGTCTAATAATATATATATATATATATATTTAGTGTATTTGTAGTCGGGGGGTGGTATGACGTCATGTTACTCTGCGACTTAATTAATTTGTTGGTTTCTGTTCTGGCTATTTTTTTTTCTAGTTGGATTCAGTTTGGTGGTGTTTGTGATAGAATTATGACGTGCCGTTCGTGTGGTTTCGACTTTGAGAACTTGATTCGTCATGTGCCCTAGAATTAGATGATTAATTAAATGATTAATTGAATGCCCGGTTAGGTCAACTGTACGCCCTTGATGATTGGTTAGGTTAAGTAGTGATATTTTCGTTAATTTAAACGAAAATGACGAGAGAAAAATTTTCTGGTTAATTTTGAGGTGTTTTGCAAGTTTCCTGTGGTAATGCGTCGTTTACGAGATCTCGTAACATGAACATGTTAGGTTATTCTTTATTGTATAAAATATAGTCAAAAATACATTTTTCAAGTGTATTTTGGTGTGCTTTTTTCGAATATGACCTTCATTTCTTGTGCAAATGAACAGAAATACAGTTGTCATTGCATGGCCCAAACACGTATTTCTGTTCATTTGCACAAGAAATGAAGGTTATATTTAAACAGAGCACACCAAAATACACTAGAAAAATTTATTTTTTATTTCAACTTCAGGTCATGTCATTTGCGACATAATTACCAGGTTAGGTTAGGTTTGGTTAGTACTTAACATTTAAAAAAAAATTGGTAATGAAATTTGGCAATCTGGCAAGTGCGTACGAATCTGGCAAAACGTCTGGGGTCCAGGATAACAGAAAAGTACCCTATTATTAATAAAAGTTAACTAAAATTACCTTAGATTCAACAGTTACAGCGAATTTACACTTAATTTAACATTCGGTAATTATTGAATGTTTCACCAACACTGAAATTAATATCCAAAATACATTTTTCTAATGTATTTTGGTGTGTTCTGTTCAAATATGACCTTCATATCTTGCGCAAATGAACCGAAACAAAGTTATGAAACATTAAAGTTTTCCTATGTTTTGGTTAATTTTCGCTAGAAATGAAGGTCATATATGAACCAGACACACCAAAATACATTAGAAAAATGTATTTTGGATATTAACAAAAACCAAACGGGCTAGGTCAACTGTATGCCCTTGACAATTGGTTAGGTTAAGTCGTGATATTTTCGTTAAAACTAACGAAAATAACATAACTTAACCCAACCAATTGTCAAGGGCATAAAGTTGACCTAACCGGGCATACAGTTGACCTAAACGGGCATTCAGTCAACCTAACTGGGCATTTAATTAACCTAACCGGGCATGGTTCCCCATAATGAATTCGGGACCCAGAAAGGTAAGTAATACCCCTAACCTAACATCGGCCTAGATGACGTCCCACTCGGACTGGGAGCTCCCACTACAAACAAACATCCTAGAGCGACTGTCGAATTCAAATTTCAGCCGCCGGACAATGACGTTTAAGCATGCCGTGCTCTGATTGGCCAATGTAGGTATATCGTCATACGGAACCTATAATTTTTCTACTATTTATAACTTTCTTAATAAGCATTTGCGCAAGATACAGATTGCAGATTCGAACAGAACACAGTAAAATACCCTAAGAAATTATGGTTACGCCTTCAAGGTCACTGTTGGTGAAACTTTCATTAATAACCTAACATTCTCGCCATCTATGAATCAAAATGTTGGCAGACATCACAAAACATTCATTTTACAAACACTTCGAACATGTCCAATTGAAGAAAGTAGCCAGAAAAATAAATTGCAAAAACTGATTGTAATCACGCAAAGCTTAATTTTCAAACAACCAACTACTAGTATAATTCATGTACCTACCTACCTACCTACTCAATGACCATATCTTTACCATTACTTTAAAAATTTAGTATGGATGGTTGGAGTATTTTTGTTTCAAACAGGTTGTTAACTTTTATCCCGTCGTAATATGATGACTACGCGCGAGCGAGACTTCTACCCCAAAAGACCCTGGTTGGGGCATCTTTGTTTCATTTTATTTATATATATATATTAGGATCGCGATATTTCGCGAAACCTCGCGATATACAGTGAAGCTCGCGAAGTATTTTAAAAAAGTAATAATTTAGGGGTTCACGAAGTAAAAAACTCGTTACAACAAATATCACGACCCTACTGTGTGTATATATATATATATATATGACTTTCGAAAGAGAACCTCCTTCATCTTCTGGGTCAGACTTAAAACTAATTAAAATTTAAAAGTTAGGAACAGATGGACGACTAAAGACGCAAGCGCGAGCTACTTGGTTGTTTCCTTTAATATTGTAAGAAAACTATTAAAATAGAGATCATTGAGAAAAGCCTTGTTTAAAATATCGTTTTCAGTATTTTTTATAAGAAAGCATTTTGTTATTTTTCTCTTTCTCTTCAGAAATAGTTAAAAGAACAGAGGAGTGCTTTAAATCTAGACTAAGGTTATATTCAATTCTATTTGAGTGAAGAGCAGAGAAACTATCACTATTTCTGACGTGTTGATATGTACTTCTTTTGAAATCATTACTCTCCCCAAAATAAAACTTATTACAACCAC
The DNA here is from genome assembly GCA_023014485.1 of Bathynomus jamesi. Lineage (NCBI taxonomy): Eukaryota > Metazoa > Arthropoda > Malacostraca > Isopoda > Cirolanidae > Bathynomus > Bathynomus jamesi. The sequence goes on from JAJOZX010001969.1 coordinate 217,796, forward strand.
GACATTTTATTAAATATACTCCAGTGTTATTAGTGTTGTCTTCGAATTTATTTTCCCTTAAAAGATTCTTGGTGGTGCGAGGCACTCTGGAGGTAATGTTAATATTTTTAGGAACATTGGTTGTTAATGTTTGTCAATCGAAGGGTAAAGTCATTATGTTTTTAGTTTAAAATTTAGTATTATGTTTAATATCGCAGAATTTTTTCTTTGCAGTGTTAAGAAATTTAAGAATGAAATACCCTGAGTACCAAAACTGGAAAAAGTGTCAATCAGATATTTAATTTGAAGGTCTAAAATTGAGGACGAGATATTTATAAAGCTCTTCAAAATATATTGATTAAAAATGCCTTTCTTTGTAGAGGAATGTGATGAGAATTAATGTACGCATCAATTTAAAAGAATGTCTGTTTTATGAATTATAAAAATCGGTATATTCCATGATGATCTAATGATGTGAACATCAAGGAAAGATATTTGAGTTGTTTTTTCTTTCCAAGGTAAGGGGCCATTAAAAAACCACGTGGTCCTTAAGGGGGGGGGCTCATTATTTGACCACCAAGGGCCACATGTGGGAGGGGGTCTTGACGTTTAACCACATGGCCAATACTAAGCATTAAAATATCCTGTTTATAATATTATCATATTATCATAGTATATAATTATATAGGGTAGACTGGGGTAAAACACCCATGCGTGGTAATAAGCCTATGCATATTTATTTTAAATGTAAATGACTGCGCATGCGTATGTAGGTTTCATCTTTTCCGCAAGGAAGTAAAGATTAAGAAGGGGTGGGGGTGATATCAGAAGACCACGTGGTTTTGGAGGGGGGTTAAGTCATTGGCCACAAATGACCACAAGGGGGGGGGACGGGTTTGAAAACCACCCGAAAAAGGGCCACGTGGTTTTTGAATGACCCCTAAAGTGCATTGAAAATACCCTTCTGCAGCATTCCGATTCATTTGCGGGATCTGATAGACGAAAGCTTTGCCTTCTATTCTTATCCTACCCTCGTAGCCAGCTTCACATGCTGGTCAGAAACTTTGCACAAGAACCTATCTAATTGGTTTTTGAAATTGTTCAGGGTTGGTGTGCTGGAATTCCCAAGTTCTTTTGGCAGCACGTTAAAGAATCTTGGCCATCGTATTCTGAGAATACTTTCCATCTTCGTTTTCATGGTCCCCTATCCCACCATAGCTGGGATAGTACAGAATATATCTCTGCTCGCATTCCACTGTTTATTTCATTGCTAAAGTCTGTAATATATCCCTCGAGTATTTTCCATATATGCTGTATATTGTTGTGTATCGCTCACGTCATATTTTTACGGAGTAGAGATTCAGGGATTGTAGTCGTGACCAGTAGTTTCCTCTTTCGTTTCCTCTATCTTAGACGTAAAATTCCTTTGTATGACTTCTATGTTTGCGATGTCTCGTGTTCTGTACGGGTTTATGAGTACCGACCAATACTCAGTTATTGGTAGGACAAGGCTCTTCCATAATTTTAGCATGATGTTTGATTTTCTGTTATGTAATCTCCATAGCTCCCAGTTCTAGTTCTTTGTAATTTTAATATAGTGGTCACTGAATTCTGCATCCGATGACATTATAACTCCAAGATTCCTGACTTGTGGGTTTGGTGTTATCCCTTTGTCTTGTAGTGTTTTGTACCCTTTATTCCGTAGCCCTTTGATGCTATCATATCTTATGAGTTGGATCTTTTCTTCGTTGAATTTCGTATTGTTGTCTTCTGCCCACTTGAAAAATATTTCGATGTCATTTTGTAATTTTTGCATTTCACCTTTATTTCATATTTCCTTGCATATCTTTGTAACATCCGCGAAACACGATGCGATACTGTCATTAATATCTGCATCAATGTCTAGTCATTTTTAGAAATAGCAAGGTAGTTAATACTGTACCTCGTGAGACCGAGCCGACTACTTCTGGGACTTTAGATTTAATTCCATTTACTACCACACTTTGTGTTCTTTTGTCAGAAAATTAAATATCCTCTATTCTTAAGTTTGTGTGCTATAATTTCAAGATTACATATATCAAAGGCTTTAACAAACTCGGTATAGATTACATCTGTATTTTCTGTTCGACGCAATGTTTCCATTGTTTTCTCTCGGTGGTCTAATAACTGTGATAGGTATGATCTTTCAGCCCTGAAACTATGTTGGTTCAGAGTGAATGATTCCCTTTCTTACAGGTAGTAATTAATTTTTCCTCTAATTACACTTTCAAAGCACTTTACAAGGTGGGAGGTTAGTGCTACTGGATGATAGTTATTAGGTATTGCTCTGTTAACTCCTTTGACTTTGTTCTGTGTCGAGTGATTTTCTCCAGAGCAAGTATAGTGGCTTGGCTATATTCTCTTTGCATTTATTCAGAAACGTTGCACTTTATTTGTGGTCCTGCTGCTGAATTTTCTCGTATTTGCGATTGAGCCTTAATTATGTCCCTTTCAAAAATTCTAAATCCATTCATAAATTTAAAACACACACACACACACACATATATATATATATTATATATATATATATATATATATATATATATATATATATATATATATATATATATATATATATATACACACTGTATATAGTGCGCTCATAAGTATTCGTACAGAGAAATATTTCAGTTATGTTCGTCCTTTTCTTTTGTCCCATGCATAGTATAGTTATGAAAAGTTTACTGTTAAAATTTAGTTTAATTCCAACATATAGTGTAAAACATCAAAAAATTTAAGGAAAATAAAAAAGAAGTTAAAATGCTAAAGTTTTCGTACATTTACTTACAAAATTACTTAATACTTTGTGTGTCCACCTTTTGCTTGAATGATTTCAATGATTCGTTTTGGGTATTTTTCTACAAGGTTTCGACATCTCTCATTAGAAATTTTAATACATTTTTCTAAAGAAAATTGTTGCAATTCATTCCGATTCGAAGAGTTTCTCTTGCGGACAGCTTTCTTAAAATAAAACCATAAATTCTAGATTAAATTGAGCTCTGGGCTTTGACTGGACACTCGAGAAGCTTGAAATACTTATATGTTTTGGATTATTATCTTCTTGTAGTACCAAATTGCGACCCATTCGCAACTCCAGAACTGAAGGCTGAAAATTTCCCAATATTTCTTCGAATTTAAGATTCTACTGACGTAGGCTGACCATACGTACCGTTTTGAACGGGACAGTACCGTTTTTTTAATATTTCCTGGCCGTCCCGTCGTTTTAATAAAAATGTCAATTTTGTCCCGGTTTATGTACTTACTTTTTCATGAATACAGAATATTACATAACCCCCGTCCCTTTTTTGCCATCCCAATGTCCCGTTTTTGTCTCAAGGAAATATGGTCAGCCTATACTGACGACAACAAGCTTTCCTGGACCAGAAGCACAAAAGTATCCCCAAAGAAGCAAACTACCACCACCATGTTTAACCGTAGGAAGGGTTTATTATTTCCTCGAATGCAGTATTTGATTTTCGCCAAACATACCGTTGCTCGTTGTTTCCAGATAATTCAATTTTGGTCTCGTCTGTCCAGAGAACTTTCTTCCAGAATACAAATCCATCAATTTGGTGATCCTTGACGTACTTTAACCCCTTAATAGCGTCTGTATGACCCAGATATAGAAAAACTTAAAAACTGTGATTGACAGTTTATTTTATCCTTATTATGCAGGAACTAATGTGATTTTTACTCTAAATAATTATTTTCATAGAAATTCTGTATGGGGATAATGAAACTGAACAATATTCTTTCTATATTTTATTCATTGAACAAAAGTAATAAAGTTGCTGTTTAGACTTCTATAACATGATAACTAAATGTGAAAACTATAAAATCAAATAAAAATTTCTAATTATATATATATATATATATAATATATATATATATATAATATATATATACACACACACACACACACACACATATATACATATATAATATATATATATATATATATATATATATATATATATATATCAGGTCATCCCATAAGTAATGTCGTTTTTTACAATAGATTAAGTTTAAACTAGTCCTACTCGATTTAAGCATAAATTTTCCGAAAGTTATATCTAAGAGAGCTATCGTGTTTCGCTACATACTTTACAGACCTTGACCAGTGAAGACGTGTGTTTTGCTTTATGTGAACCCCTCATAAACATGGCGGAATCAGAAGAGCATATCAGGCATACAATGCTTTACGAGTTCAAAAAAGGGAATAGTGCTACTGAAGCAACGCGAAACATTCAGTACATTTATGGCAACGATATTCTGCACGTGAGGAAATGTCAAAGGTGGTTTCAAAAGTTTAGGAATAGTGACTGCTGTTTGACAGATGCAGCACGCTCTGGACGCCCTGCTGAGTTTGATGATGACCTGCTGTTAGCCGCACTTGAAGAAGACTGTTCAACAACTGTCGAAGAATTGGCCCAGAAACTCAATTCATCCCCGTCCACCATCCATCGACATTTGCAACAACTCGGGAAAGTGCCTAAGTTAGGAAAATGGGTGCCACATGAATTGTCGGTCGACAATCAGAGGGTGCGGGTAAACAATAGCACAGCTCTTCATTCCCGTGAACTCCAAGATCCGTTTTTGCACCGTTTAGTGACTGGTGATGAAAAGTGGATACTGTACCAGAATGTTAAGCGCCGTCGACAGTGGGTTTGTGCCGGAGAACCAGCAACACCATAGCCAAAACCAAATCTTCGGAAGGTGTTGCTTAGTGTTTGGTAGGATAAAGGTGATGTAGTACACTTTGAAACCTTACCACACAACCAAACAATCACCGCTCAAGTCTACTCTCAACAACTGGATCGATTGAACACTGCACTAAAAGAAACGAGACCTTCTTTGGTTAATCGGAAAGGAATCGTGTTCCACTACGACAACGCACGTCCTCATACCGCTCGGATCACTTCTGCAAAAATTGAAGGGCTTGGGTGGGAAAAACTTCCACATCCTCCAGACCTTGGGCCTTCAGATTATCATCTCTTCAGGAGTCTGCAAAACTATCTTGACGAGAAACAGCATACTTCTTTAGATGACCTGCACACCAGTCTTTGTACGTTTTTTGCCTCAAAACCGCCTGAATTTTATAAACATGGCATTGAAAAGCTTGTAGGACGTTGGCAGAGTGTCATTGATTCCGATGGAAAATATATACTAGATTAAAAAGTTTCAGTTGAGTTTTTTTTTGTCCTTCAAATTCCGATCTAAAAAACATTACTTATGGATGACCTGATATTTTTTTTTTTTTTTTAAGTTCAGGAAGAACCGATTCGCCTCTATTGAAAAGGGCATATCTCGGCAGAAATACAAAGACAAAGTGAGAGGAAAGACAGAGGAAAAAGAAAGGGTGGAGGGGACAGTCGGAGTGGAAAAAGACCAAGGATGACAAAGACTGCAGGGTCAAGCCCCATCATCCTTGGGTGCTAGGGCCGGGAGGGCGCACGTGAAACCTCCAGGAACAAGCACGTACAAATGAGCACAAAGAAGCACTCAAGAGCACGAGCTTAGAACCCCCTTGCAGGTAACCTGATATATATATATATATATGTGTGTGTATATATTTTCGCCTGTCTGCTTGTTTGTTTGCCTGTCCTTTATGCAAGCGCAAACCGTTTGACCTAGAGCTACCAAATTTGGCACGGGAACCTCTTATGGGATGAAGAATATCAACACAGAGTCGGTCAGCCTGTCTGTTTGTTTGTCTGTCTGTTTGTATGTTTGTGAAATTTATCCCGGGCAACGCCGGGTACCTAAAAAGGACGTGTGTGTGTGTTCTAGCCATAACTCCAAAATGGAAGAAGTTACAAACATGAAACTTCACACACATATTGATTAGGTCCCCAGGTTGTGCACCTGGGTGTTAATAAATTAAATAATTAAAATTACTGGGCCCGAAGGCCCCAGCACCGCGATTAAACTACAGAAAGAACGCAGCCGTGAAAATTTTGATTATTTGGTCAATAAAACTATAGAAAAGAACAGTCATGAAAATCTTGAGCTTCACATATAATTATTTTTTGGGACGACTTCAAACCGTTTGATCTAGAGCTACCAAATTTGGCACGGGAACCTCTTATGGGATGAAGAATGTCAACACAGAGTCGGTCAGCCTGTCTGTTTGTCTGTTTGTGCGAATAGTTACAGGAAGTGAGTAATGGTTGTTACAGGAAGTTAATGTGGCAATGTTTTTTAGCAGTTTTTGAAAATCCGAACTTTACCATGCCACCAAAGAAACGGGCAAGTTTGGGCAGATCTACATCAGCAGCCAAAAAAAATAAAGAAGCCCGGAAGCTGGGGGTCTAATGTGACATTTGTCCCGGGCAAAGTGTACCACAAAAAATGAATGTGTTGAACGATGATCTAAAAAGATGATTTTTTTTTCAGTTCAAATTTGATATATGTACACACACACACACACATATATATATATATATATATATATATATATATATATATATAATGTATGTATACCACACACACGCACACTCACACACACACACATATATATATATATACACACACACACACTATATATATATATATATATATATATATATATATATGTGTGTGTGTGTGTGTGTGTGTGTGTGTGCATATATCAAATTTGAACTGAAAAAAAAATCATCTTTTTAGATCATCGTTCAACACATTCATTTTTTGTGGTACACTTCGCTACATGTTTTATGCAACCGTTTCTCACACTTTACAGTCAGGGGTTCCCATAGTGGTCAATATCGACCCCCTGGTGTCGATGGGACTGTACGGGGGGTCGATAAAGTTCTAGGGGTCTAGGCTTAAGTTCTAGGCTTAACATCGATGAGCGCGGTGACTTAAGGTTCAAACTCTCAGGCCCATCCATCTCATTAGAGAAGATTTAATTGTAAAGGTATTTAACAGTTATTAATTTTCACTTAATTACTAATAATGTTAATTGTATAACTATAATGATTAATAAATATTGATTATATTTTGATGTTTCTTGACTTCTTTTCATTTAAAATTATTTTAAATATTGAGAATTTGGGTTAGGGGTCGATGATAACTTTATAAGCTCATCAAAGGGTCGACAAGCTCAGAAGTTTGGGAACCCCTGCTTTACACAGTTGAATCTAATATTCTTCATGCACATAACACATCTACCTTGAGTACAAGATGCTAGAAAATGATTTATTTCATCATATCTACTGTAACAGCAAGGTGGTGCAGATGGACCTCCTTGTCGAAGTCTTTGTTTTTGAACTCTTATCAGGGCTCGGGCTACTTCTCTTCTGAATTGCAAATTAGTAGACATGCTAAGTGACTTTTCACTTCAAATCATGATGCAAAGATCCCCTTTGGTATGGAAGTTCCTTAGGGCCATAGGAACACATTTATCCAAAGACACAAGTTGTAGTTAAATCCAAGATGGCCGCCGTCAGCTATATTGGAAAACATGGCCGACTCAGAGCCAAGGAACCGTTTGTCATAGAAACTATTATGATACATGTTTTCCAGCTAATTTGAGGTCGCTGAACTCATGTCTGGCATCAATTTTACATTTGAAATGCATTTAAAGGTCAAATCCGGGAAATGATACACAAAGTTGACATTTTAATAAAATTTACGAAAACAGAATTTAGAGGCATGGAAGCAAGAATTGCAAATTGAATGATAAATTTACAAGTTCTGTGGTATCTAAATAGTATAAGTGATACATAGTATATTCGACTAATAACTAGCCGACTCAAATATATCATCACACAATGTTGTGACAATTTAAACACATTCATGACATTCCTTCGTTCAGCACTAACCTGATTCCTCATTTATCTGTACCTCACTCATCTTACCAGTGTGGGAGCACGAACCTTACATCTACAGAGATAATGCAGGGCTGCCCCTACACGTAGCACTTACAAGGAGCCTTACAGTCTGTCTTACACTGGCAAATGACAAGCTCTGGTATGTCTCGCGAAATGGTGGGAGTTGTGGTGTAGACTGGAGTTGGCGCAGAGTCGGGGGATTCTTGCTGCCATCTCCATTCCGTTGGAGAGACTGGAGCTGGAGCTTTGATGAGCGTATTACCCTACACGTGTCCACTCTGAAGTCACAAGAGAAATAACTGATTAGTTGAAATAACTTCTAGAAATACAACTGCATGCAGTAATCTCAAGCATGAATGATGTCCCCATCCATGCAATACTGTCTTACCTGATAGGCTACTCTGAGGAGGTGCTGATACAGAGCGTCGCTGCTTGGAGACATGTGCTCGAAGTCGCGTCCTTTGTGGAGGAAGAAGGAGAGTCTAGCAGCATCCACGGTTGTGATGCCCTCCTCAGAGACACCATAGAGCTGCATGACAAATCTCTGGAGGGTGGGTGTGTGAGTCTTGATCATCTCCAGGGTGGGGTTAGGGCAGGAGAGCAGCTCGAGAGGTAAGGTGAGTTCAGGGAGGGACTACCACACTGACCAGGCCGTCTTCTTGCCTTTGCCATAGAACGCTGAGGTCGTGTCGCATCCCGTTAACGCATGAAACGCCGGCAGTGCCATTGCCTTGGATGGTCCAAGTCCGCGGGCGATGACATGCGCTGGAATGTACCTGGCAAAGAATGTAGAGATGAGTTAGACAATGGCCTCATGATCTAAAAGGTATCGGTACACTGCAGACACCTGGCTTAAAGACACCTCAATAAAATGACTGTACCTGAAATGACGCCGCTATCTGAAAGCAATCCAGAGTTCATCAATCCTCTGTCCGAGGACCACAGAAGTGGAGACGCCCAGCACTACAACATCGCTTCCTCGTGTGTGCAGGGGGCAACTGCACCAACATCAATCTCAGCCGGTGAACTCGCACAATCACTGAGAATGGTGGTGAAGAGCTGCTTGCCCTGAAATGAAGAAGTCAATGTAATTGAGGATATGTTGAGGAAGTCAATGTAATTGACTTCCTCAGCATATACTAGAGACAGGAATATTTTAAGAAATATTAATTTCTATGTCAGTAGCTCGCAACAATCTCTCAGCTAACCTGTGGAAGCGTCATGAGCTTCAAGTTGTTGGCCAGCTCCACGAAAAACTCCTGCTTGTTCAGGTCCATACATAGGAAGGAAGCCCAATTGCCAGGAACTTTGGTCGAGAGAGTAACCCGCCTCCGCGCTCCGCTGCCTCTTTGCTCCCGAGTTCCTGACTTCAGGCTCGTCTTGGAGTAGACATCCCAGACAATGTCGACCCGGTCGTTTCTTTCAAACCAGGAGAGGATGTATGGCAGAAACACGTCTGTGAAATAGTTTCCGATAGTCACGGCACTTCCAGGACGAAGCATTTGAACGAGCACAGCACTATCCAGCATAGCTGCGGTCGTCACCGGTCTGCGATTGTCGAGATCCGCTGGGACAATGCAGTCCAGGATCTCGCTCTTGGTTCCATGGTGCACGTGTCCTTTCCGAATAAGAGAGGGAGGATGTGCAGAGGTCTCATGAGAGAACACCGGCTCGTTGATGTTGCGACCAGAATGCACTGCAAGCAAAATCTGGGTCACCTTGGCTTGTTGGTCCTTGACGACAGCCACCTCCGATTTCTGGTGTGGTTGAGAGAACGAAGCCTTGAACAACTTCAACTTGGTGTGGGGTATCGGAGCAGTGAACGCCTCCTCCTGGGAGCTGACTCACTTATCGACAAACGCTTTGAATCTCTGCAATCCGATGTCCTTCACCTTCCTCACATTGTCTACCACGTCTGGAGGCATGATGATTGACTCGTCCAGGTCGACAGCTCGCCACTGTCCTCCATGAAGGGGTTTTCCAGCTCCTCAAAGGCATCCACCAGCGCCAGCACATCAGACTGGAAAAAAGAAACATATACGAGTATAGGCATTGCCGAATCATACATATTCATACCACTGAAAATGATGAGGGTATCTCTCAATTTGCAATTTATTAGAAAGTTACCTTGTAGTCGGCTTGGAACTTGGGGTACTGTTCATGGTGCCTCGTTCATCTGACTCCTTCGTGCCCCCAAATTCCCTGACTAGGCGAGCCATCTCAGGGCGAACAACCTGCTCGCGGCGAACTGTGCGTGGGCGAGCCAGGTTCTCGATGACGCCAGCCACATTCTTGAGCCAATCGATGAGTTGCTCGTGCATCTGGTCATGCGGGAGAATGCTCGCCTGGACTTCTGTCCCATGAAGTGACCACGCTGGAACTCCACATACAGCGCTGGATGGCGTTCTTCCAGTGTTGCCAGAATGACTGTTGGTCTTCAGGGCAGGAACGTGCAGCACCCATCGTTTGGCAGCGAGACATCCAGATCCATGGTCGTGCAGATAGCTGGCAAGGACCTCACAGCCTTCTTCCGATCTCAGCTGGATTAAGGATGTCGGCGAGATTCTTGACTTGTTGGCTGTCTGAAGAGAAGTGCTGCTGAATGCTGATGCATGTTCCATGGAGGGCCTGTCGTGAACACGCCCTTGACAGTCTGAGGTGGCACTACCACACCGACCTGCTCCCAGTGACCGATGACTGAATTCGCGATGTCTGTGCTCAACACTCCCAAACGGTCGTACGAGACGCACAGTCCTCGTTGATGTATAGCATCGATTAGAGATTCACGGCCAGTTTGAAGATGTAGTTTCATAGACAGATACAGCGATGCTGGTGTTTCCCTCGCCTTGATGTGACGAGGAACACTCCCAGGTTTCTTGGCTCTGCGACCAACAGAGTTGAAGATGATCTGCTGTCCGATAGATGTTGCAACCTTGGACTTCTCAGAATCAGGAGCCGGCTCATCGATACCTAGTCCATTAAGAAGCATGTGCAAGAATGATCTCAACGTGGGCGGGATGGATTCAGCTTCACATGAGATTGAGAAGGAGCCTGTGAAAGCCTGCTTCATGTGGAGATAATCTCGCCGGAGGATCTTGGCTGCTTTGTGGAGGATGGAGACTTCAGTTGATGTATTGTTTTCCATATCGACTACAGCTTTGCTTAGGTTGTCGTCAAAAACAAGAGACCAGCAACGATTCATTGGTATCGCCTTGATGTCAGGAATCATGCGCTCAATATCCTCTCGAAGGCGTGTTGTATTGCATTTGATGTAGGGAAAACCGAGAGCGGCGAGGCGCTTGTCATAGAGGGCCATCAAGTCAGCCATTGCCAGTGACGTCCCTGAAACACGATTATCTTCAATAAAGTCAAGTAACTCGTTGAGAACATGTGCTCAGATCACTTGAGTCGCATGACTCTCAGTCGTGTGACATCCGACCGTCGCCGCTTTCCTGTAGACCTGAGTCAGGAACGCACGATGATAGACGGCATTAATCGCGACCATGTCACGGGCAGAAAGTTTAGTCAACAGATGTTTGTCACCTAACACTCGAGCGCAATCACTGACTTTCTTATCCAAGCGAAGAGTGGAGGCCTTCCTTAGCTCTTTCTTGTTGCCCACTTTGTCACAGAAGAGGCATGGAGTGTCGACTGGTCCGCTCGAAGATGTAGAGGGTAAGGCCTGTGTGATGGACCTGACACCACTGTTCATGCGGCGAGTTTTCACCGGGCTAATTGACTCTTGCCCTTGATGCTTTTTCCTCGCTCTCTGCACTTTTTGATTGTCGACAGCATTCCTGCAACTTTTGTGCCACACTTCTTGATTAGACATCATCAGCTGCACTACATTCTGAGCACCGCCACCAGCACCGCCACCAATGTCATCTACGACTACAAAGTCAGGCAACTCCCCTAATTCCTTGAGCTCCTGGATGTTGTCCGTAACTTCTTTATAAGAGGCTGAAAGTCTTTCAGGTTTGTTTCTCAATTTCACAGATGAAGGATTCTTAGTCGGTTCATAGCTTTTGTCTGACTGACATATAAAGCATAAGCCTCAGTCGCGAGTGTCCATGATGGCAGGCGTGTTTTTAGAGTCACTCATTTCGGATTAATCATTGTGAATCTGAAACATGAAATTGAATTGCTAAAGGTCACAGAACTTAGAAACGTGTGTGATGACTCGTTTTCAGCTAGGTTCAGCATGAGAAAGCCATTGCTGAGGTTATTTTGTGGTTTCAGGTTATTTTGGGGTGTCTCACTCCGTCAGTTTGGAAACTGCGAAAAATCCCCAATTTCAACATGACGGCCAGCGGCCATATTTGATTTTGGGGGTCAAAATTACCTCCAAACCCCATAATAACCTCAGAAATGGATTTCTCATGCTGAATTTAGCTGAAAACGAGTCATCACACACGTTTCTAAGTTAATTGGCTCAAAAGTTAGAAATACGGTCATTAGCATAATTTATGCTGATTAGGCATAAAATTAAGCATGTCTATGCATAGATACAACTTGTGTCTTTGGATAAATTCTTTCCTATGGCCCTAAGGAACTTTCATACCAAAGGGGACCTTTGCATCATGATTTGAAGTGGACACCCTATTTTGTGCACCTAACATGTCTACTAAATGATTCATGCTGAAAGAAGGATTTATATGCTCATAAAATCTAAAGGCGGCAACTACAGACAAGTTCAAAATATGTGCAAATAAATTCCACCACCATTTTTTCGATCGCAGTCTAGGTCTGTAGGACGATAACAATCTGTCACACACGTCAACACCACCCATTCCTTTTTGTACATATTAATAAAAAATGGTTGATTTACAATCTTCTTATTTTCATTTTTCACTCTCCTTTCTGTTTTCTGAAGTGGTGTAACACATAATAGTTACTGGCCACAGGTACAGCACAGATGTCATTCCACTTTGCACACAACACTATTCCATCAGACCTGAAGTCAAAACTGCCTCTTTCTTTCTTCTGTATTTCCTTCTTCGACATAAGAGGACAATGACCAGTCCTATTACCTTGGATTGTTCCACAAACTCGAATATTACTCTGAGCCAGATCAGTTAGTAATTATCAAAGAACACTACGTGCTTATTATATCACAGGCCTGCGATGGTTTTGTTGTCCGAAGTATTTTATCACTTTTATAGTAATTTTTGCACGCCATCACGTGCAGATTTTTCACAAAATGTCATTTCATATTACATATGTAAGTAATTTTCATTAAAATTGACTCAATTAAATTTTGATTAAAAACTACTGCCTATAAATGCTTCCAGATCAGGTAACGTCATAGCGTCTTCTCGAACATTCGAGACACGCACCGCTAGTATATAAGTGATTGAAAGCCACGAGATGAGTTAGTCAGTCTGTCTAGTGCGTGCGAGGTTATAGTTCCGTATTATTCAAAGGTGCGCGGTGACTATATTTCTCTTTTGAAATTTGTTTATTTGTCGCTATGGCAACCAAAGGGTGTGTAAATAGCCCAAACATTTCCTGTTATATTTGTGGAAAATTTACTGTGAAAAATAAAGGCGAGATATTACAGACTTCGTTAAGAAAGCATACTATGCGTACTTCGGAATGAAACTCGGGGATCAAGACAAATCATGGGCTCCACATAAAGTTTGTAGTGTTTGTGTTGAACAACTTACTGTGGAGTAAAGGTAAAAATGATTCTTTACCTTTTTGGGATTCCAATGGTCTGGCGTGAGCCTAGCTCTCACAGCAATGACTGCTATTTTTGTTCATGTAACGTTCAAGGCTACAATACTAAAAATAAAAAGGAAATTTCTTATCCAAACTTTCAGTCTACAATAAGACCTATTGCTTATGGATCTGGTACACCCAGGGCCGCCGCCTCCATTAGGCGAGGTTAGTAAATGCTAAGGGCGCCAAAGATCTGGGGGGCGCCAGCGCCTCCCGCCCTGTGCACGTCTGATAGTATTATGTAAGAACAACATGAAAAAATAAAGAAGGAATGAGAAGCATAGACAAATGATGAAAGGTTGTACGACGTATGTACACCAGTTTAGCTTGACTGATATTTACATAATTAACTTATTCATCTTATTGGGTCATTATAGAACTTTCACTCTCACGACCTTTAACCCTTTAGGGACGGGAGTCGTAAATAAGCGATTTAAAAATGTTGCGCGCACCCCTTTAGGGACGGGAGTCGTAAATAAGCGATTTAAAAATGTTGCGCGCACAGACGGGAGTCGTCAATAAGCGAATAACTGTTTTTATGTGACATATGCCCTTCTTGCTTGGAAAAAACAGTAGATATGTCCTTTTTGCACGCATATTTTAGCACTTTTGAGCGTTCTGATTTGTTACTACATATGCCTCGCTTTACTCGCTGTTTTGATTGGTCATGACACTTTCTTGAACTGTGAAATGATTTTATAATTTTATAATAAATGTATGTATTAGCAAATTAAAATAGATCAGTGTAAGGCAAATAGTTTCTTCAATATGGTACCTTGATTACTTTGTGGGCAAACCCAATCGTGAAGTGGGAGGCGGGTGGGGGCGCCAGCTGCAGTCCTGCTAAGGGCGCCAAATAGGCTGGCGCCGGACCTGGGTACACCTATACCTGTTAAATCAAATACTCTTGATATAACTTCATCTGATTCGGTGTCTGATGACAATGGAAACGATGATATTGATTGTTTTCAAACCGAAACATCTGGTGAACCCCAGTTGTTTACACAAAGTGAACTTCATGATTTGGTAAGAGATTTGTGTCTCCCGAAGGATCATTCAGAGATTTTGGGTTCCAGACTTCGTGCAAAGAACTTGCTTTCTCCTGGGACGTCATTTTACTGGTACAGAAATCGAGAAAAAGAATTCATCCAATATTTTTCTCTTGAAAATTCACTGATATATTACAACCATGTTTCGGAACTAATACTGGCACCTGGTTCTAAAAACATTCAACGTGAAAGTTTGGTTGACACGAAGAAAGTCCTTTAACTCCGCTTCACATAAAATTGGGCTTCATGAAGCAATTTGTTAAGGTCTTGAACGAAGATGGAGATTGTTCTAAGTATCTGTGTGGTAAATTCCCACCTCTTTCAGAAGCAAAATTGAAAGAAGGAATTTTCGTTGGTCCCCAGATTAGAAAACTGACGCTTTGGATGAACACTTTGAAAGAACAATGAACAGTCTTGAAAAAGAAGCGTGGATTGCTTTTAAGGATGTTATCAGCAAATTTTTGGGGAACAACAAGGACCCAAATTACCAAAACATTGTGAACAACATGCTAAATAAGTTCAGAGAGTTGGGTTGTAATATGAATTTAAAATTACATTTCTTACATTCACACTTGATTACTTTCCTGAGCACTCAGCGAAGAACAAGGAGAACGGTTTCACCAAGACATCAAAGAAATGGAAAAGAGATATCAGGGAAGGTGGGACATCAGCATGATGGCTGATCACTGCTGGATGTTGAAACGAGATACTCCAGAATTATTACATTAAAGAAAAGGAACAGCGTGTACATTCGAGACTAAAAGGCATAGATCTCATAAAAAAACTCAGGACAAATGAAGATGAATATGTAATTGACGTTAATAGTCTTTTTTCTTTTTAAAGTTGTTTGCATTTGTAATTAGTGTAACAATGCGAAAAAAGTACGTGATGTAAATTGAAATAAATATTTACTTATGTTGTTGATTTTCCCTTCCAGTTTGCAGAAAATCCTTACGTGATAGAAAAAATGGACACCTTATTCAAAATCAGCGTAGTTGAATTATATAAAATCAGTTATTAGTAAGAAAACAACTCTTACAAAGTTCTTATTCGTAGGCCTGTGAATTATTATTCACAACTGGCTCAAGCATTTTATTGATCACTGGTTCTATTTACGTCTTTTCCACAATAAATTTCAAAATTGTATGGAAAGTCATTAGCACTACATAACATCCATAATTTGTATCCAAACCTCACTGGCTTATTTTTTATAAATTGTTTTGCGCGATGGAGGCCACGATAAGGAACCAGAGACTGATCTACACTTTGATTTCCAGCAATATGAAAGTACCATTTTATTGTCCTAAACCTATCTCAACTCATTGTTTTAGCAAATATTGGTGCTTCCGTGTAATCACTTGTAGACCAGCAGTCATTTTCAGATGAGAGGCTATGATATTAGGGTGTCAAGTTTAGGGAGCAAAGTGAAATCTTTAGATTTTCAAAGACTACTAGTGACCAAATGATGCATTTTTGTGCTAAATCGAAATATGGCTTTAAAATCCAGATTTGACCACTCCTAGCTACTTATATTTGAAGTTGAAGTTTACGAAAAATCAGCAATTTTTGCAAGTATTTTTTTTACTGTATATAACTACATTTTACATACATTACATACAATTAAAAACATTTTTATTGTATTTCAATATTAAAACTTAGAAATATAGATAAGTTTCTTGAACTTTGCCAAGGATGCCATGTCTGCCTTGTTCTTGTTCCTGGACATGAGCTCCCTACTGGCCACCTGGCCACTGATGTACACCTCCCTCCTTTCTTGTGAGTAAACATGTTGTGCTGCTTCAGTTGTCATCCTTACACACCTCTCTACTGAATGTGTGTGTGAGGGCCATGCAGGAACTTCCACTGGTCTATCCAGAAACTCCTTGATTGCAGCAGTGGTGAGGGAGCAGGTCAGAGGAGGCTCAGTCATGCCAGAGTTCCAGTCAATAAGCTCCGAGAGTTTGGTAGCATCTGGGTTGATGTCAGGAGTCTTCCTGGGTTTGACATTGCAGTCTCCTACCTGGGTGTCCTCATCTCCTTCACTTCTGATTTCCAGTATCCTCTTCACTGCCTCCCTCCTCTCCTCCTCCACCTCACTGCACAACATGGCCTGGAGCACAGCCTCAGAGTGTGCATACCAGGCTGATCTCTTCACTGTAGGCATCACTATTCCTATCACCTCCTTCTTCTGACTTCTGAGCAGCTCCAGCTGGTACAGTACATGCCTGGGACCCTCCACCCAGCTGTGATTTAACTTGATGTTGAACCAGTTTGGCATGTAGACTCCCACTATGAATTCCACAATTATCCTCAGATTCTTCAGTTTCCTATCCTTCAACCCATGTTTGGAAATCCACAATCTGCAGAACCATAGAGCCGTGGTGACTCACCTACTATGACAGACTGGCCCAATCTCCAGGAGAGCTAGACTCTGAGGTACCTCTCCCGATCTGATGGCAGTGATGACTCTGTAGCCATATGATTGGTATGTGCCTGAGGTCCTTGACTACCTCCTGACTGAGATGGGGTAGAGGAGGACCAGCAGTGATCCTCGTGAAGTTTGGGTTGATCTCCAGCTCAGTGGCAGTGTCTAACATCTTCCCTGGGGTCCCAGACCACTTGTTGTTGCTCAATGTCTTGCCATCCAGTGCAGTCACCAGGTGTCTGAGACTCAGCTCCCCAGTGTGGAAGTCACAGACAATCTACACCAACTTCCTGCTAAGCTTGGCCTCCACATAATGCATTACACCTCCATCCCAGCCAGTATTCACATTAGTACTGTCACCTCCTATGGCCAAAAGGGTCTGGTCTGCTTCTCTCTCTCTTAGCCAGTTCACCAGATGATCAGCAATGACCTCAGTATGACTTCTCTCCTCTGCAGCTTCCTCTGGTACAAAATGCCACAAATATTTCCCACCTGGTTCATTGCACACCGTGTAGTGTTCTTCCTTAATGAGGCCAGGAAACTGCCTGTCACTGCCCTCAGCTTCCATCATCACTTTGGTGTCATCTCTTTTCCCATCAAAGAAGATACAGGTGATGCCATTTTCCCTAATCTCTTCATCAAACTTCTTGACCAGCTCCTTAGTCAGTCTTTCCTGAGCGCTTCTCACCTTGTTGTGGTCAATCACCAGTGCTGTGTCAAACTCTGTGATAAAACCAGCATCAATCCAGGCAGCAGTGGCAATCTCTGCAGTCTCTCTCAGCCCAGTATGATGTCTCAAGCTAGCCAGAGCTATGTTGGAGATATCTTCAGTGTTGTATTTCTTCTTCTTAGCCACAGGCAAGGAAGAAGTTGTCGCAGCCTCTGGTATGAAGTCTTCGTCCTCCTCTCTCCTCCCTGCCTCCTCCAGTATATCTCCACTCTCCTCCAACTCCATCTCCAGCAGTGACTCCTCCCTCAACTCCTCTTCTTTCTTGGCTGACTCCTCTGCCTTCCTCCTCTTCTCCTCGGCCTTTCTTCTCTGCTCCTGTCTCTGCAGCACTGCTTCCTGCCTCCTGGTCTCAGGGTGATCAGCTAGACCCATCTGGTGTGCCCCCACACTGCCCACCTTTTCTCTCTGACCTTTAATGAAGGCAAGCTCCTGCACTGGTATTTTCTGCTCGTTCCTGCAGCTGCAGTCAATGTGAACCTCACTGTTGCAGACAGGGTTGCACCCAAGCTCACTGCAGCTCCTGATCACACAGTGACAGGTCAGGATGTCCACCAATTTGTCCAGTTTCATCATGAACCTATCTTTGACCTCTAGCTTCACATTGCCAATGGACACCTTCACTGCCTCATCCCACAGTGCCTTCGCTTTAGCCCTGATCCTGACCTCAGTGTTGATTACAGATCCTATGAATAGAGCGTTGGCCTTTCTCCACTGAGCCAGTAGCTCTGGAACAATGCCGTTGTTAATCAGGTCATTAACTGGGTAATTCCTCGTGTCTTCCTCATTCGTCTCTCCTCAACAAACCATACCTCAGCAGATCTCTGGCTGTGGGCAGCTCAGCAGGGGAAAGTTCCCTCCCAATCCCCACCAAATTACTTAGGTGACAACTTGATTTGCTTCGGGTTCTGATTTCTTTCTGACTCATCCTGTGGACCTGTGAACAAAAGAAATGTCATTGAAATTTGGATAGGCCTACTGATTATGATTACATAAAAATAAGTTAATTGAAATTCTTAATATCTTCCTATAAGCTCAGATAAAAGGTTGTGTTGTTATAGGTACAAGACTTAATTATTCAAAGTAATGACAATTTCATATATCTATCATATCAAAATATACAGAAAGTTTGGGTCACACATAACATTTCGAATAATTTGAATTACACAATATTTACATTACGAAGTAATCAAAATTGTCGAAAAGGAGGGAAAACACATGCATTCACAATCAAAACTCCAGCATTTGTGACTATGTGAAACTTAGAAACCATACTGCACACCAAAAATAACCAAAGTTGACTACACATATCAATGGCACATTGATATACGATGCTACAGTCGTATTTAGGTTATATTTCAAACCTTTATGGTCAAATATAAGTAGGTAAATGGCTTTTTTAAACAACACAAGATATTTCTAAGTTTGCTAGATAATATGACATCACTTGAGCATTAGTAGTTTTTGAATTGTTGACTTTACTAAAATTGACACACCCTACTATGATATCCACTAATTATCAACAAACCCAAGAACTTCATAATTTCCTCCTCTTCTACCTTAAAGTTTTTAACATTTTTGTCTCTTACGACATATAGGTTTGTTTGTTCTTTAATGTGAGTCAACATTTCACTTGTAAAAAATAATGAAAATATTTCAAACACTTCCTTACCACAATGCTCTTTACCTGCTTTTGAACTTGGAGGAATTTCATGCGAGTCAAGGGAAAGTTTTTCGTTCTTCCTCCATCGTTGAGGGTCGTCAGTGTCTTCATTGTCATCATCCCCTTCACCAGCAACTTCGTCAGGTAAATAGTCTTGATCGAGAATATTATCATCACCTTCGTCACTATCAACATGTTGGTCACGGTAGTTGGAGGAAGAATAACAATATCCAATTCTTCAGCATTGCTATGTTCAACAACATTTCTAGCAGTCTCAAGGAAGAGGAAGCTTGAAACCGATTGTCTCGATCTGCAAACAGAACATACATATGCCAGTGTTAGCTATTTAATGAACCATAATGCAATAAATATGGTGCAATTGTTCAAAATAATTCTATAAATTATTTTTTTAGTTTTTGCTGTTACGGTATATATACAGTATATAAGTATTTTATATATATATATTATATATATATATATATATTATATATATATATATATATATATATTGGTGAAGGCCGCTTCTGGCAAGCTTCAATTTCAATTTAAGCAGAAAGCCACAGACAAGGAAAGAAACATCCATCAAGTTGGAAAGGGACTATATTTTGTATATTGCAACGTTTCAAGCACAAACTATGCTCATCCTCAGGCAAAAATTCTAAAAAGTTAAAAACATAATATTAAAAGCCATAATGACATTAACAAAATAAAATAGGGAAAAAATCCACAAGTATTAAAAACAAAGTCACAAATTCTAGAAAGTTACAATTAAAAACCATAATGACTATTATAAAACAAAGGCGAACAATTAACAAGCTTTAAAACAATGAAAATGACACTAAAAACGAACAATGAATAACAACTATAAAATACAAAATGTAAAACTCAAAAAACTAAAAATTCACAGGCTATCTTTTAAAACACTAAAAAATTAAAAACCCACACTAAAAGGAACACACCTTAAGTCTAAGCAGCACAGATTCCGAGGCAAAACTAAAAAACAGAAGCATCTAAAACCAAGTAAAGGTTGGTTGTTCAAGATGTTCAGTTTAGACGGAGGGGAACGGATGAAAAATCAGAGTTAAGCGAAGGGGAGAGAGTTTTTATATACAGGGATTCTAAAAGTCTTAACGTTTGCTCACACGGAGCGGAATCTAAAATGTTAAATTAGCTAAAGTTATATCGAGTTTGCATAGAACAACATGGCTGCGTATAGCTGAAGCTTCTTTAGTTTTCAAAGGTTTGTCAGTTCTATGGCTTATGCCCATATGGGCACAGAAACGCGACTCGAGGCTCCGCACAGTGCTACCAATATAGCTCCGATCACATCGGGGACACTTGAATTCATAAACGACAGCACTGCGCAGAGCATCCGATACACGGTCTTTAACATTAAAATATGAGCCAATAGAACGACGGTTAACAAATACTAGTTTAAAATCTATTTGACAATAAAATTTACTAAGAAGTGGCAGAAGGTTTTTTACGGCAATAGGAATTCAGATATCCCATTTCTGGGAGCACAAGATAATATACATTTTTAGGAACGTTAAAATTATACTTTTTAGGTTTGTAAATGTTAGCTAGAAATCTATTGATTTGTTAACCGTCGTTCTATTGGCTCATATTTTAATGTTAAAGACCGTGTATCGGATGCTCTGCGCAGTGCTGTCGTTTATGAA
Organism: Bathynomus jamesi; assembly: GCA_023014485.1. Lineage (NCBI taxonomy): Eukaryota > Metazoa > Arthropoda > Malacostraca > Isopoda > Cirolanidae > Bathynomus > Bathynomus jamesi. The sequence continues at coordinate 238,895 of JAJOZX010001969.1, forward strand.
TTCAAGTGTCCCCGATGTGATCGGAGCTATATTGGTAGCACTGTGCGGAGCCTCGAGTCGCGTTTCTGTGCCCATATGGGCATAAGCCATAGAACTGACAAACCTTTGAAAACTAAAGAAGCTTCAGCTATACGCAGCCATGTTGTTCTATGCAAAGTCGATATAACTTTAGCTAATTTTAACATTTTAGATTCCGCTCCGTGTGAGCAAACGTTAAGACTTTTAGAATCCCTGTATATAAAAACTCTCTCCCCTTCGCTTAACTCTGATTTTTCATCCGTTCCCCTCCGTCTAAACTGAACATCTTGAACAACCAACCTTTACTTGGTTTTAGATGCTTCTGTTTTTTTAGTTTTGCCTCGGAATCTGTGCTGCTTAGACTTAAGGTGTTTCCTTTTAGTGTGGGTTTTTAATTTTTTAGTGTTTTAAAAGATAGCCTGGTGAATTTTTAGCTTTTTGAGTTTTACATTTTGTATTTTATAGTTGTTATTCATTGTTCGTTTTTAGTGTCATTTTCATTGTTTTAAAGCTTGTTAATTGTTCGCCTTTGTTTTATAATAGTCATTATGGTTTTTTAATTGTAACTTTCTAGAATTTGTGACTTTGTTTTTAATACTTGTGGATTTTTTCCCTATTTTATTTTGTTAATGTCATTATGGCTTTTAATATTATGTTTTTAACTTTTTAGAATTTTTGCCTGAGGATGAGCATAGTTTGTGCTTGAAACGTTGCAATATACAAAATATAGTCCCTTTCCAACTTGATGGATGTTTCTTTCCTTCTTGTCTGTGGCTTTTTGCTTAAATATATATATATATATATATATATATATATATATATATATATATATATACACCTTTCAACCTTTCAAAGGTTCCGCGTGATGATTCCTCATTTCACGAAACGAAGGTCAAGCTTGTCGCCCCTCCTCTCCTCTCCTCTCCTCCTCTCGTTTTACACAGGGTGTTTCAGGAGGAAAGGTCAATACTTCGGGAGGTGATAATATCGGTCATTGTGAGAAAAAAGTTCATATGAACATGTCTAATTTTGAACCTACAAATACATAAGCATTGTTAATCGTAATCAAGAAAGAGAAACCAATTACTGTTTCTAACATTTAATGTTTAAACATTGGCATTTTGAATGGTATCAGATACAGAAATGACAAATTTATTACAGTTTACAATACGTTTTCGAAAATCCCACCGTCAACCTCAATGCACTTTGCAACTCGTGTGCGAAGATCGCGTGTTGTTCGTCTGAGTTGATTTTGACGTTCCTTTAAGTGGGCAGCAGCATCCAAAATGCGCGCGAGCAATTCGTCTCGTGTATCCACCTTTCTTTTGTAAACTTGACTTTTCATCCACCCCCAACACAAACAATAATCTTACGGAGAGAGGTCTGGAGACCTTGGTGGCCATTGAATGGGACCACCGCGGGGGGAGGAAGAGCTGCGCGCGCATCAGATTCAAACAGCTCGATCTCCGTAACCATTCAGAATTAGACACATGTTCATATGAACTTTTTTTCTCACAATGACCGATACTATCACCTCCCGAAGTATTGACCTTTCCTCCTGAAACACCCTGTATAGGTGTGGTATATATATATATATATATATATATACATATATATATATGAATAAGAGGACGAGAAAGTGGTACATGTTTATTAGGCAGACGTTTCTGAAATTCAATTTCCATCATCAGTGCTAAAAATGAAAAGTAAAAAAGTTAACAAATATCGTGAATAAAATATTTTATACATAATAATAATACATAATAATAATTTTAAAAAAGTTACATGATATGTAGAAAGGCAAGATAATGACTAAAATATACAAAAAATGAAACACATTTTACCGGGTTATTATAAGCACACCGAACAAAAAATTAGTCACCCCTAATAGCACCGATAGTAGGAAGTTCAAGGTCACACAGAGGGCGCTGATGTAGCATTGGTAAGTGACAAGTAGCGATGACGTAGCACACAGGATCAGATCTGTTTCATGAGGTGGTGAAGAACAAAGTGTGTGTTGGATATAGTCTGCAAAATGGGTCGTGAGGCAGACGTTACTCAGTGGCAAAAAGGAGCCATCGTGTTTGGCAGAGCCCACGGACACAAAATGTCTGAAGTAGCCCAATTTGTTGGTGTGTCAACGCGTACTGTCCAGCGAGTTTACAAAGAGTGGTGTAGTTCGCAATCAACTGACAATCGACGGCGTAACTGTGGCCGGAAAACAATTCTTGACAATAGGGGCCGCCGCCATGTTTCTCGTCTAGTAACTGCAAATCGTTTTCAAACCAGAGAACAATTGCTCCAAGAAACCAATGAGGTTCTCCAGCGACCAATTTCCGAACGGACATTGCGACGAGAACTGCATGCGATGGACATCTGGAGCAGGGTACCACGGAAGAGGCCGCTGTTAACAGCAAGTCACAAATTGGCACGTTATAAATGGGCTCAGAGGCACAAAAACTGGACTGCGGCAGATTGGAAACGTGTAATTTGGTCCGATGAGTCCCGTTTTGTTTGTTCTCCAATGATGGGAGGCGACGAGTACATCGCAGGTCCAATGAAGCCTTTAATCCTGAATGCGTCGAAGGTGTTGTTCAGGCTGGAAACAGAAAGTGAAGCGCAGGAATAGACACCCACGGACTCTGGCGGAACTTCGGGACCGGCTGATGAACGAGTGGCAGCAAATCGATGTTCAGTACATGCACAACCTCGTAGAGTCTCTGCCTCGCCGGATTCGTGCGGTTATCAAGGCCAGAGGCGCCGTCACACGTTATTAGGTACATTCTGAGAGGGGTGACTAATTTTTTGTCCGGTGTGCTTATAAGGGGGGGGGGGTAATCTAATTGTGTAAAGGTTGGGAATGGTTGAATGTTGAAGTATCCATGTTAGAAGCCAGAGAGTGATAGCTGATTTCTTTTGGATGGTGGTTCAGAGGAAATTATTTAGCTATGTTTAAGTTGAAGGCAGAACTATAGTCGTTGAGGGTTGGTTTTGTACTAAGGATGTATAGGGATTCGAGGATGCGGAGGTCGGTTGATTGGTATGCTGAATTGATAATTTTGAAATTCGTCGGGAGCAGTGGGTGATTGTGAAGGTGGCAATGATCTCTTATTGCTGATTTTCATGGTTTGTTTAAAAGTTGTAGTGTTCTGGTAGAGATGCCGCGATGTTCGTCCACTCTTGTTTGATATTGGCGAATGGTGCTGCCAATATAACTCGCTTTGCAGTGAGTACAGTTGAAACGGTAGACAGTGGACGAAACAAGGGGTGGTTTTTTTTCTTTATGGTTGAGATGCAATTTAATGCTGTTATTATTGGTGAATACAAATTGAAGGTTAATTTGACGGTAAAGAGGGGTGAGTAGGTGGCGAAGTTCTGATTGTATTTTGTAACTAATATTGTCATAGTAGGGAAAAGAAAAGTATTGTATATCTTTTTTAACAGTGGGGACTTTAAGGGGAGGTTGATAAATGTTGTTCAGAAAATTTCTAGTTAGATTGTAGTGAATGTTTTGGGAAAGAGTTATTAATGATGAAATTGTAAATGAATTCTATTTCGTTGTGGAAGGATAAGTAAGAAGAACAAAGTTGATAGGCACGATGGATTAAGATTTTAATACTGTTAATTTTATATATTGAAGGGATGTGGCTTAAGTAGTTAGTACCTAGGCCTGTATATGTAGGTTTTCGAACTGCTGAATTTATTATTTTGTTTTGTTATTGTTATATCTAAACTTGCGTTGTTGAATTCGTCTTCTTTAGTGAACGTGATGGTTTGATGCTGGGAATTGAGATAGTTAAGAAAAAGAGGGGTGTGGTTAGCATTGTGAAAGAAGAGAAAAGTGTCATCGACGTATCTTTTATATAAGTGTGGTTTGCAATGGGTGGGGCAGTGGAGTAGTCAGTTATTTTCGTGGTAACAGAGAAAGATGTTGGCTAGTATGGCACTTAGGGGGGGATTCCATGGCTAGTGAATTGGTTTGTTGATAAAGTTGTTTGTTGAAAAGAAGTAGGGTGCCTGAAGCGGCAAGAGTTAGCAGTTTGGTGAATTCTTGTTTCGTTAGGTTGAGGACTGTGTTCAGGGCTGGGATGCTTTAAGCTCTAGATCCTGTCCCAAAGCTGGATCCTATCGCTTTGCAGATAGCTGGTGAGGGAAGCTATATTTTTAGGGCCTCTTTGCGAGTGACCGTTGCCCACGTCTTTGCTGACATCGTGAAAAAGAAAAAACTATAGTGTTTGTCATTTACCATCTCTTATTCGGACTGCAGTGGATTTAAATTTCCCAGAAGAGTTCCTGTTCCATGCACGCTCTGTGTGTATTATATATATATATATATATATATATATATATATATATATATATATATATATATATATATATATATATATATATATATATGTATATGAAGTATTTTCTATAATTACTATATATTTGAGAAAATGGATGGTTTACATTTTCAAGCTGACAAAATAGGTAATATTTTGTCAAAAGAGCGGATCTAAACTGTGGAATAATTTAGTTATTGCTATGAGAAAGGTGTTTTTGATAAATAATTTTGTAGTTATTATTTTAAAGAAATGATAAATTTACAATCATGATTGTATATTCAAATTTTTTAACTTTAACCCTAAAAACATGTATGTGTGTGAAACAGCAAAGTCAAGATTAGATATGACTTTTATAGCTCGTTTTAAATAATAGTAATAATAATAGTAATAATAATAATAATTATTGTTGTTGTTATTATTATTATTATTATTATTATATTATTATTACTACTACTATTACAATCATAACAGTTTTAAGAATCGGAGAATCGTAAACTTCTACACATTTACCTAAACCTTACGTTATACAAAATCTTGCAGATAAAATGAACATGCAGGAACAGTTTTGTTTTTAACGGATATTTACCTCTATGTAATGAATATCTTATATCCTTCCATGTGTTTCATGAAAGGTTTGGACACGTTGTAGCAGCGATGCGAGGAGTTCTGGCTGACCGAATTCTTCCAGTTCAGTCAATATTTCCTTTAGATGTGATACAAATGTGGAAGTTAGGCTTAGTTTCCGTCACTGTCAATGAAGATCAGTAGCACGCTAAAACGGATTCAGATTCTGGACTTCTCGGTGCCTAGGGAAGCACTGTTAACCTCTTTCTCTCTCTTTAAGTGAGTAGTGTTGTGAGGTGTGACAGGCCGCCCGTCATCTCGCAACAAAAATGTATATTGAGCTGGAGTTTCCTTCATGGAAAATTGAACAAAGATGGTTCTAAAGATTGAATTGGCATTTTCTAGAATTCAAACGTCCCTCGACAAATTGTAAGTTCATTTTTCAGTAATATATATAGAGTATGTTCAGTATCTTTTATGCGTTCATTTTATTCTTTGGGTGCTCTGCAATGCATAAAAAATCCAACGCGTTTTCTTTACCTTTTATTAACAATATAATAATGCCTACAAAATACAGAAAATTTTTAATGTTCATATCCGTGGTACAATATAACCATGAAATTCCAAATGATCATACGCCATATGATAGGCCACATTTATTTAATACACAAATTGTCCTATACTGCTTTCTTGGGTATGATACTCACAAACACATTAAAATTCTCTTCATAAACTCATTTCAATCGTTCCAATAGCTCCATCCTGGACTTTCATGTCGCAGTTTATGGAAATAATATATTAGCACTGTACAAAGGTTTTGTACATAAGGTATTGTACATACTGTAACGTAATTAAAAATAAAATTAAAAAAAAATTAAGAAATTTTATGTAAATCCCCCAAAAATTCAAGTAATAAGGAAGAGAGTGTTCGAGCGCAATAAAAAACCATTGTCTACTGAATTTTGAAACGTTCATTACTGCCTCATCTGCCGAGGAAGAACAAAATAATCACACTTTGCCAAAGTTATGAATAGTGATGAAGATTTTGAAGAACGACTTGCAAATATATATATCTATATATATATTATATATATATATATATATATACACACACTGTATATATATATATATATACAGGGTGATTCAAAAGTCAGGTTACATAGGGCTTTTCTGTTTCTTTGGCAGGTAATGAGTTATGAAATGTTATCGAAGGAGGAGCGCATTGATGTGATATTCCTAGCTGGCTGCACAAGTGCATTGCTGTTAACGGTGGCCATATCGAACATGTGATGTGACTATTCCCCTGTATCATTACATAATACAATATTTCCCTATGTAGCCTGACTTTTGAATCACCCTATGTATATATATATATATATATATATATATATATATATACCCGCAAGGGGGTTCTAAGCTCGTGCTTTTGAGTGCTGTTTGTGCTCGTTTGTACGTGCTTGTTCCTGGAGGTTTCACGTGCGCCCTCCCGGCCCTAGCACCCAAGGATGATGGGGCTCGACCCTGCAGTCTTTCTCATCCTTGGTCTTTTTCCACTTCGACTGTCCCCTCCACCCTTTCTTTTTCCTCTGTCTTTCCTCTCACTTTTTCTTTGTTTTTCCGCTGAGATATGCCCTTTTAAATAGAGGCGAATCGGTTCTTCCCGAACTTAAAAAAAAAAAAATATATATATATATATATTATGCATATAACTGCAATATGCGCATATTCACGATTTGCGAAGGTGCCCTCTCAGGGCATTGGTTTCTGCCCTATGTGGGAGAATTTCGATTTGTGATTGAGTGAGGTCCGTAGCATAATGGTAGAGCGTCCAACCGGCAATTGGAAGGCCTGGGTTCGATTCCCGGGCGGTTCGCCTCATTTTTCATTTATTCGTTATCTCTCCTCCTCGTGTGCAGAAACGTTCCTTAATACCTATGTCGTTTCTATTCATATATATATATATATATATATATTCCACTTTGACGTAGAGAGCGTTTAATATTTGTTCAGCTTATTTTAAGTTAAATAAAGAATTAGAATTTCTTAAACTCCTTCCTATGAAGAATAATTTACTTTAAACGGATTAATTAATGGTACCAGTAGAAGTCACGGTTCCTAAGAATATCCTTTATTTCTCTTTACCTTACAAATGATCTTTTAGTCTCAGTGTAAGGAATAAACTCTTAAAGCTGTTTAAAGAATTTTATACACAGTTAAGTATCAGAGTTATTTTAACAAATTCCACACCAGTTTTTCATTTGTTTAAATACAAAGATACTATACCAACACTGCTTCAGTCCTCCATAGTTTACCAATACAAGCGTGACCACTGTACAGGTTCATTCATATATACATAAAACTAAAATATTTAAAATCTTGCATTTACGAACATCTGGGTAAATCAGTCTGTACGAGCCAACCTCTTTACCAAAGCATCTAATTCCCATATACGTAACCATGCTCATAACAACAACCATCCGATTTCCCAGTCAAATTTCAATATACTCGTTGGCGATAATTCTGATCTTAGACTTAAAATTATATAATCTCTTTTTATTTACAAACTGAAACCAGATTTTAACTCTGACGAACATTCGATAAATTTATTATGTTTTAATTAAAGTATTTTATACTTGTGATTCTCCCTTTTTTATTGTCTTAGCCGTTTTGTCATTTTATATTAGTAATTATATAAGAAATTTTGTATTTGCTTTATATTGGTTATTTTGTTTTTTGGCCCTGATGATGGAATCATACGAGTACATATATGGGGGTAAGAGAGCTACAAGAAGTTACAAGGAAAAGTAGTACCTCAAAAGTCCTTGCGGCGCATACCGAGGAGGTACCAATGGCGACGGGTGCCAGGGAAAAATTCATACACCCTCAAATAGTGTGCAAGATTCGGTCTAACCTTTTCTTGAACAGATCCACAGAAGAACTGTTTACAACTTCTGAAGGTAGTCTGTTCCACGTATCACAGATCTTATACGTAAAGTAATTCCCACACACACTAATCCTAAACCGTTTCAAATCCAACTTCCAACCATTGTTGCGAGTTGGTTTATCATTTAAATTAAACATGCTTCTAAAATCGACATTGTTGAACCCGCGTAAGAACTTGAAAACCTCTGAGTTTCCAGCGAAAACAAATTCAGGGCGCGTAAGCGTCGATTGTAGCCCATGTGCCTAACGGAAGGGATTAACTTTGTGGCTCTCGCCTGCACTCGCTCCAGCCTCTCACTATCTTTCCTGAGGGTGGACGACCAGAACTGCACAGCATACTCCAGGTGCGGCCGAACCAGAGAATTGTACAGAGAGAGCACAATCTCCTTGTTCCGAAATCGAAATTGCTTCCTGATATAACCCAACAACTTTTGGGCTTTCTTTTCCACCTCTACGCACTGTTTGGTAAACTTAAGGTCGCTGCTAATTAGCACACCCAAGTCCTTTTCCAAATCAGTGGCCTCGATATTACTCCCCAACATGGAGTAATCCGACTTGAGATTGGCGTAGCTAATGTGCATCACCTTGCATTTACCCAAGTTAAACGGCATTTGCCATTTTTCGGACCACACTCCTATCCTACGTAGGTCCGCACGCAGTTGCTCGATCGCCTCGGGCGCCCCAACATTGGCCCCAAGCTTGGAGTCATCAGTGAATTTGGCGATCCTACTGACGATGCCACCGTCGATATCATTTATGTAAATGATAAACAACAGTGGCCCTAAAATGGAACCCTGAGGAACCCCGCTAGTGACCAAGGCCCAACCCGAACTAGCCCCTTTAATTACAACCCTCTGCCGCCTATTCTTCAGCCAGTTTTCAATCCACCTACCTACTTCCCCACCAATACCCAGCGCGCGCACTTTGGCCATTAGCCGGCGGTGAGGTACCTTATCAAAGGCTTTCTGAAAGTCGAGATAAAGTATATAAATCGCCCTACTCTTATCATACTCACTCAACATGACATGGTAAAACTCGAGCGAGTTGGTGAGACACGACCTATGCCGTCTAAACCCATGTTGGGAGTCCCCAAGCAGCTTGTAGGAATCCAAATGGTCAACGATCCTATCCGCTATTATTCCCTCTAATAATTTACTTACAACCGAAGTGAGACTAATGGGACAATAGTTCCCTGGACTTTCGTGATCCCCTTTCTTAAAGATAGGGGTCACGTTGGCTTCCCTCCAGTCACCAGGCACCTGGCCCGTCTCCAACGATTTGTTGAAGACTGTAGCCAGGTTGGGAGCCACCTGGTCGCGCACCTCCCGCAACACTCTGGGGAGGAATTGGTCTGGCCCAGGAGCCTTAAACGCGCTCAGTTTGTCTATTCTATCACAACGACTGTCGCGGTACACCGAACACTATTCAGGCTAGCACCTTCGTGCCTGATGCCTGGCTCAGGGATGACGCGGGTGTCCTCCCTGGTGAACACTCCCGCAAAGTACTCATTCAGCACATTAGCGATGTCCGCGTCGGAGGTCAGCAGAACGCCGCTGGGGTTCTATAACGGACTATCATGCTTCTAATAGGCTTTCTACTATTAACATAACTGAAGAACTCCTTAGGGTTCCCTTTGCAGAGGCTTGCCACCCGAATTTCTTCGTTACGTTTCGCTAGCCTAACCTTCGCCTTCACTTCTCTGCACAGGCGGACATACGACTCAGTGTTCTCATGGGAACGATTGGCCTTCGCCGTCATATACGCAGCTTTCCTATTTCTGACAGCCGAAGCGATGTCACGACTGAACCACTTAGGCTGCGTTGAAGCAGGGGTGGCCGGTTTTGAGGGTATGGCAGTAGACTGTAGCACCATAAACTGGTCCCGGAATGCACTCCATACTTCCTCAACATCGCCACCGACCTCTAACCCCATCTCACCTACGCTATCCCGGAGGCCAACAAAGTCCGCCCGCCGTAGATCGAGCTTACTGCCTCTCGAGTCACTACGCTTCACCGGAGGGACGCACACACAGAACCGAAACAGACCGTGATCACTCCCGCCCAACGATTCGTCAACGGTGAGGCCAGTGACGAGGTTGTCTTCAGTCGTGAATACTAAGTCTAGAACGCTTTCGCCTCGTGTAGGCCCATTGACCCACTGAGTGAGGAAGTTCTCATCAGCAAAGTCAACTAGCCTCCTCCCTTCGGCATCAGCAGTCCTGTCTTCCCACTTTATGCCGCGACAGTTGAAGTCTCCTAAAACTACACACACCATGTCCCCTAGCAAGCTACGGAGTTCGGTGTACAGGCTGTATCCTCCTCGAGGATAGTTCGTCCCTCCCACGTTCAGATCGAGAGAGAGAGAGAGAGAGAGAGAGAGAGAGAGAGTCAAACTTGTGGAAATAATGTAGCTTGATAGCTGTGATATGAAATTTAAAACATTTTAAAAATGAAAATAAAAGTTTAATATTTATATATAAAACTCAGCAAAATATATAAGTGTGTATTTTTTCACGAAAAAAACACACACACACACACACACACACACACATATATATATATATATATATATATATATATATATATATATATATATATATATATATGCATGTATGTATGTATGTATATATGTTCAGTTCTCATACTGAAACTGCGTCTCACCACACTCCCTTTATAAACCAACGAAATAACACGTTTTGAATAGCGTTTGTTTCATGTCTGAGAGGAGAGAATGTGTGAACGATATTTGTTCCGATTTCTTACAACTCCATTAGTGGACTACATTAGTAGGTTTTGTCTCTGTTAACCGAAAAGGAAGAAGTGAGGGGATGATAAGCCTAAAGAACAGGATATATATTCACAGTCCCTTCGAAATGACTCCAAAAGGCAACTCCAATTTCGCCATATTTCGATGTCTGTTGAAACCTTCCTGTATCGATTCAGGTTTCGAAAGATAAGGGAATTTTGTTCCTACCGAATTTCACATTTGCACAAGTAAAATTTCGTCTGTTTTTAAAACTCTTGTGTGGTAAATAATAAAACAAAAATCCCTCTTCTATAAAACTTGCAGAAAAAGTTCAACACGTCTTAAATCTTTAAGATTGACCATTCAGAATAAAAGCGACTGGGGAATGTTTCATGGAATATATATATTGTTGTGGTGGCAACTTTGTGTGCCTAAATCTATTACTAAAATAGGAACAAAAAATTTAGTTTTAAGATTTTTGTTGTTTAAATCTCTGAAACAAAGTAGTTTAGATTATTATTATTGAAGACTATTAATAGGTTTCTTGCTAGTGTTAAAAAAAAAATGTTTCAAATTATTTAAAATTCGTTCGATTTTAATTTTGTCTTCTCACAGTAATTTTATCACCCAGGTCAGCCTTGAGGTAAAGATTTATGGTAGGGTCGAGGATCGCCTCTCGGTTCGAAGAGAATGGAAAACAAACTGACCTGGTTCAAATGTAATATGGTTTGTTTTCTCTTCGTTTCGTGGTTAAACTTTTGGAAACTGAATTCGGACCCACTTGTTAAACTGGACCATAAAGTTGGTAATAAATTTGAGAAACAAGTGGCTTCGAAGAAAGGACTTTATTTTAAGTTGATTTTTAAGGAAAAGGAGGAACTTTCCTTTGAAGGGAATGGCAATGTCTAATCAAAGGACAATGATTCTTATAACACCCAGTAAGGAAAAAGGGAAACTCCTTCTTCCCTTATGTATGGATGAAAGCTTTCGTAGGAATGACCTCATGTAAGGAAAATGTTTTTGATAGTTCATTCAGAGTACTGTAAGGCGGAGTCCTTGTAATTTTAAGGTGTAACTTGGAGTTCTAATTTAGTTGTAGTTCCGTTCTCAAAAGTTAAAGTGGCTTTTAAAACTAAATCTTTAAACTCTGTGGTATGATTGAAAATTTCTAAGTTGAGTTAAAAACTATTTCACGTTGTTCGAAAATCTGAATTGCCTTTGTTTCACGCGAACGTTGTTGTTGTTGTTCTTGTTATTTATCCCACCCTGATCGAGCGAGCCGGCGGCACGCAGGTAACCGATCGCCCTCTCCGGAGTGGACCAGAGCTTCAGCGCACTAGTATTGTTGTGTTGTGTTCTATGTTGTGCTAGAGCGGTACAGTCTGTCATAATGTGTTCAATTGTTTGTGGTGTGTCCTGGCACAGGTGGCAGATGTCGTCTATGGAGTTGTCTAGTCTGTGCTTATATGTCTGTCAGTTGGGGTGATGTCCACATCGGAATCGTGCTAAGTTAATTTGATCCGATCTGCTCAGGCTGATCTCTGACCTGTTAATGGGTGGCGGCTTCGCACCTAGGACCGCATTCAGACCGAGTCGTGTCAGTGCTTTGTGGGTTAGGTGTGTGTATGTGTTTTCTGTACTGTGTGATGTCTCTGGGGCGTGGTATGGAATGGAGTATTTGGTTATAATGTCTCTCTGGTGTTACCTAAATGGTGCGAGGTGTTGGTGCATGATTGTACATGTAGTGGCAAGGGTGTTGTGGGTTAGTTGTCGCTGCTGCCATGAATTGTGTTTCCCTCATGTCTAAATGTTCCCTAATTTCATTTTTTTGTTTCTGTGTGCAGATGTTCTGTTGGTGTTGTTTGAGTGCATCCTGTAATGATACGAAGTGCGTTGTTTTGTATTGTCTGTAAGGTGTTTATGTGTGTGTTTGAGATAATGAGTGCCCAGCATGGGCTAGCATAGTCCATAACTGAGCAAATATATTGTTTGTATATGAGTGATGTTATTTCCTAATGGTGTCCAAAGTTTGTGCCTGTTAGTACCCTAAGCGTGTTAAGTCTTGAGGTACATTTGTTTTTAATGTCCTGAATGTGGTTTGGAAAAGATAATGATGTGTTGTATGTGACTCCAAGTATTTTGGTCCTGTGAGTATGTGGAGTGTTGGTGTTGTTTAGTGTAAGCTGTGGAGTTATCTGGTGTTCTTTTGTGTTGCTTGTAAGCAAGGTGATGGTTGATTTTGTGGGCGCTACTTTGAGTCTATTGTGTGTGAGCCAGTCTTGTATACTGTTTATACATGTTTGTAGGTTATTTGTAGTGTTGTCGATGTTGTTGTGGATGGATGTTAGAGTGATGTCATCTGCATAAGTTGATAAAAAAAAATATATATATATAATATATATATATATATATATATATAATACAGTATATACAGGGTCCGCCAAAAAAAAAAGGAGCATGACGAAAATTGCTCTCACGCCCGCATTTTTTGCCGGACCCTTAAATGTTATATATCTAGCTAAAGATAAAAGAGCCCACAGTTGTATAAAACAAATTTCATCAAAATCGGTCATAAAATAAAGATTTTATGGCCACAAAAGTGCAATGACTAAAAAAAGTGAATTTCCGCGTAAAAATTTAATGTTTTTCTCATTACAAATTATTTTTTTCAGATGCCTAAATAATTTTAATCAATAAAAATGATAATATGCCCTTTTCTAAAGAAGATAAAATATTAATAAAACATTATAGACTTGATAAAAATTATGGCGCAATAAAATTATTACAAGAGTTTCCGAATAAACCATGGTCGAAAGGAGGTTTGGACAAGCTGTTAAGAAAAATCGACGAAACTGAAAGTACTGAAAGGAAACAAGGAAGCGGGAGGCCAAGATCAGTTCGAACCGAAGAAAACATCAGAGATGTGGAACTAAGAATTTGTAGTCAAGAAGGCAGACCAGGGACTCACGTGACACCGTCCAGAATTGCTAATGAGTTGAGCATATCCGAAAGTAGCGTCAGAAACATTATAAAAACGACCTTGAACTAAAACCTTATAAATGGATACACGGGCAGAAATTAACTGAAATTAACGAGCAGAAAAGAGTTGTTTGTTCTGAACGCATGTTAAGAAATATCACTTCCGAAAAAGTAGACCTCGGCTTTTTTACTGACGAAAAGAAGTTTACGGTAGAACCACCGCGAAATTCCCAAAAATGACAGTGTATTCAAGAGTTAATCGTAAAAATGAAATACCAGATGATAGACTTTATGCTACCCGTAATCATTTTTCTGCCAGCGTAATGGTATGGGTCGGTGTGTCTAAACTAGGCAAGACATCTGTTTTTTTCGTAGAGCCAAACATCAAAGTAGACGCCCGCTATTACACTGAAACTTTGTTGGAACAAATGCTGCCCGAAATGAGACGATTGGCGAATAATGGTTACTTCTTATTCCAACAGGATGGCGCTCGGGCGCATACCGCTAAGTCAACTATTGAATTTTAGAAAATAATGTTCCTGAATTGCTTTACCCAAAAGATTGGCCCCTTAATAGTCCAGATTTGAATCCCGTAGACTACGGAATATGGGAAATGTTGGCTGAGAAAGTGTACAAGCATAAGATCCGAAATGTCGAACATTTGAAAGAAGTTATCGTACAAAAATGGGAAGAAATTACCCAAGATCAAGTAGATAAAGCTATAGATCAATTTAGGCCCCGATTACGAAGGGTTGTAGAGGTTTCTGGCAAACATATCGAACAATTTTTATAGTCTTATAATTTCGTTTTCTTTGGAAATTGTAAAATTATATGACATGTTGTAGTAAAACTTTTATATTTTTTTTATTTTTGACGTATTGACATGAAATTTGGTACTAACTTAGTTTATTTGTTGCTTATTTGCCTAAAATAAATTATTTGTCATTATGTGTAAAAATAAATGTACAGTAAACATTTCTGGCAAACATATCGAACAATTTTTATAGTCTTATAATTTCGTTTTCTTTGGAAATTGTAAAATTATATGACATGTTGTAGTAAAACTTTTATATTTTCTTTAATTTTTGACGTATTCACATGAAATGTGGTACTAACTTAGTTTATTTGTTGCTTATTTGCCTAAAATAAGTTATTTGTCATTATGTGTAAAAATAAATGTACAGTAAACATTTTCGTCATGCTCCTTTTTTTTTGCGGACCCGATATATACACACACGAGGGTAATTCGATAAGTATCCGCACTTTTTATTTTCATAATTTCATTTTTACATCCGATAGATTATAAACGCATCACTTCTCAACATAGTCTCCCTGTTTCTCAATACACTTAGTCCAGCGATCTACAAGCTTCCTAATGCCATCACAAAAGAAAGTTTTTGGCTGTGTGCGTAGCCAATCATGCAACGCCTCCTTCAGGTCATCATCGCCTTGGAATCGCTGACCTCTCAAAGCGTCTTTTAGTGGCCCAAACTGGTAAAAATCCGAAGGTACCAGGTCTGGACTGTAGGCTGGATGGTCGAGAACTTCAAATTTAAGTTCTTGAAGGCATTTTCTAGTCTGTGCAACGGTATGAGGGAGCGTATTGTCTTGTAACAGAATAACACCTTCCGACAATCTCCCTCTCGGTTTTGTGCGAATTGCTTGCTTCAACTCATTCCGAAGCATGTCAGAATACGATGCACTTGTTACTGTAGTTCCACGCTCTAGATAATGTTCAAGGATAGGACCTCGTGTATCCCAAAACAGTGTTAGCATAACTTTACCTGCTGACGGCTGCGCTTTGAACTTCCTTGCAACGGGAGATGTTGGATGCTTCTATTGCATGCTCTGTCGTTTGCTTTCTAGTTCATAGTGATGGATCCAGGTTTCATCTCGTGATAATGCGTTTCAAAACGTTTTCACCTTCATTATGATACCGCGCCAAAAGACGAGAGCAGACGTTCATACGATTACGCTTGTGTTTTTCTGTCCACTATTTGGGCACCCATCTTGCACAAACCTTGTGAAAGCCAAGAATGTCATGAACTATCGAATATGCTGACCCTTGACTGATGTTTAATGAAGATGCAATTTCTTTTATTGTTAATCTTCTGTCATCGAAAATCATGGCTCTGGCTTCTTCCCGCTTGTCACTACTGGTTGATGTTGACGGTCGTCCTGAGCGCTGAGCATCTGTCACACATGTCCGACCCTCCATGAACATTTGAATCCACTCGTACACACTTCGCCGTGGTAACGCATTATTCCCATACTGAGCAATAAATGCGTGTGAATTTCAGCTCCTTTCACACCTTCTGCATACAAAAAAACGAACCACGGATCCCTGTTCTTCCAGAGTACAAATTGAAAGTGGCGCAGCCATGCTCACTACTCGTACCATATGTGACAGCTACGAGTAGCCTAAATAAGCCTATACTGTTGCTAGCCTAAATAAGCCTATAGATCTCAGTTTGGCTCGTTATTACGAGTATTATTATATATACTATATTATCACTAAAATAAAAATTGCGGATACTTATTGAAGTACCCTCGTGTGTATATATATATATATATTATATATATATATATATATATATATATATATGTGTCAATCTCAAACTAACTTCTGCATTGTCTAACCTTTCTCCTCATTTTACTGACTATCCAAAACTCTTTGACAACGTCACTTCCAAAGTGAAATACATTCTATCCCACTCTCCTTTTGCTGAAATATCCATTTCAGGAAATTTCAATGTTCATCACCACCTTTGGCTTTCCTCCCATTTTACTGACATCCCTGGTAAGCTAGCTTACAACTTCTATATCCTGAATGACCTAGAACAGATTTTACAGCACCCTCCTCTTATCCCCGATCGCCTTGGAGATGGACCCAACATTCTGAATTTGTTTTTCACCACTCATCTTTCTTCTTACTATTCCCAACTTTTTTCTTTGTTGAGTTCCTCAAACCACAATATTATATATATTTCCTGTTCTATTGCTCCAGTTTGGCCTTTGGATCTTTCCAAGAGGGCGCTGCTAATTAGGGGTCCTTAGGCAGTACTTCTATGATTACTTGATGGAATGATTACTGCTTGTATGGCCGGGTCCCCTTCGAGTGCGCTGAGCGTATCAAGGAGGCGATACTCTCAGGCATGGAGGCGTAGATTCCATATGCTTTTCTTAACATTAATGCAAAAAAAATTTTTTTAACTTTGCTCATTTTAATGCTATCAGCAACAGAAGATACCGTCCCCAAATTTCCGAAAATTCAAAAAATTCCTTCATCAGAAAAAATTGTTAAAACATATCTGATTATAATTTTTATCGCCCTTTCTGGCACCAAGCTGAAAACCTCTCCAACAACTTTACTTCTTCTTTCCCTCTTCTTTTCAATTTCTACGGCTCAGTTGTCGTCGCTTCTACTGATAAAGTTTAACTGTTCGCTTAAACATTCGGCTTCAACTCAACCCTGAACGTTTCCGGGAGTGTTCCTCCATCTCCTCCTCCCTCTGTCTTAATTATGTCTGGAATTAGAATTCCTTTCAAAGATTTTTTCTGCCCTATCAGGGCTCAATCCACGAATGTGTGACCCTGATGGGGTCCCTCCAACTATCGTCAAATGGCTTTGGTTTCTGGAATTTCTCTTTTTTTTTTTGTTTTAACTATCCTTAAGAGGAAGATTCTTGAACGCCTTTCTATTCAATCTTTGAGATGGTCAGTATGAGTTCCTACTGGAGATCTTGCATATCTCTTTGACTCTTGGTCATCCTCCTTTCGTGATTTCGGTGAAACCTTTGCTATTACGCTAGATATATCAAAAGCTTGTGAGAGAGTATGGCACAAATCCTTAATTTTCAAAGTGCGCTCCTTCGTTTCTATCTTTCTATCTGTGCCTTCATCTATGATTTCCTTTCTGGCTGATCTATCTATAGCTGCGGTTGTAGATGGCCACTGCTCTTCTCCTAAATCTATTGATAGTGGGGTTCCTCAGGGTTCTGTCCTGTCAACCATACTCTTCTTTTTATTTATCAATGATCTTTTAATTCGCACTTCCTGTCCTATCCACTCATATGCCAATGATTCCACTCTTCACTTCACCGACATTAAAAAGCGTCCCTCTCAACAATCATTCCATGCTTCCTACGAGACGGCTAAAGCGCACCTGACCTCTGCTCTTTCTATTATCTCTGACTGGGACAGAGAAAACCTTGTGACCTCTTCAATGCCTCCCTCAAAAACTCAGTTCCTTCATCTGTCTACTTGTCACGATCTTCAACAATACACAACTCGATTCTTTTTCTTCTCTCAGCATTCTTGGCGTTTCCTTTTCTGGTATATTATACTCGTATATTACATACATTATACTCTTTCTAAAACAGCTTCTAAGAAATTAGGTGTGCTGTTCCGGCTCCAGTTTCTTCATCCCCATTCAGTTGCTGTTTGTGTACCCCTGTATGGAGTACGATCCTCACATGCGGACTCAGTCAACCCACACAGTTCTACTTGAACGAGTGGAATCAAAGGTCTTTCGTCTCATCAATTCCCCACCTCTTATTGACTCTCTCTCTCTCTCTCCGCTGCAATGTTGCCTCACTCTCTGTTTACTATCGCTAATATGACGGGCACTGCTCTTCTGAACTCTTTAACTTTCGACAGATTCTCATTCCTTTTCTGGACAATCGGTTATCGGTTAATCGGTATTCTCAATCTTTCATCTACTCAACCGGTCAACTCTGGAACAAATCTTCCTCAATCGATCTTTCCCCTTGTCTATAACCTCCAGTCTTTCAAGCACAGATTGTCCAGACATCTTGAAAACTCTGGACCTTGATTTCGGCTCTCTTCTTTTTCTATTGGAGGACATTTTTGCCAGCGCTCGCCCTTCATTCCTGCATTATATATATATATATATATATATATATATATATTACACTAGGTGAGGTACCCGGCGTTGCCCGGGATAAATTTCACAAACCTACAAACAGACAGGCTCAGACAACAAACAGACAGGCCAAATTATATATAAGATATCCCCCAAACCCCCCAAACCCCCCTTTATGCAACTTGGGGGCTAACCCCCTCCCCCATTACCCCCCCCATTACCCCCACCCCTCCACATTACCCCACACTTCCCCCATTACCCCCCCCTCCCCCATAACCCCCCTCCCCATTACCTCCCCATATATATATATATATATATATATATATATAGTATAATTTTTTCTCAAAAGATCTGGAAATGCAATCATGCAGGAATCTTACATGGCATCATCCTCTATACATTCAAAGATCAATAATCTCTCGAATTATTTACATTCAAAGAAAAACTTTCCGAAGTAAAATTACTTTTTAAATCCTCGAGTGCATCCCCGTCAAAAAAAGGCTTAAATCGCCCAAGAATATCAGGATTCAAAGGAAACTAGTTTCGCGTGTGCACATTGTGTGATGAAGAGGACTTGTCAAAAGGGATAAAGAAGGATTACAGTCTTTCGGACGAAGAAATTATTTATGCCTCATCTCTCTTTTTTTTTTTTTGTCGAGGGAAAGGGTTAGTGGTCCGCTAATCTCGGCTTGGAGCTCTTTTCCATTATTGGTCCGAGTTCCCCTTCTCTGTAATTATGAGCTCTTAATGAGAATATTTATTAGTACAGTTACTGTAATGGAAGCGTAAACTTCACTTGTTATAGTTATACACGAATTCTAACTATTATAGTTAAATTAATATAGTTTTACTTATGTAGTAATTTCGCCGCAGTGTTATTTCAGAAGTTGTGAAGTGAAATAATTTTTTGCGTAAACTTCTACAGTACAAATATGGGTGCTACTGTAGTATGCGGTCTACCGTTAAGTTTCTACTGTAGTATGCGTTCTACCGTTAAGTTTCTACTGTAGTATGCGGTCTACCGTTCAAAATATTTAAAAGGAATTGAAAATGAATTGAAAGGAATTATAATTTAATTTACACAATTAAGGAATTATTAAAGAAGTTAAACATACTACTACCGCATACTTAACGGTAGACCGCATACTAGAGTACGCCCTTGATGATTGGTTAGGTTAAGTCGTGATATTTTCGTTAGTTTTAACGAAAATATCACGACTTAACCTAACCAATCGTCAAGGGCGTACAATTAACCTAATAATAAAATAATAAGAAGATAAGAAGCTATAATTAAAAGGTAGACCGCCGAATCGTAGGTAGACCGCATACTACAGTAGCACCCAAATATGTACATTCTATTAGTGAAACTGTCAATTTATTTTTATAATCAAATATTTTCTGTTTCATAATGGTAGTGTTACCGTGGCAGCGAAGTGCCCCTAAAGCGCAAGGCCGCATCAGCCAGGAACAATAAGACTTTTCACTTTAATTACACACACAAGAAAAAAGAAATGATAATCAATTTGCTTTTGGTTGACAAAAGAAAAATCTTAAACCAAATGGTGCGAGTTTATTGAACTAGAAACTAAACCTAAACACTAAAAGAATCATCTGGTGTTGGGGGTTACATTCCAGTAGCAGCCTTCAATTTTAGGTGCCGTAAGTGGAGAGGCCTGGTTACTACTGTATAGCGGCAACCAACCCCATATCTTAATATTAATGCATTAATAAATAAAATATCCTAAATTCATTTGATTAAATCTTACCCTAAATTAGCAATATTTACATTAAAGCTAGGTTTATATAAACTAATGTAATAACATGATATCACCACAAGAACATTTTAAATTGCAAACATATCCAGTATTAAAAATTCGGTGCTACTATAGCGTGATTCCTACCTCGATTCGGCGGTCTACCTTTTAATTATAGCTTCTTACCTTGTTTACTAATTGCTTGTTTACATTCCAATGTCCATCGCCCTTGACGATTGGTTAGGTTTAGTCATGATATTTTCGTTAGTTTTAACGAAAATATCGTGACTAAACCTAACCAATTGCAGGTAGACCACATATTATAGTAGAACCGAAACTATTTTTTAAATAAATAAAATTGAATAATAAATAGCATTTTATATTTATTATATTTTCATTTATACCTTGGATAGGAATCACACTCTACAGTACTGTAGTTTCGAACCAAAACGGGTAGGAATCACCCTATAGTATCGAAGTCACCGGTAGGAATCACGCTATAGTAGCACCAAAAATTCTTATGAAATTATCTTACGATGGATATTGACAATAACACTGCCCAACACCAATTTTGCTGATTTAATTCGAACACCTGTTTTTAGGTAACTTTGGTGTGTTGATTTAAAAAAATCACCTTAGTTTTTGCCTATCACGTCAGGTTTTCGAGCAATCAAATACGAATATTTTGGAGATATCGCATTTTGGCAGGGTTATGCCCAATTTTTTTTCTTTTCAAAAAATAAGTTTTTACATACTCAGAATCAGCATGGAAAAGTAAACAATTGTGCAGGGAGTGAACTTTAATATACAATGGTAATATTGACACATAAAGTGATTAAAAGTGTTTAAATAAGCAAAAAATGAATCCATATTAAAGCAAGCACGGGACCAGTTTTCTTAACATTGTCTTTTTCTTGTTTTCTTACTTTTCAGCGCTGATAAATTTTCTCTTATAGGACTTCCTAGAATGAGAGATGTCAAGACAATCTCTTTGCACGCTCCAGCAGTAGTCAGCCATCATATGGGTATCCCATCTTCCTTGGTATCGTTCTTCCATCACTTTGATATCTTGGTGGAACCTTTCACCTTGCTCTTCACTAACATCAAGATTTTCTGGAAATTTATCCAGATGACTGTTGAGATAGTGAACTTTAATGCTCATGTTGCAACCCAACTGCTGAAAGTTTACAAGTAACGTCACTAGCGGAACCGGCTGCTCTCACTCCGCCAATGGGAAATCTCTCTCAGATCATGACGTCACGCTCACACCTGGGGAAATCACAGATACCCAAGATTTTAATATGTTGTACATGACCTTTAGATTTAATGCACAGATTTGCGTATTCCATAGATAAAATTTTAACAGCAAAACAGCTGTTAACAGGTCTCAAAAATCATCAATTTTGATAAGCGCCCTTCATGGATCACCCAAACTAGGCATATTGCATTCCACAAAAACCTGATTGTGATGGACAAAATCTAAGGTAATTTTTGAAATCAGCACATCAATATTATCCAGAAACAGGTCTTAGAATTAAATCAGCAGCAAAAAAGTTTTTTTTTTGTTGGGCAGTGTAATCTTAACTGTACAAAAATCATTAACAAAAGAAATAATTATGTGCAAGCTAATACTTAATTTCATATTCAGTATAAATCAATTACTATAAATAATATTTTCCTATAGCCTAATATCTATTTGTAGAGACAACTCCAGTTATATGGCACAGTGATAAACACTTATTCTATAAAAAGAAAAATCTGCAATTACTGGAATTTTACTACATTATGAACTTTTCAATATTTCATTATAGGAACAATTTGCAACCACAGAAAAATATAACCAACTCACCTAATAAACAAATAGAGCGGCAAACACAAAAACTTGTAACACCACTTCTACAAGTGTTTCTTCTACGACAAATTTGAGTTATTCAGCCTTCAATATTCAAAATGGCGCGTCGAATTGACAAAATGATAATCTGAGTTAGTCTTACAGTAGTCCACGTATTCCCTAACAGTCAGCCAACCAAATAAATTATCCTAGTGATCATACATAATTAACCATACACCCACTGTTACAATATTATTTTGTTTCCAAGCTTGCAACAATATTCATAAAATTTAGGATTGCATTAAAATTTTGGAGCAAGTGTAGTTTACGTCCCCCTGTGGTGCCTAGTGTAGTTTACGTCCCCCCTGTGGTGCCTAGTGTAGTTTACGTTCCCTTACATTATCCTAGTGTAGTTTGCGTTCCCCAACTTTGTCCGCGTATACCTAATCAAATAAAACGTTAAAACTAACGAAAATATGACAACTTAACCTAACCAATCGTCAATTTATATGTGTATATATATATATATATATATATATATATATATATATATATATATATAATATATATATATATTGGCGATTGGGTAGGTTAAGTCGTAATATTTCGTTAGTTTTAACGTTTTATTTGATGGATTCACTTAAAAAAAGTCTCCTAAAGATCCTAGTGTACAGTAGTTTGCGTTCCCCAACTTTGACCTAGTGTAGTTTGTGTCTCCTTTTGCGTCATGGGGACGTAAACTACACTTGCCCCAAGATTTTCTATATATATATATATATATATATACTGTATATACAATAACAGAATGACTTGTTAATTTTGTCTGATCTTTTTAAAAGTAATATTACAAGTAACATTAACATATATTAACGTAATTACATGTAAAATATTATACATACGTTCCATGCAGGGTAATTGCAAATTTTACCCATTATATTACGACATAACACGCGTACGAAATTCGAACACTTGAAAAACTAAAATCAGAATATACAGTAGTTTGTAAGTTTATGGATAATTTGCTTGAAAAATTTATACCAAAGAACAAAGATAATTGGCTTCGGTAGATACGTATTTACAGAAACACAATTATTTAACTGACAGAAAAATAATTAATTGAGAAAGTAATTTTACGAAGGTGTATAACGAAACAACGATTAATATATATATATATATATATATATATATCAGTGAAATGACGCCATCTATATTTGAATCGGTATAGAACGTGAATTTGTGGCCCCATTTTGCGCATATCGTATATCAAGTTCGATGCTATCGTATATGTGGTTATAGAAAATCGAAAGAAGCCGATATAAATTTTTAGGAACATATTCCTTCTGATATGTGAAGGGCTCCGATAACTTTGCGTCTACAGTAAATATAAATAAATAAATAAATAAATAAATGAGATAGAATTCAATAATTATACTCGTTTAACCCTTTGACGACCGGCATATGTACGTTTCTTTCAACTTAAAAGTTTAGGTGTTATTTGGTATTCACAATTAGATATGTTAGTAACTATAGTTACTTAAATGACCCATTTTGGGGTTAATTTTCCAAAAACTAAACGAGACCTATATAAACATTTAGATGTATTTGTAGAAACGTTGCATCATTGTACAATTTATATTATTATTTCGCTGGGACACATATGTCCCGTGGTCCTCTAAGGGTTAAAAAGATTTGGAATATGATTTTCTACCTTTTCTTTTGAGGTTTATGAATTATATTTCAAAGCCCAGTTTTGAAAATGATTGTGCACTATATATATATATATATATATATATATATATAGAGAGAGAGAGAGAGAGAGAGAGAGAGAGAGAGAGCAATTTAGGTTCTAATAGTATAGTACAATTAGACAGAAACTTTACATGTATTAATTATAGTAGTGTTGAAGTACCAAGTTCATTTCTTACCATTCTTACCAGACGCCTGGTAGACCTAAAGCGGTCTGTCAGTTGGGAGCCCTCGGACGAGACTCCTCCATGCCTCACGATCTCCACACATCAAGTTCGCCCGTTGGAGACTGATTCCACACTTCTCGACAGCATTCTTGATGTTATCCATCCATCGGATCTTGGATCTTCCAACTGGTCTTCTGTTTTGAGGGGCCCATTCCAGCATTCTTCTTGCTGTCCTTTCCATCGGCATTCGTTGGACATGCCCGTACCATCTCAGTTGGTTCCTCTCAATATTCTCATTAACCGAAGTTACACCCAATCGCCTTCTTATTTCAGTGTTCCTTATTTTATCCAATTTACTTACTCATTCTATCAATCTCAGGAACCTCATTTCAGCTGCTTGCAGTTTTCCCTCGTTCTTGTGGTTAGGGCCAAAGTCTCGCTGCCGTATAGTAAGATTGGTTTCAATATTGTTGAGTATATATGCGTCTTTACCTTTTTAGGGATGTTTTGATCTTTCAATAGGGGGTACAGGAAGGAAAAATTTCTGCTATACTTAGCAATTCTTTCATTCACCTCTGCATCCATACCCGCATCATTTGCTATCACACTACCAAGGTATTTAAATGTGTCCGTCTTTTTCATTTCCCTTCCCCCAACAAAGATTCCATCCTCGTTCGCTCCCCTCGTTACCACCATATATTCAGTTTTATCATAATTCAGTTTCAGTCCATACTCCCTCAATCTCTCATCCCACCTCTGCATAATTCTCTCCAGGGATTGTGCTGTGTTAGTCCCAACAGCCACATCATCAGCATATCCAAAAATTTCTATTTCTTCTTCAATTTCCTCAGTTATGTGTTCCATAACCCTGTTGATGTAGGCAATAAATAAAATGGGTGACAGAACACTCCCTTCTTTAACTCCTGTACTTACATCAAACCACTCCTCCGATCCCACCACCAAATTGAATTCTCGGCTCTTCTCAAGATATTGTCTTATGGCTGAAATTTGATCTATAGTACTCCGGCCTGCACGAAAGCTGCATTGATACTCCAGTAACCCAGGTTCCAGTATGTTTCGTATTCTATGTTCCAAAATCCTTTCATATATTTTCTCCACATGACACATCAAAGATATGACACTGTAGTTTTGACATTCCTGCTCACTTCCCTTCTTTTTATATATAGGACATATAATTGTTCTGCCCCATTCTGCCGGTACAATTCCCTGCGACCACACCACCCGGAAAATGCTTAGCAGCCAGTCGACAGCAGGAACACCTGCTTTTAGTGTTTCTGTGACAATTGCATCCTGCCCGGGAGCTTTATTATTCTTCATCCTCTTTAGTGCTTGAATAACCTCCTCTCTAGTGATCTCTGTGTCCCCCTCATGCTCCTCATGATTTGCCCGCTCCTCCCGTCTCACCTCATCATAGTGGTTCTCGTTATTCAAAAGCTGTCTAAAGTATTCGTTCCAGCGTGCGGCCACCTCGCTTTTATCAGTGAGGACTTCACCATGTGCATTTTTAATCGCCACTGTTGTTTTCTTGCTTTCTCCATTTTTATCCCAAGTTCATAGAGTACATAATGTATATACTGTACTTTCAAAATGTTCCCCTGGTGATATATCGCTTTTCGTGTTTTGTATGTCAAAAGAATATATATTATGCAATGGAATAAAGGGATATACACTCAGTGTCATACTGTAGTCTCTCTCTCTCTCTCTCTCTCTCTCTCTCTCTCTCTCTCTCTCTCTAAAATAGTGATAAATGCCAATATTGAGCCATATTTAACCTTAAAAGGTCTCTTGAGTCGAAAAATAAAATATTGAATTATCTCCATATATATATATATATATATATATATATATATATATAATATATATATATATATATATATAATATATATATATATATATATATATATATATGTAAAAAATGAACAATGAATAATCAATATTCATTTTTACATAAGAACCAAAATCGCTTAACGCGAGTTTGGATAATAATTTTACTTGTAGCTTTCTACTTTTGTTTGTGTCATAACCTTACGATCTACCATTTCTATGGTTTAGTCGTATCCATTATCCATTTTCCATTTGTTATAGAAGTTATTATAATTAATTATGAATTGTCTTGCATCTCACCCTCGTCCCTAGATTATGCATACACATTGCATATAACAGGATTGGAACCCGTAGTTGTACTTCTTAGTCATTAATACCCACTCTTTGTCTCTAATTCGTTCTTGTAAATCTTCCTAATAATGATTTGTACTATACGTACAAATTCAATAACTATGACGTCACATTTTCCGTCATTAATTTCCCTTCATCATATCTCTAGTATTCAATGTATGAAAATTCTTTATCATCATAATAAAAACTGTACACTCTATAGAAGTCATTATTTATATGTTATGTAGTATAAATATTATTATTCAACCATATTCATCCATACCGTATGTGCCCATGTACTTTGTATTATATTTCTAACATCTCAATTGTCTATTAATATGAAACACTGTAACAAAACAAAGTTATAGTAACTGTTTAATTATAATTAACTGTAATACTTTAATTTAATATAATGTAATGTACTTTAATGAAACTGTACTTAATGATGTAATGTACTAAATGACGTAGTCAATGTACTTTAATGGAATTGTAGTTAACGATAATAAATGAATTGGTAATTATAATCATAGTTACAGTAGACCAAAATTACAATGTACTCAATGTCCGACCCGACATTATGTCGCCATAAGGAATGTAGAATCGGCGATACTGTTATTTTTTTTATTATTATTTTCGTTGGAATAAATTTTGATGTGCTTTCTACTTTGCCAAATAATTGATGACCTGTTGTTTTTTAAAATCTCATAATCATTTTTTTAGATTTAGCTTAATAATGAATCCTGAGTAACTTTTGCCATGTCATGTTTTGTATACATTCTTTCTTCGTTATAAAAGATGAAGTCATGTCTTGCCTAAGCATTTAATTGTAAATCTTAAACCTTTAATTTTTACTCATATGCATATTTTAGTGTAAAGATGCATAGTTCAATTTCCACTTTTAGTTAACTTGGCAGATCATGATAACATCAGATCTGAAAATATGCAATTTAAGATAAAAATATGGCTTCATCTTCAAATATCTTGTTTATTCGTTTAAACCTTAACACAGCTAAAAGATTTACTTTATTTTCAAATATTGTGCAAAAATAATGCAGCCTCTTCAACATTTAATAATGATGATGTTAGTAGAATCGGGGTATATAAACCCCACCAATTTCTTCCATGTTTGTTCTGATTCCAACTACGAGGCTGAGCATTACCTGTAACAGTTTAGAAGTAAATTACAGTAAGAGAAACTTTTTATTTTCCCCTTCGAGCCGTGCTCTCTTCAGAAGAACTTAGTCATTAGAATCTCCCGATAAGCTACAAGAAGAATCGGAGAGAAACCTCAAAGAATTTAATAAGCCTCTCAGAATCCTCCGAGCCACTAAAGAAGAACTCGGAGAGTAGTATAGAAGAAACTACTGCAAGTAACAGATCCGTTGCTGCCTCCTAACCAGAACCCCCGTCGACTCCGAACCACCCCAGGGCCATAGACGGAGGGGTTAACAGTCTGGCGACCCTGCATCAGGATAAAAATCAAGACGACCCAAACACATAGAAGATATTGGCATAACAGTCTGGCGAGTCTGTAGCCAAGAGTTTAATAGTCTGGCGACCCTGCCAGGATCTTCACGACTCCAGGATTCTTCCAGTCTTCCAGACCCTGGAACCAGAACCAACACCCAGTTGACCGGCGTGTCACGACTTCTAGTTCGTCACATCCACCCTTGAACCGGTGCGTCACGACTCCAAGTTCTCCACGCCTAGTTTTCATCCAAGAACAAGTGGCCAGCAAGACACGTCTTCAGGACACGTCTCTAAGGATTTCGCCGTAGGAATGAATCTTGTTAAGTACAAAACTCTTTTTTAAATAATCTCTAAAACATTTGAAAAGTCAGTATTATTAACAGTTAATATTTAATATTGAGCCAGAATTAACAAAACAGAGTGAACACTTCAGACACCAGTGATACATTTTTTTTTATTGAAAACAATATTGTCACAGAATTATTGTCACAGTTATTTTCACAGTTATTTTTACTATTCTAGTTAGTATAGAATAATTTTATTTTATGTACCAAACATAATAGTACCGTACTTTCACGTACATTCGAGTGAAATGTTGTTTACATTTTATATTTTGTTTACGATTTTTTTCAAATTATTGAATTGAATTGACTTGCAAATTAAGAAAGAGAGAGTTTACAGAGAGTTTATAGAGTTATAGAGTTACTTGAAGCATTTCAAGTTAGACAGTTTCAAGAATACTTGAGAAGAGTTCAAGTTAGTTTCAGAATACTTGATAAGAGTTCAAGTTAGTTTCAGAATACTTGATAAGAGTTCAAGTTAGTTTCAGAATACTTGATAAGAGTTCAAGTTAGTTTCAGAATACTTGATAAGAGTTCAAGTTAGTTTCAGAATACTTGATAAGAGTTCAAGTTAGTTTCAGAATACTTGATAAGAGTTCAAGTTAGTTTCAGAATACTTGATAAGAGTTCAAGTTAGTTTCAGAATACTTGATAAGAGTTCAAGTTAGTTTCAGAATACTTGATAAGAGTTCAAGTTAGTTTCAGAATACTTGATAAGAGTTCAAGTTAGTTTCAGAATACTTGATAAGAGTTCAAGTTAGTTTCAGAATACTTGATAAGAGTTCAAGTTAGTTTCAGAATACTTGATAAGAGTTCAAGTTAGTTTCAGAATACTTGATAAGAGTTCAAGTTAGTTTCAGAATACTTGATAGAGTTCAAGTTAGTTTCAGAATACTTGATAGAGTTCAAGTTAGTTTCAGAATACTTGATAGAGTTCAAGTCAGACAGTTTTATCCCAAGTCATTTTTATTTCGAGTCCCAAGTCATTTTTATTTCGAGTCCCAAGTCATTTTTATTTCGAGTCCCAAGTCATTTTTATTTCGAGTCCCAAGTCATTTTTATTTCGAGTCCCAAGTCATTTTTCAATGCAGTCAATTGAATTCAACTTTTTCTTTGTAATTTAAGAGAATTTAATTTAAGAATTTAATTCAACCTTTTTTTTTGTTGTAAAAGAGAATTAAATTCAACCTGAATTGACCGGTTTGCGTCTTTAGTTTAACCTTTTTTCTTGTTTGTAAGAAGGAAATTGACCGATTTGTCTTTTCTTTTCATGCATTGTTGCGTATAAATATATAGTTATGTAATTTATTATTTGTAACAAAACCGTTTTTACAAAGGTTGTAACGATTTTGGTAATTATTGTAATGTATATGAGGAACATGCCGTCCCTCCGTTTGTTGAACTCTTTTAATTTTTTGTTATAAGTAGTGTGACAAGCAATCTCTCTTCTTTTTAAAAAAAAAAACGAAAAAAAAAAAACGTAATTCGATTTGTAACTACATCAGTCAATAAAAATGCATGTATGCACACTATATATACTAACCTTATGCTAAAATCATTGGAAATCATAATAAACTATTTCATTGCGTGTAAGTGCTAACTATGCTATTTATAGTCTTAAGCATTTTTGCTAACTATATATAAATTTTTGCTCAGGCATTTATTCAGTTAATTTAACAATCCTCTCAGCTAATCTGTCCCTCAAAATTATAAGATACACACTTTGTATCTAATACACACATACACACTAGACCACAGGTCTATACATCATCCACTACGTAATCCGATTTTTACCTACAATAGTCAATAAAAAATTAGTTTATAGATTGTACGATTTACGTTTTTCCCTTTTTATCTACTACTCATTATGTATGTAATTTTTCCCACAGAAAAATAAAAGTTTGTAAAAAAATTTAACTATCATTGTTTGTCTAACTTTGAATTTTTATATTTTATAATAGCCTCTGAGCGAGTGTCATGTTAAGAATTTGATTACTCTGCATTGCACTCAACCACGCGAAATCGTTCTGTATAAAATTTGTATTGTAAAGAAAAATTCGTCATGTAACTTGAATTAGTTAGGATGTTATTCTCTTAATTCTATTGTATGAATTGTACCCTATTATATTATTGTATAAATATCATTTTTAAAGGGGAGAGCAATGTAAAAAATGAACAATGAATAATCAATATTCATTTTTACATAAGAACCAAAATCGCTTAACGCGAGTTTGGATAATAATTTTACTTGTAGCTTTCTACTTTTGTTTGTGTCATAACCTTACGATCTACCATTTCTATGGTTTAGTCGTATCCATTATCCATTTTCCATTTGTTATAGAAGTTATTATAATTAATTATGAATTGTCTTGCATCTCACCCTCGTCCCTAGATTATGCATACACATTGCATATAACAGGATTGGAACCCGTAGTTGTACTTCTTAGTCATTAATACCCACTCTTTGTCTCTAATTCGTTCTTGTAAATCTTCCTAATAATGATTTGTACTATACGTACAAATTCAATAACTATGACGTCACATTTTCCCGTCATTAATTTCATCATATCTCTAGTATTCAATGTATGAAAATTCTTTATCATCATAATAAAAACTGTACACTCTATAGAAGTCATTATTTATATGTTATGTAGTATAAATATTATTATTCAACCATATTCATCCATACCGTATGTGCCCATGTACTTTGTATTATATTTCTAACATCTCAATTGTCTATTAATATGAAACACTGTAACAAAACAAAGTTATAGTAACTGTTTAATTATAATTAACTGTAATACTTTAATTTAATATAATGTAATGTACTTTAATGAAACTGTACTTAATGATGTAATGTACTAAATGACGTAGTCAATGTACTTTAATGGAATTGTAGTTAACGATAATAAATGAATTGGTAATTATAATCATAGTTACAGTAGACCAAAATTACAATGTACTCAATGTCCGACCCGACATTATGTCGCCATAAGGAATGTAGAATCGGCGATACTGTTGTTATTTTTTTTATTATTATTTTCGTTGGAATAAATTTTGATGTGCTTTCTACTTTGCCAAATAATTGATGACCTGTTGTTTTTTAAAATCTCATAATCATTTTTTTAGATTTAGCTTAATAATGAATCCTGAGTAACTTTTGCCATGTCATGTTTTGTATACATTCTTTCTTCGTTATAAAAGATGAAGTCATGTCTTGCCTAAGCATTTAATTGTAAATCTTAAACCTTTAATTTTTACTCATATGCATATTTTAGTGTAAAGATGCATAGTTCAATTTCCACTTTTAGTTAACTTGGCAGATCATGATAACATCAGATCTGAAAATATGCAATTTAAGATAAAAATATGGCTTCATCTTCAAATATCTTGTTTATTCGTTTAAACCTTAACACAGCTAAAAGATTTACTTTATTTTCAAATATTGTGCAAAAATAATGCAGCCTCTTCAACATTTAATAATGATGATGTTAGTAGAATCGGGGTATATAAACCCCACCAATTTCTTCCATGTTTGTTCTGATTCCAACTACAAGGCTGAGCATTACCTGTAACAGTTTAGAAGTAAATTACAGTAAGAGAAACTTTTTATTTTCCCCTTCGAGCCGTGCTCTCTTCAGAAGAACTTAGTCATTAGAATCTCCCGATAAGCTACAAGAAGAATCGGAGAGAAACCTCAAAGAATTTAATAAGCCTCTCAGAATCCTCCGAGCCACTAAGAAGAACTCGGAGAGTAGTATAGAAGAAACTACTGCAAGTAACAGATCCGTTGCTGCCTCCTAACCAGAACCCCCGTCGACTCCGAACCACCCCAGGGCCATAGACGGAGGGGTTAACATATATATATATATATATATATTATATATATATATGGGTGTGGGCGGGTGTATATGTTTATGTTTTCTAAAGAATAGAAGGTTAATAAAACAATTTTAAGCTTGAAAATATAGCTTATTATTTATATATATATAGCTATATCCTCACGAGGAGAGGATGCCTCTTGGGTGGGCAGCGAATCTGTCGTTAAATAGTAAAGTATTTTGACTGTTGCCGCTGGGAATTTAGATATCATTATGTTCATGAACTTACAGTGATCCCGCGTATATACTTAGCATGTTATAGGGTAATAGTGTCGTGACAATTAATGTGAAAGGATGGTTTGCGCATGGAGCTGGTGGTATCTGGAACGTGATTTAAAGGGACAAGAGGTGGGCACTCTGACTAGCATCCCCTTCTTCTCCTCCCAACCCACCCCCACCGTCTACACTGCGAATCTTCCGTTTACTAGTAAAAGTTTTTGACGGTGACCGCGGGAAATGTATGTGTTATTAGTCTAGGGCGGTCAAAAGTCAATAAAGTCAAATTGTTTCCTATGGGGCACTTTTCGCTGAAACGACTGAAAATGCAATAAAAACACCTGTAGGGGTATATTACCAAAGTTAATAGGTCAACCAAAAGTCAACTTTTACTTGTTAGGTCAAAAAATAGCAATGAGGTAAATAAAGTCAATTTTTTGGAATAAATAATTAAAATAACTAAAAATTGGATCTTTTTGGTTAACTGGCAACTTCGCTGCTCGTATTTGTCTTATTCAGTTATGTCCGTTCTGGTTTTGGATGTGGTTGTGTTGTATGTATTGTGGTTACTGGTTACCATTTTTTATTTGTGATTTTTTCTGATTTGTGATTTCACTCTAACCTCAGTAGACCTGAAATCTCACCAACAGTTTATGGTCAGCTTTTGCAATGTCAACCAACAACTGCCGCTGTAGAGAGATCTTTCTCCATGCTTAATAAATTATTAAGTAAGGATCGCAATTTTTGCCAGAAAATGTCGGCAAATACTTCATAATTTACCACAATCGATCAACTGATGTAGAAGAGCAAGAATAAGTAATTAAAGTATCGTTTTTATTATTGAAAGTAAAGGCAACTTTATAAGTCAATTTTTTTCAATTCGTAAGGTCAACTTTCTTAATTTTTTCGGTCAACTTTTGACTGCCCTAGTTATTACGTTATAATAGTACAGTAGGGTGTGTCAATTTTAGTAAAGTCCACAATTCAAAAAACTACTACTGACCAAATGATGCATTTTTATGTGCTAAATTGAAATATGGCTTTAAAATCCAGATTTGACCAATCCTAGCTACTTATATTTGAAGTTGAAGTTTATGAAAAATCAGCAATTTTTGCAAGTATTTTTTTATTGTATATAACTACATTTTACATACATTACATATAATTAAAGACATTTTGATTGTATTTCAATATTAAAACTTAGAAATATAGATAAGTTTCTTGAACTTCGCCAAGGATGCCATATACGGGCTCCAATAAACCTTAGCCCCCCCGCCCATGGCCTGAACCATTAGAGGTACACTAAAAACTAAACATACCTTACAAAAGAGAATTTAATCCTGCATTTAATGAGAAACAATTAAAACTTGGTTTTCCCACCATTGGCTTCCAAGACAGCCTGAATTCGCTTTGGGTAGCTTGCCAAAAGTGACGTGAATAGATCTTCATCGTTACGCAAATTTGCTAAAACAGTTTCAATGTGTTGCGTCATGTATCCTTCGAAATCGATTTGCTGCAGGTTCTTGAAACAAGAGGACATTCAACCTTGTCCTTTATAACTGATCCAATGTGTTCACAGACATTCAGGTCAGGAGAATTTCCTGGCCTTTCTTCATTTCCAACGAAATCGATCTCATGGTCGGCAACAACTGTTGAGTGGCTAATGCCTTAAAGCAGGGGGCCGTGCAGAAGTGTGACCTGATCGACAGCCATAACATTGTTTGGGTTTCTAGAAAAGGAATGACATGCTGGGATAGAATATCACGAAAATACTGTCCATCCAACTCTGACCATTTGGCTTCAGCACCCACATCAGCTTCTTTGCAGTAAACAAAACAAACACACCAACACAGTCTGGACTTTTTAATAATTCGCGATAATGTTCATTGTCATCGATTCATCTGGTGTTGTGGCCCACACTCGATTTTGATAGTTAGGCCGACGTGTTATGTAAACAAAAAAATCATCGGAGACAGCTAAATGCATGAAATCATCCACATCCCAATCTTCAAGATAATAGGCAAACCACATTCTGTCATCGATGTTAAGTTGAGTTTTTCTTGGCTTTGGAAGTTCATGCCAAGGCTTTAAACCTTGCCTATGACGGTACAGTCGAATGATCTCACCACTAACGATCTTTCCTCTCAACACTTCGATCTCTCTAGAAAGTTTAGCACAGCTGTTTTTCCGCTTACGCGTACCGCTTTCAATGATGTCCTTTGTTTCCTGAGAGAGTGGCAAATTTGGGCGCCTACATTTGGTTGTATCCATTTCATTTTCATCCAAAGTTTTATTCCAATTTCTTTGACGAAGTCCTCACTTCTTCGAACTTTTTGGCAACCCATGAACGTGTTATAAAGGTGGCTCCAGCATCACGAGCTTCCCGAAAATGTTATTGCTCGTATGCGATCTATCACACGTTGCCTCTCCGAATCACCAATTAATTGAGAAGCCATTATATTATCACTTTATCAGCTAGAGTAATTTTAATACCTGCAATAAATAAAGATTTTATATATTTTTATAATCACTAAAAACTATTTCGATATAAGTAAACATGTAAGCTGCAAATGGGGGGGGCTAAGGTTTTTTGGAACCCTTATAACTACATTTTGCATACATACAATTAAGACATTTTGATTGCATTTCAATATTAAAATTTAGAAATATAGATAGGTTTCTTGAACTTTGCCAAGGATGCCATGTCTACCTTGCTCTTGTTCCTGGACATGAGCTCCCTACTGGCCACCTGGCCACTGATGTACGCCTCCCTCCTCTCTTGTGAGTAACATGTTGTGCTGCTTCAGTTCAATCCTTACACACCTCTCTACTGACTGTGTATGTGAGGGCCATGCAGGAACTTCCACTGTCTATCCGAAACTCCTTGATTGCAGCAGTGGTGAGGGAGCAGGTCAGAGGAGGGTCAGTCACGCCAGAGTTCCAGTCAATAAGCTCCGAGAGTTTGGTGGCATCTGGTTGATGTCAGGAGTCTTCCTGGGTCCTGACACTGCAGTCTCCTACTTTGTGTCCTCATCTTCCTTCACCTATGATTTCCAGTAATTTAGGGTGTCATTTTTAGTAAAGTCAACAATTCAAAAACTACTAATGCTCAAATAATTCATATTTCTAGCAAATTTAGAAATATCTTTAGTGTTTAAAAAAGCCATTTACCTACTTATATTTGACCATAAAGGTTTGAAATATAACCTAAATATGACTGTAGCATCCTATATTAATGTGCCATTGATATGTGTGGTCAACTTTGGTTATTTTTGGTGTGCAGTATGGTTTTTAAGTTTCACATAGTCACAAATGCTGGAGTTTTGATTGTGAATGCATGAGTGGAGGAGGCAGGGGAGAGAGGAGGACGAAGACTTCATACCAGACTGAGTCTGGTACGTAGTCTTCGTCCTCCTTTTCCTGGTCAAATATAAGTAGGTAAATGGGTTTTTTAAACAACACTAAAGATATTTCTAAGTTTGCTAGATAATATGACATCATTTGAGCATTACATGACATCATTTGAGCATTAGTAGTTTTTGAATTGTTGACTTTACTGAAACTGACACACCCTAAATTACTGGAAATCAAAGGTGAAGGAGATGAGGACACACAGGTAGGGGACTGCAGTGTCAGACCAGGAAGCCTCCTGACATCAACCCAGATGCCACCAAACTCTCGGAGCTTATTGACTGGAACTCTGGCGTGACTGACCCTCCTCTTACCTGCTCCCTCACCACTGCTGCAATCAAGGAGTTTCTGGATAGACCAATGGAAGTTCCTGCATGGCCCTCACACACACACACACACAGTCAGTAGAGAGGTGTGTAAGGATGACAACTGAAGCAGCACAACATGTTTACTCACAAGAGAGGAGGGAGGCGTACATCAGTGACCAGGTGGCCAGTAGGGAGCTCATGTCCAGGAACAAGAGCAAGGCAGACATGGCATCCTTGGCAAAGTTCAAGGAACCTATCTATTTTTCTAAGTTTTAATATTGAAATACAATCAAAATGTCTTTAATTGTATGTAATGTATATAAAATGTAGTTATATACAATAAAAAAACTTGCAAAACTTGCTGATTTTTCGTAAACTTCAACTTCAAATATAAGTAGCTGGGACTGGTCAAATCTGGATTTTAAAGCCATATTTCGATTTAGCACATAAAAATGCATCGTTTGGTCACTAGTAGTTTTTTGAATCGTTGACTTTACTAAAATTGACACACCCTAATCGTACAGTGACTCCGCATATATACTTTTATGTGTCATTGCTAGTAATAGTTACATAATTAATGTGAAAAGATACCTGAGCATCGAACCGGTGGTATCTGGGGCATTATTTAAAGGGACAAGAAGTGGGACCCCTATCGGCGTTCCCTCCATCTCCACCCCAACCACTCCCACCATTTACGCTCCCCCACAAGCCTGCTCCTCCATCGATACAGGTACAATGGGATCGTCTGCTGAAAATCGTGATCTTGTAGAAAATCCTTTGTTATGTTTTTATATCTGACAAAGTAGATCATATTAGGTCAGACCTTCTCGTATTTGTCTGTCATGATTTCTCTGATTCGGAAGAAATAGAACATGCGAGGTTACAGTTAAACACCCTGTTAAATGCTACCCTCCCAACTCGTAGAGGTAACTCTAGAAACGAGAATGTCCTAAAAGATATTATAAATAAAGTGTCGCCCCTTCGAGATAATGAAAACAATATTACCTTCTACGTTACTAACTTCCATAGATACTGTAGTAATGTCTAATTAAGAATTAAAATGTTTGGTTATAAGAAATTAATAATGGTTGTTTAATAAAGATTCTGAAGAAATAGAACATGCGAGGTTACAGTTAAACACCCTGTTAAATGCTACCCTCCCAACTCGTAGAGGTAACTCTAGAAACGAGAATGTCCTAAAAGATATTATAAATAAAGTGTCGCCCCTTCGAGATAATGAAAACAATATTACCTTCTACGTTACTAACTTCCATAGAATACTGTAGTAATGTCTAATTAAGAATTAAAATGTTTGGTTATAAGAAATTAATAATGGTTGTTTAATAAAGATTCTGAAGAAATAGAACATGCGAGGTTACAGTTAAACACCCTGTTAAATGCTACCCTCCCAACTCGTAGAGGTAACTCTAGAAACGAGAATGTCCTAAAAGATATTATAAATAAAGTGTCGCCCCTTCGAGATAATGAAAACAATATTACCTTCTACGTTACTAACTTCCATAGAATACTGTAGTAATGTCTAATTAAGAATTAAAATGTTTGGTTATAAGAAATTAATAATGGTTGTTTAATAAAGATAATAATATTTAATAAGAAATGTAATTACGTTAAATAATGGTTTGTTTAAAAAACTACAAGTTGGCAACACAGAATCAGCCCAAGCGAGGCTGGATACAAATGCCTCCAGTCATCGGATGGCCTTGGGCTTAAGAAGGTGTTTTTTGGTATTAAAATGTTTTGTGAATTTAGAATAGTATTTCGTGTCTCTCTCCGACTAAAATGCTGACGTAAATTCCCCCCTCGTATTACCCCGTTTATCTAAAAGCGCTTCGGCATAAATAAAAGTTAGTAAAGTGTTAACAAAGTGTATAATTAATTTCACCCCCCCCGGTCTTCTGCGCATTGTTCGAATTATAACAACGCCTCAACTCGGTCATGTTTACCCGTATTTATAAAGTACAGCGAAACGAGTGTAGAGAGAATGATGAAGGATAAAGAGAAATTGAATAGAAAGTAAAGTAAATAATGGATTATAAATGAAGGAAGAGGAATCACTACAATACCGGTAATCTCTATGGGTGATGTAGACGTTTCGGTGCTTCTCAAACAGTATAATGAGGTACAAAAGTCTTTAAATGAAATTAAACACCAACACGTAGTGCCAAGTCATAAAAATGCGATTTCGCTAGAACAATTTCGGTCAGAGTTAGATGCGTTGAAAGAGACTCTCCTCCCGCAGCCTAGTTACTCGGAAGTCGTTCAACAAGTCAGAACCCCAAGAAGCGCGTCGGGAAGCGAGGGAAATGAAATCCCATTCCCTAACTCCACCTCCGAATGTGGGGTGGAAACGCAGCCTGCAGGGGAAGTGGTCAACCTCCCTCCTGTTCAGGAAAGGACTTCTGCTTCCGATTTCACAATGGATCAACAGGTGGTGAGTGTCAACACCTTCGACAACATTAATATTAGGAACAGGGACTGTCTGGTGCCAAGAGACGAAGCATCACTGCCCTCTTCTTTACCTTCGACTGCAGGGGAAAGGCGTTCGATTACTCAAACGCCTCGCTCGGCGTGCAGTTCACCCCCCTCCCACCGAAGAAGGAGGGGCACGCACATCCGTCAGGATATAAACACCGCTAACAGACCCTCACCAAGTCACAGAGTAGGGGAGGGGCCTCCTATCCACCCAAGGTCGTGCCACCCATCCCCCAGTCAGGCGAACACTGCCTCAGGGAGATTGAGGAAAGATGACAGGTTGGTTACAGTTAACAAACCCACTTCACGGAGGGTTCCTCAACCCGTCCTCGCAGCAAGGCCACCGGTGAGCAATCTTACCCTCTTTTTGTCGCGAATTCAGTTCTCGAACGAAGAAAGCGATATTCGATACATGGTAGAAGTCTGTGGTGAACACAATATATTGTTAGTTAATAGACTAAACACAAAATCTCCGTATTATAACTCATTTAAAGTAATAATTAGAGGTGTAAACTCGCAATTCAACCCGTACAATATGAGTCAGTGGCCAGACCAGACGATATTATTGTTATGGAGTTTATTCACTTTTCCAGAAGATTTGATAACAGACAAAATACTGATAATAATAATAATAATAGGCGCCCTAACTGTAATGCCTAAAAGTTTGTTTTGTTTTTACCTAAGTTAACTTTGGTTAGCTTCCGCCCGAATTGTTCATTCTGATGAAGGTCAAGCTTTTCACTCCACCTTAGACCTA
This sequence comes from Bathynomus jamesi, assembly GCA_023014485.1. Taxonomy (NCBI): domain Eukaryota; kingdom Metazoa; phylum Arthropoda; class Malacostraca; order Isopoda; family Cirolanidae; genus Bathynomus; species Bathynomus jamesi. The sequence goes on from JAJOZX010001969.1 coordinate 277,907, forward strand.
CAGTTTAACGTGAAATCTGAACCACACCCCACAAGCAGCCCAGCGTCTTAACCACTAGGCTACCCAGGGTATCCATTTATCTACCAACCACTATCTTTATTGTGTGGAAGGATGAGCAGCTGGGTTTTGCTGCGCGCCGACTGCCGTTACCGGGTCTCGATCCCGGGGCCGATAGATTCATAGTCAGCGACGCTAACCACTACACCACCGAGGCGCATGAATAATAATAATAATAATAAAAAAATTTCTATCAGTCATGGCGGATAATTTGTTAAAAATAGTCTCATATAACGTAAGGTCAGTGAGGAATTCAATTGTAGATGTTCATAAAATCTGTGACTGCAGATTTGATACTCCTGCAAGAGCACTGGCTACCTAGCAAGAGCTAAAATTCCTCTCTACCGTCCATGATGTCTTTATGTACCATGCGTCATCAGCAGTAGACTTGTCAAGTGAATTAATGTACGGTAGGCGTTTTGGTAGTGTTGCTTTTTTAATAAGGAAACATTTGTCAAAACATATACAATTTTTAACAAGCGATAATGTAAGGTTGTTAGGCATTGAATTACAAGTGAACAATGATTGCATATTAATTGTAAACTGCTATTTACCATACAACAACGGCAGTAATCTAGATGAATACATTGATTTGCTGTACAAAATTAAGTCATTATCAGATAACCCCAAATATTCTCACTGTATAATAATGGGGGACTTTAATGTGCATGTGAACTCGGAATGCTTTGTAGAAATGAGTAACATGTGCGAGTCGGCCAAAGTAAGTATAAGTGATGTAGATGTATTATGGGTAACAAGTGATAATTTCACATACGTTAGTGATATGAGTAGTACCACCAGGTGGATTGATCATTGTCTCACTAGTAATACTCTAAAGGCTCGAATTGTTAGAGTTCATATACTGCATGATTTCCTTCTTTCTGATCATAGAGCGTTAGAACTATTAATTAATTTTGCCAACGTATGCGCAACACGACACAGCAAGAACTCACTAGGTAAGAATAATCGCGTCGATTGGTTTAATGTTAATATGCAATCGAGAATAGAATATAAAGAGAGAACAGAAATTTTGCATCTTGCCTGTAGTAATCCTTTCACAAATGATTCTCACTGTAAACTCATACATAGGTATTATAAGAAGATAGTATTCCTGTTAAGAGAAGCAGGAAGACCCCTGATTAAATCTTACAACTATCATACTAAGATTATTCCTGGATGGAATGATTTTATTGCCCCCCTGAAGAGGGTTTCGAAAGACGCCTATGATTTGTGGTACTTTCATGGTAGACCCAGATTAGGACCAGTATACATGAATATGTGAAGAAGTAGGGGTCAGTATAAGGCGATGTAAACAGGAAGAAGAGTCTATTCGAGCATCAAAAGCCTGTGAAGCTCACATAAATAATGATAATGAGGAATCAAACGGGTCAAAAATGCCCTCCCTCCGACAATCAATGGGGTATCGGGGGAGGCTGAAATTGCAAAGCTGTGAATAAACCACTACTCAAACTTTTTAACAGTGTGAGTAGGGATAATCTTAAGATATATTGCAGCGAAACGCCTCTGGGAGGGACAAGAGAAAATACTTTGATATCAGTTCCTGAAGTAAAGAAATTAATTAAAGAGTTAAAGACTGGTTCTGCGTCAGGGGTAGATTACTTATCGAATGAGCACTTAAAATATGCCAATGACGTGGTATGTCTGCATATATCATTGCTCTTATCAGCCATGCTTGCTCATAGCTATATCCCTGCAGAGTTATAATGTCATAATGTTTCAGACCAACAAAGACCCTAGGATCCACTCATGGCTGGTCTACCTAACTGTGTTCGTAATTGTGTATTGTGCAAGTCCTCCGTGGTGGCGGAGAGGACCTACAATTTTATGTGGGTTCCAAACCACAAAGCCTTAATTTTACTACCTTAAACTATACCCAATCTATCAACAAATGCGTCTAATCGATTTTTAAACATGTTTATAGACTTGCTACTAATTACTTCTACCGGCAAACTATTCCAGCTATTTATTATTCTATGCGTAAAAAAGTTTTTGGCAACTACTGTCTCGAACCTTCTACTTGTCAACTTACACCCGTTATTTCTAGTCCTATTATATTGAGATATTTCGAAAAAGCTATCTCTATCTACGTTATCGAACCCATTCATGATTTTAAAAACCTGGATTAGATCACCCCTTAGCCTCCTTGTCTCGAGTGTAGTCAATTTTAACTCCTTAAGCCTTGCCTCGTACGACTTCGACCTAAGCGACGGAATCATCTTAGTTGCTCGTCTTTGAACTCTTTCGATTTTTGTCTATATCTTTTTGCATATGCGGATTCCAAAATTGGATCGCGTACTCCAAATAGGATCTAACTAATGATTTATATAGAGCAGGGGTGGGGAAACTTTTCAGTACCAAGGGCGAAAATCGATAACATAAACACCTCCGCGGGCGTCTGGCAAATTTTAAGCTTATATACAGCGTGTCCCAAAGAAATGTATACCCACTTTGTTCGATAATACCAGCTATGAGGATAATAAATATATTACTTTTTATATGGTTTTTAATAAAGAATTTTCTCCTGAATCTAAATATGTAATTATTTTTATTAAAAATTGAAGAACAAAAACGTTACAGATGTTTAAATTATAATTATTATTTTCGAGACTTCATGTGCGATATTTTCTAATATTTTAACCGACTGTTTTGAGATACTTATGTTTAGTGTTGATATTGAAGCATAAATGTTGTAATTATTAGTTAATTCAAAAAATTTACAAATTCCATGGTTAAATGACACTTTATCTAAGATGTTCGACGTCTTCCAGAACGTTGTTTTTGTAAGTTTTGCACAGTGCCGTCGGTTTCAAACTTATCTCGTATACGTGCAAAAATATTAGAAAATATCGCACATGAAGTCTCGAAAATAATAATTATAATTTAAACATCTGTAACTTTTTTGTTTTTCAATTTTTAATAAAACTAATTACATATTTAGATTCAGGAGAAAAGTCTTTATTAAAAAACATATAACAAGTAGTATATTTATTATCCTCATAGCTGGTATTATCGAACAAAGTGGGTATACATTTCTTTGGGACACGCTGTATATAAGATGTATTTTAAAAAGCTATTTGCTGTGCTGTAAATAAATAATTTTTATTAAATAATAAATACCTAAGCGGGCGAATTGAAATTAGCTCGTGGGCGAAATTTCGCCCGCGGGCGAGGGTTTCCCACCCTGATATAGAGGAACAATAATATCGCGCGATTTGTACTCAAAATTCCGAGCTATAAAACCTAGCACTTTGTTCGCTTTAGTGACCGCTGCTGTACTTTGTTTCGCCACTTTTAAATCACCAGTGACTATAACTCCTAAATCTTTTTCCTGCTCTATGCTTGCTAACTCCTTCCCTGACATACTATACGAAAAATTACCGTTACGCGAACCTATATGTAAAATTTTGTACTTATCGACGAAATCTCATTTGCCATGTGACTGACCAATCAACGATTTTATTCAGATCTTCCTTGATTTTACCTCTTTCATCGTCATTAATCGCCCTACCACCCAACTTCATGTCATCCGCAAACTTTGAAACTGTACTGACTAGGCCGACATCTAAATCGTTAATATAAATAAGAAAAAACAAGGGGCCCAGTGCAGAACCCTGAGGAACGCTGCTCGCTACACTAGCCCAAGACGACTCCGCTCCATCAACGACCACAACCTGGTCAAAAATAAGTATGGAGACATTCGTTCAGCAATAATTATAGGCCTATTGCTGTCGCTTCCTGCTTCTCGAAACTACTAGAAAAACTCTTGTTACTCCGATTAAATGATTACCTACGGACATCTCCTAATCAGTTTGTTTTTAAAAGGTCCCACTCAACTGACAGTAATTCAACTAATTATAGCTGTTTCTAGATATAAGTAAGGCATGATAGAGTGAACCACAATATTTTATTTTAAAAACTAGAAGACAGGAAGGTTCCCATGTACATATTAAATTTATTGAAATTTTGGTATTCCCACCAATCTTTTACCGTTAGGTGGGGCAATGTACTATCTGAATGTTTTGGCTACTCTTGCAGGGTGAGGCAAGGCTCCTTGCTCTCTCATATGCTGTTTAATGTGTATATTGACGGATTAATTGTTCCACTTAATGAGGCAACAGTGCAGGGTTGGCAAAAACCCAGCAAAAACCCCAAAACCCAGTAAAAGCCCAACTGGCTTTTTTGCTGCGTAGTTGGGTTTTTGCTGGGTTTTGGGGTTTTTGCTGGGTTTTTGCCAACCCTGCAATAGTGGGATGTTGTATAGATAACACGAGGATAAATAACTTTGTTTATGCCGATAATATGGTGTTAATAAGTCCCTCTGTTAAAGGTCTGGATCGGCTACTGAAAGTCTGTGAAGTGTATTCGCAGAAACATGATATTCTTTTTAATGTTACAATAACTAAGGTTATGCACTTTCACCCTAAAAGCTGTAATCAGCCAGCTGATATTAGGTTTAAAATTTGACGTGAAGTAATTGAGGAAGTACAACAGTTTAAGTATTTGGGTCAAACTATCACCAGCTCCTTGAGTGATGACTCAGATATAAGAAAACAATCTCGAAGCCTTTGTGCTAAAGCGAATTGACTATAAGGAACTTCCGGTTCTGTACAAGTGAAGCTAAAGACACTTTCTTTCGTACTTTCTGCAGTAATATATACGGACAGCAACTCTGGGAGAATTATAAAAAAGGTTCTGGCAGAACCCTAAATTTGCTGTGCAACAGGTCTTTTAGACTCCGACATAAATTACCCCCGAGATGCTCAGCTTCGCAAATGTTTGCTACCCGCAATGTCCCGGGCTTCCCGGAGGTAACAAGACGTACTCAATACAGTCTAATGCAAAGCATTAAAAAATCAACCAACCCAATTATCCAAGCTATCCACGAATCCTGCCGTTTGTCTTCTAAGCTATAGAATTCATGGTACGAAAACGTCTGTCTGTAGCTCCACTTAACTCCGACAGTACTATTATTTCTAATCATTTGTATATATTTCTATCCTTAGTATGCGAACTATCATTGTATTATTAATATTTGTCATATGGACTACTGTATAGTCTGCCAATAAACCTTTTCATTTTTCTTTCATTTTCATTTTCATATACTGAAATTATATGTTTAAATGTCGATTTCAGAGAGTTACGTAAGTTAAAATTTGGAAAGAAGAAGTCTTCCTGTGAATTTTAATGACAGTAAACTCTCCCCATTAAATGCTATTCACGTACTTTTGAATTTATGCTTCGTTGATAAAAACTGCTGATTTGCGTAAGGTTTTTTGAATATTTCCCTTTTTCTCGATGCGTTTCTTTGTTTCATAATAACAAAGTTTGTGCCCGAATTTTAGACATAAATTGTTTTAATTCAATAAATTGTTAGTTAATATTTCTGAGGATTTCTAACCTCTATCTACGTATAATCATAGTCAGTGAGCTAAAAAAATCATGATTATATTATATATTTTATTTTATTATTATAATATATATATATGTGTGTGTGTTTTATATGTATATATATATATATATATATATATATATATATATTATATATATATATATATATATATATATATATATATATTTGTTTGTTTGATCTATATTATTTTCAGATTTTAGTTAAGTTATATTTAGAATATTTCTTTACAGTAACTTTTTTCCAGTATTTCTATTTTTTTTCTTTTTTCCTATTGTAAAAACTTGAAATGAATCTCAAAGATTTTGTCTTAAAAATTCACATCCTTCCGAACGACATATTCACTTAAGAATGCTTTGACTCTATTAACTGCCACTAAATAAAAATTTGAACATAAATGACAATATTCTGTAAATCTCCTGATGTGATATTCTGATCTATTTAATAGTATAAGAGTATACACCTTATTTTATGTATTCTTTTTGGGAATTAGGATTTTATTAACAAGAATTTGGGGATTTGATTAAGTTAGGTGAAGTTAGTAGGTTAGGTTAGGTCACTTGAGGATTTTTGGGTTAATTAACCTCTTTCGTAACGATAAAGGTCGTATGATGGAGGGGACCTATAACTTTACGTGTGATCCGAACCACGAGTCACTACATCAACTGAACGCGGAGGACGGCTGCCCCATCCGACTACTCTCCAGACCCAATGTCGCGTAATTTCGTTGATCGACGGGGAGCTGTATTACGATATGGCCATGACGTAGCGCAGGTTAGGTAACGTAAGGTATGATTCGGGTAGGTTTGTGTGAATGAAATTCGCGGTTGACCATAAGAGGTTCCTTTCTGAAAAATGTAAATATTCATCGCAAAACTTCCACAAATTATTTAAATTATTTAAAAATTCGAAGATCTTTTAGTTGTAAGTTTTTATCGCAAAATGTGGAATTTAGATTTTCTTCAACGTTTGTTTTCCAGGAAAACAGATAAATTTTACAACATGACTTAATGGAAAGGGAAAAAGTAATCAAGTGGGAAACCTGGAGCGACTGAAGCTCGAACACGCGTCGTGTGACTCATTGGTCACGCCATCCAGAACTATGGTTAAAAAAAAAAAGGTTCGTTCAAACGAGACCAATATTTACAATGGTTGACCATGCTCCGTTTAACAACTCCGCATTTATGCAAATGAATACATTTTAAGAGCAATAACCGCACATATTTCCATCTTATTCCAGTGCGATTATTGCACTTAAAATGCATTCATGACCTAATATTTACATTTAATTATTGTTAAAGTTATTGTCACACAATTTTCAAAATTCGAAGATCACTTTTTTTCGACAACGTTTTGTCTCATTTGTGGATTTACATTCTCTGAATGTGTAGGCTATATTTGAACTTCAGTTTTTAGTATTGAGGCGCACAAAAATAAATTATACAAATTTTAAAATAGTACAGGGCTATTTAAAATGATTCATCCGATTTCAACTGAGAATACTTCCGTACCTATCAACCGTGCATCAACTAGGCATACACCACATGAAAGAGAAAATCTCTGAGTTTTACAAGATCACCGCGAGAGGGCTCCAAAATCACGCCGTGGCCTAGCCTAGCAACAAACAGTCAGTGTGAAAATGGCGTGGGCCCCATGACTTGGTGCTCCACAGCTGGCCCCCTAGGTCGCCGGATCTTACACCGTGCGACTTCTTCCTTTGGGGGTACGTTAAGGATACTGTGTACGTGCCACCGTTGCCCACATCTTTGGATGAGCTCCGAACTCGCATTGTTACTGCCGTAGAGTCAGTGACAACGGACATGCTGGAGCGAGTATGGGAGGAATTCGACTATCGTGTCGACGTTGCTCGTGTAACTAGAGGAAGTCACATAGAGCATTTATGAGGTGAGAGACAAAATTTGGACAGTTTTTCGTTTGGTTGATGTATCAGAAATCACTCTGTATTTGTAACATTAAAAAATATTCTCATTTGAAATCAGATGAATCATTTTAAATAGCCATGTACATCATTCAAATTTTAATTAGTATAATATATAAACTACTTCTTTTACCGTTCCAGTTTTGATGTTTTAAAAATCAAAGATGGTGCATATTTATAATTTGAGCTATTTAAGCTATTTATTAATTAATCGTTGACTGGTGAAAGCGCTTAAATGTAATGCAAAACTTACTGCAGGGGCGGATTTAGAGGAGGCGAGGGAGACGATCGAACCCCCCCAAACCATGAAGCCTCTAAACCTTAAAGTTAAGAAAGTGAAAGAAAGAAGGAGATCGGAAACATAAAGAAGAATCAGTACAAAATTAGAGTGAAGCATCCTATAAAAATAATCGCTGTTGCTTTCCTTTGGACAATTTTAGTAAGTGTAACATATAAAGGAACGGTCTCTCTGAACGTGTACACTACGTATAGAATGGTGGACGCAGTTTGTATATACGGTATTTAGGGCACAGCTGCTAAACAAAATGTGTAGATGAATATATAGAGTTTTAATTTTATATTGATATCGTGTAAGTAGGGATGCATGTAATGAGGTATGCTGGTATACTTGGCAAAATAGTGCGTATTGGGGCACAGTGATGTTCAAAAGTGAGCCATTTAATATATATTTTCCTTCAATTGCCCCCAATGATGATGCTTAATAAAATAGTAATGTAAATTTTGTTGGACTAATTTTATGCCTCACTGGAACTTACTGTCATTTTAAGGAATTGACTTTTTTGACCCAAAACAGATATCTTCCTGTATTCTTTATAGGCACAACGAATATGTGATAATCGTTGGCAATTCTCTCGCACCAATTGCAATAACTCCCGGTTTATGAATACCAGCATCATTGGGATCGAATCTCCGACATCAGTTCCTTCACTTCCCTTATAAAGAAATGGTTTTACTCACTGAACTACCGGTGCTCCCTCGCTGTAACTAACAGCTAATTAATTATTATTATTACGCAGTACTATTGAATAGTTATTAAGGTGACATAACCCGCAGTGACAAATTATTATGCGTTTCGATTAATTAAACTGCGCCAATTAATTTAGTGAAGACAACATAATAATTCTAAAGCTGTTTATCAAACTATCGAACTTGTCATGAATTTCGAAAGACAATGAATGTCCTAAGGTTTATCGAGGAGCAGATGTAAGACAGGCCAAATTCTCCTCGAGATTATCTTGTCAATGCAATAAACCATTGTGAAAGGTATTCTCCATGTGTTTTAATTAACGTGATTACAATCTTCCTTTCTCCGCTCTAATGAGAGAAATAATGAGTGTAGAGAAGTCTAATGTAGACGTGTAGAAAAACTACCCTTAAATTCCTTTTAATCTTTAATTACTTTTTAATGCTTTCTATAAAACCCAAATTATTATAATCCATAATAAAATAGTTAAAAATGTACTGGGTTATACTTTTAACTCGTTTCTCCACCAAATATGTATCATTAGTCTCTCTCTCTCTCTCTCTCTCTCTCTCTCTCTCTCTCCCTCTCTCCCAGGTAGACCGAAAGGTCTTTGAGGCTTTCTCTTGTCCTTATAACTCCTTGTAACACTCTCTCTCTCTCTCTCTCTCTCTCTCTCTCTCCCCGCAGCTAGTCACCCTCCCCCAGCAGCAAGTCACCCTCCCCCGGCAGCTAGTCACCCTCCCCCAGCAGCTAGTCCCCTCCCCCAGCTAGTCCCCCTCCAACAGCAGGTAGTAACTCTCCTTCCACGTTGGAGGGGACTCAGGCTCCTGCGGAGTTTGTCCCCTCGTTAGTGAGGGGCTCTTCAACTCCCGACAGCCCTGGCTGTTCGGGAAACGGGTCGTGCTAGGGGGCGGTCAGAACAGGGGAGGCTCCCTCCGTGCAATGCTTTTTAATGCTAGGTCGATCAGGAACAAGTTTGGCGAGCTACGGGCGCTCTTAGCATCAGAATACCAGGATATCGTTGCTATCACCGAGTCCTGGATTCATACTGATCGTAGGGACTACGTTGGGGAGTTCGAAATTCCCGGGTATAGAATATTTCGCAAAGACCGCACCCGTGGGGAGGGGGGTGGGGTACTAATATACGTCAGGGACACGTTGAGTCCGGTTGACTGCCAGTTCCGGTCGGAACGGGAGCTGCTTGGCGTCGATCTGAACGTGGGAGGGACGAACTATAGGTTAATCTTGGTGTACAGACCTCCGCATCTCCTCCTCGAGGAGGATACAGCCCTGTACACCGAACTCAGTAGCCTGCTAGGGGATAGGGTGTGTGTAGTTTTAGGAGACTTCAACTGTCGCGGCATAAAGTGGGAAAACAGGACTGTCGATGCTGAAGGGAGGAGGCTAGTTGACTTTGCTGATGAGAACTTCCTCACTCAGTGGGTCAATGAACCTACACGAGGCGAAAGCGTTCTAGACTTAGTATTTACGACCGAAGACAACCTCGTCACTGGCCTCACTGTTGACGAATCGTTGGGCGGGAGTGATCACGGTCTGATTAGGTTCCGTGTGTGCGTCCCTCGGGTGAAGCGTAGTAACTCGATAGGCAGTAAGCTCGATCTCCGGCGGGCGAACTTTGTTAGCCTCAGGGATAGCGTAGGAGAGATGGGGTTAGAGGTTGGCGGCGATGTTGAGGGAGTGTGGAGTGCATTCCGGGACGAGTTTGGTGCTGCAGTCTGCTGCCATACCCTCAAAACCGGTCACCCCTCCTTCAACGCAGCCTAAGTGATTCAATCGTGACATCGCTTCGGCTATCAGAAATAGGAAAGTAGCGTATAGGAGGGCGAAGGCCAATCGTTCCCACGAGAACACTGAAGCGTATGTCTGACTGTGTAGGGAAGTGAAGGCGAAGGTTAGGCTAGCGAAACGTAACGAAGAACTACGGGTGGCAAGCCTCTGCAAGGGGAACCCTAAGGAATTCTTCAGTTATGTTAATAGTAGAAAGCCCATCGCTAATGTGCTTAATGAGTACTTTGCGGGAGTGTTCACCAGGGAGGATACCCGCGTCATCCCCGAGCCAGGCGTGAGGCACGAAGGTGCTGGCCTGGATAGTGTTAGATGTACCGCGACAGTCGTTGCCGATAGAATAGACAAACTGAGCGCGTTTAAGGCTCCTGGGCCAGACCAGTTTCTCCCCAGAGTGTTGCGAGAAGTGCGCAACCAGGTGGCTCCCCACATGGCTACAGTCTTCAACAAATCGTTGGAGACGGGCCAGGTGCCTGGTGACTGGAGGGAAGCCAACGTGACCCCTATCTTTAAGAAAGGGGATCACGAAAGTCCAGGGAACTATCGTCCCATTAGCTCACTTCAGTTGTAGGTAAATTATTAGAAGGGATAATAGCTGATAGGATCGTTGACCATTTGGATTCCTACAAGCTGCTTGGGGACTCCCAACATGGGTTTAGACGGCATAGGTCGTGTCCCCAACTTGCTCGAGTTTTTCCACGTCATGTTGAGTGAGTACGATAAGAGTAGGGCGATTGATATACTTTATCTCGACTTTCAGAAAGCCTTTGATAAGGTACCTCACCGCCGGCTAATGGCGAAAGTGCGCGCGCTGGGTATCGGTGGGGAAATAGGTAGGTGGATTGAAAACTGGCTGAGGAATAGGCGGCAGAGGGTGGTAATTAAAGGGCTAGTTCGGGTTGGGCCTCGGTCACTAGTGGGGTTCCTCAGGGTTCCGTTTTGGGGCCGCTGTTGTTTATCATTTACATAAATGATATCGACGGTGGCATCGTCAGTCGGATCGCCAAATTCGCTGATGACACCAAGCTCGGGGCCAATGTTGGGACGCCCGAAGCGATCGAGGAACTGCGTGCGGACCTAGGTAGGATAGGAGAGTGGTCCGAAAAATGGCAAATGCCGTTTAACTTGGGTAAATGCAAAGTGATGCACATTGGCTACGCCAATCCAAGTCGGACTACTCGATGTTCGGTAGTAATATCGAGGTGACTGATTTAGAAAAGGACTTGGGTGTGCTAATTAGCAGCGATCTTAAGTTTACGAAACAGTGTGTAGAGGTGGAAAAGAAAGCCCAGAAACTATTGGGTTATATCAGGAGGCAATTTCAGTTTCGGAACAAGGAGATTGTGCTCTCACTGTACAATTCCCTTGTTCGGCCGCACCTGGAGTATGCTGTGCAGTTCTGGTCGCCCACCCTCAGGAAAGATATTGAGAGGCTGGAGCGAGTGCAGGCGAGGGCCACAAAGTTAATCCCTTCCGTTAGGCATATGGGCTACAATCGACGGTTACGCGCCCTGAACTTGTTTTCGCTTGAAACTCGGAGGTTGCGCGGTCAACTGATCGAGGTTTTCAAGCTCTTACGCGGGTTAAACGATGTCGATTTTAGAAGTATGTTTAGTTTAAATGATAACCCAACTCGCAACAATGGTTGGAAGTTGGATTTGAAACGGTTTAGGACTAGTGTGTGTGGGAATTACTTTACGTATAAGATCTGTGACACATGGAACAGGTTACCTTCGGAAGTTGTGAACAGTTCCTCTGTGGATCAGTTCAAGAAAAGGGTAGACGAAATCTTGCACACTATTTGAGTGTGTAAAGACATTTAGGACCTCAGTCTGCGGAAATTTCTTTTCCTATAAAATAGTTAATATCTGGAACCAACTTCCCTCAGATGTTGTTTCCAGTCAAAGTGTAAATGTGTTTAAAAATAGGCTAGACAAAGTACTGAATACTCTCATAGTTCAAGACTAAAACATAAGAAAACTCTGCAGGAGATCGCTTGCACGGTGTCTCTGTGAGCAAGCTAAATATAGAGCTATTTATATATTCTCCACTTTCCTGTAAAATTTCCTTGGCTACTTTTCCAGGTCAAGGTATTTTCTTCAACCTTTTTCCGTACCTGCCTCTGGCAGGGAGGGAGCGGAGGGTGGGGAGAGAGCCTTCTACTTTTCTATCCAGTTTTCTACTAGTGCTAGGATAGTTGAAAGAAAAATAAACTTTTACAAAATTTTCCCTGGCACCCGTTGCCATTGGTACCTCCTCGGTATGGGCCGCAAGGCCTTTTGAGGTACTTCTTTTCCTTGTAACTCCTTGTAACTCTCTCTCTCTCTCTCTCTCTCTCCAGTAGTCAGTCCTCCGACAGTAGTTCATCCTGCTCCCCCAATAGTTAATCCAGTAGCAGTCAGTCTTCCTTCCCCCAGCAGACAGTCCTGTGCCCCCAGCAGTCAGTCGTCCACCAGTAGTTCATCCTACTCCCCCAGTAGTTGATTCACCTGCTTCGGGGAAACAACTCAGGCCAGTTTGGAGAAACAACAACTTAAAAACTCTTAAAACTGTGTTCTTCAATGCTCGGTCAATTAGAAACAAACTAATGGAATTTATAGTGCTAGTCAACTGGAACTTTGATATGATAGGAATAATGGAATCCTGGATTCATTCTGAATCAAGGGACTTTGTAGGAGAATTTGAAATGGCAGGTTACAAAATGTTTCACAAAGATAGGAAGGGAAGGGAAGGCGGCGGTGTACTTTTGAATGCTCGTGACTTCCTGCTCCCGGTAAACAGTAATATTGTATCTGCTCATAAAATGTTGGGAACTGATCTAAACCTAAATAATAAAGTGGTCCATCTACTTCTAGTATATAGGCCACCTCACTACCCAGTTGATAAGGATATAAACTTGTATAACCAATTAAGCAGATTAGTGAATAATAAGATTAGTGTGATTTTTGGTGATTTTAATTGTGGTAATATAAATTGGGAAAACAAACAGCTGATGCTGAGGGCACAAGACTTGGAATTTGTGGGTGATAATTTATTAGGTCATTGGATTGACAGTCCCACAAAAGGTAATAATAATTTATACCTAATATTCACGAACGAAGATGACCTAGTCTCTAACCTGACCATTGGTGAAAATTTCAGTAACAGCGATCGTAATTTGATTAGGTTTGACCTCAGAGTTCCAATTAATACACGCGAAAAGACTCATGAAAGACTGGATTTCTCCAGAGCAAATTTTGAAAGCTTCCGAAGTAGTTTAGAGAAACTTAAAAGTTCTAATAAGTGAGGATGTCAATGTCGCCTGGAGCTCATATAGGGATCAATTTAGAATATTACAGAACACTTTCATACCCACTAAAATAGTTTCCTTGTCAACCAAGTCGCCGAAGTGGTTTAACAACGAAATTAGCAATGCTATAATGGGAAAAAATAGAGCCTACAAACTACTTAAGTCATATTTCAACCAGACTAATTCAGAAAACTATATAAGCCTACGCCGGAGGGTTAAGTCCTTAATTAGATCAGCCAAACATGATAAGGAGCTAGAGTCGCCTTACTCTGTAAAGTTAACTCTCTAGAGTTTTTTGCCAGTGTTAATAGCAGAAAGCCAATTAAAAATGCTGTAGGTCCCCTAAAAGATAGAAATGGCGTCCTGAAATTCAGTGATAAAAATATAATTAATACGTTAAACGAGTTCTTCGTTACAGTCTTCACGGAGAAAAACTCAATTGAAGTGCTAAATCCTTGGATTACGTATGACGGTGACCATCCCGGAGAGACCATAAGTTTTACGAGAGATGAGGTATAGCAACTAATGACAAGATGAATAAATACAAATCACCTGGTCCAGACTTATTTCTTCCAAGGTTATGTTATTAAAAGAGGTTAGCCACATATTCAAACAATCAATCGAGTTAGGGAAAGTTCCAACCAACTGGAAGTTAGTAAATGTAACACCAATCTTTAAAAATGGTGATAGGGAAAATCCTTGCAATTACCACCCGATCAGTTTAACATCAATTGTCGGCAAACTATTGGAATCCATCATCACAGAACGTATTGTGTATCACCTTGAATCTAACAATCTAATTTTTTATTCTCAACATAGATTTAGGCGACATAGATCCTGTCTAACAAACCTGTTAGAGGTTTTCCATAATATGCGTAATCTATACGATGAAAGTAGGGCAATAGATATAGTGTATCTCGACTTTAAAAAGCCTTTGACAAAGTTCCTCACGCGAGACTGATGGCTAAAGGCAGAGGTCTAGGAATCACCGGGCTCTTTTCCAACTGGATTGAAGATTGGTTAAAAGAGAGAACGCAGAGAGTGGTAATAAATGGAGTGGCTTCGGAGTGGGCGTCCGTCACCAGTGGTGTCCCTCAGGGCTCCGTTCTGAGTCTTTTACTTTTTATCATCTATATTAACGATATAGACGTCTGGCTTCTAAATACAATTTCGAAATTTGCAGACAATAAGAAATTAGGAAGTAGTGTAGGTACTGAGGAGGGCGTAAGAACGCTTCAAAATGATCTTGACAGGTTGGGCGAATGGTCCGCTACTTGGCAGATGCCATTCAACTTGGACAGATGTAAGGTAATGCACATAGGTTATAAAAACCCGAAGACCGATTACTCTCTCTTGGGAAAGAACTTGACTGAGACTGATCTAGATAAAGGCTTAGGAGTCTATATCAGTAATGATCTGAAACCGTCGAAGCACTGTGCAGAAGTCGAAAAGAGAACCTTAAAAATATTAGGTTATATTAAAAGACAGTTCCAGTTTAGGAATAAGGAGACTGTATTTCTCTTTATAATTCACTAGTCAGACCTCAACTCGAATATTGTGCGCAGTTTTGGTCTCCGTCCCTTAGGAAGGATATAGAAAGGTTAGAAAGGGTACAAGCAAGGGTTACAAAATTGATCCCTTCAATGAGAATGCAAAACTACCAACGGAGATTGAAACACTTAAATCTATTTGCCTTAGAGACGAGGAGGTTGCGCGGTCAGTTTATTCACGTGTTCAAGATGCTCACTGAAATAGACCAGGTAGACTAGAAGAGCTTATTCTCACTTAATGCCAATCCAATAAGAAATAATGGGTTTAAACTGGAACTAAAGACATTTAGAACCTCTGTCTGCGGCAATTTCTTTTCCTATAAAATAGTTAATATCTGGAACCAACTTCCATCAGAAGTTGTTTCAAGCCAACGTGTAAATGTGTTTAAAAATAGGTTGGATAAAGTACTGAATACTCTTATGGGTTAAGACTAAAACATAACGTAACTCTGCAGGAGTTCGCCTACGCGGTGTATATGTGTGCATGCGTAATTATAGAGCTATCTTACATATTCTCCACTTTCCTGTAAAATTTCCTTGGCTATTTTGCCAGGGTCAAGGTATTTTCTTCAATCTTTTTCCATAGCTGCCTCTGGCGGAGAGAGAGCAGGGAGTAGGGAGAGAGCCTTATACTTTTCCATCCAGTTTTCTATAACTGCTAGAATAGTTGAAAGAAAAATAAACTTGTTTAATAACAGGAACCTCCCAGAGTGGACCGAAAGGTCTTTGAGGCTTCTTCTTGTCCTTGTAACTCCTTGTAACTCTCTCTAAAAGAGATAAAGTCAGATGAACGTCAGAAAAATAATTGTATCGCACTGTAAATAAATAATAATAAACAAATAAATGACTCCATTTCAAGTAAAAGAAGTAAGCATATGCCTATCTTTATTTTAAATTTTATATAAATTATATAATAATGTAGGAGTGTATATAAGTTTTATATTGATATACACTAAAGTAAACAGAATTTATTGGTTTAAAAATCAACGATTCCAACCTCTGATACGCGGAGCTCTTTTAGGTGATACGAGAGAGTTATAAATACGCAGTTTGCTAATTTATAATTACTTTGATGATAATGTTTTCGAAAGTAATATCAGTTGTGGATGAATAACCGGTAACTTTTCCAACTACGGGTTTGCGTGCTATCCAATTTGGCGGTGAGGTAAATTTCAAAGTATTTAGCGATAACGTTTGAGGCCAAACTCGAGTTTCTGATTCAGTATGAATGTCGATGAATATCATCAGAATAAATATAACTGTTTCGATAAGGATGAAAATTCAAGATTTAACACGTACAGTTTTGATTAGGTGATACGTGCACCTTCCTTCCTTCCTTCCTTCCTTCCTTCCTTCCTTTCTTCCTTAATGATGGTACTTGGAAATCATGGTGGCAAAAGGTGCTGCTACATCGACCATAAAAGGTTGGAAACCTCTGGTTTAAATGATCAAATAATAATTTATTTTGTAAATTTTATGTAAAAATCATTAATGATTTACATCTGAAGAATGTAACTTGCTTCATAAAATACGTACAACACCTTACTTAAGATAAAGAAATAAATTTAAAATTTTATATAAAAAAAATTGCGAAATTAACAAATTAATTTTTTTAAATTGACTAAATTAAAAGTGGTTCCTTTTCGGAGTACGTTAATGCAAGAAATGAATTCAGTGAAAGAACCTGTCTCTCATCATACTTTTTCCCATGTAAACTAATACACCACCTTCAGGAGGCTAAATGAGAGCAAAAGCCCATTCCTTTTCCTGGATTCGTTAATTAAGATGCATTTCCTTGTGTTAAGGATTTCTTTTAATTTTAAACATTTATTTTTTATGAGTGTAACTTTCTCAGGAAAATGGTAACAACATTGTTACAATAAAACATTTACATTTCTTAAATAAACTTGTTCGAGTCTTGACCAGTGTAATCCTTCGTATTAGTGAGATTACAAACGTGCTCGGATTTATCAACCATAGTCTCTAATGAGGCTGACCTACAAAATGTAGGACCCAAGTCCAATCAGACGTCAGAGCCCAAAATCGAAAATCATTCAGATTCCTTCGAAGGATACTGTATATGACAGAATGTATATAGTGTGTGTATATATATATATATATATATATATATATATATGCGTAAAAACACATTCCGAAATGTATTACAATAATTAAACATGTGCTGAAGGAACTTGGCATGACGTACTTACTCATAAGTAATGCATAAAAATATCAAACCTATGATTTTATTTCGGAGGCGGCTGAAGCCCCCGTAGACCCCCCTGTCTACGTCCCTGTATATATATATATAAAGTGAATGAGAGAGAGAGAGACAGACAGACAGACAGACAGATAGACAGACAGACAGACAGAGTGAATAACACGCATGAGCACGCGCGGTTTCTGTATGAAACAAAATTTCCTGCACCATGATTGGAACCCGGGACATCCTGGAGGAAGAGAACCAAAATAAGGGTCAGGGTTTTCAAGATGCATCAAAATTCTGCATTTGAATGATTGAAGGTCACAGACAGGGGAAAGATGGATTAAGAAAGATTGCTCCAGGGTTGACCGGTTCAGTAGATGAAAGATTGAAAATACAGATTAACCCTTTCATCAAAGAGTTGGACAGAAAAGGAATAAGAATGTGTCGAAAGTCTGGTACTGCGTGCTCTTCTCAGGCATGCAGTTAGAGAGTTCAAAAGGGCAGTGTCCATTATAATAAAGACAGTAAAGAGAGAGTGAGGCAACATTGAGGCGAACAGAGAGGGATTAAAACAGTCAGTAAGAGGCAAGAAAATAATGAGACGAAAAGCTTTGATTCCACACGGTCAAGTAGAATTGTCTCAACAGTCACTCCATACTTTGCGTAGGACTGCTATGATGCACATGACTTCTGAATTTTCTCCTATCTCTGAGTGGGAAATAGAAAACCTTCTGGCTTTCAATGCCTTAAAGACTGAGTTCCTTCATCTGTCTACTCGTCACAAACTACCACACGAATATCCCTTTACCCTCAACAATACACAATTCAGTCCTTCCTCTTTTCTTAGCATCCTGGCGTTTCCTTTTCTCGCCATCTTTCCTGGAAAAATCATATATTATACTCTTTCTAAAACAGCTTCTAAGAAATTAGGTGTATGCTGTACCGGCTCCGTAGTTTCCCTCCCCCCTACTCTGTTGCTGTACAGGGGTCTTGTCCGCCCCCGTATGAAGTACGCTTCTCATGTGTGGGATGGCTCAACCCAGGACCCTCTGTGAAGTGGCTAGAGAAGTGAAGCGTAGAATTGGAATCATAGGCATAGTAGTGGATACGACAGGAAGTGCGAATTAAAAGATCATTAAATAACTAAAAGAAAAAAAGAGTGGGTGACAGGACAGAACCCTGAGGAACACCACTGTTGATAGCTTTAGGAGAAGAGCAGTGGCCATCTACAACCGCAGCTATAGATCAGCCAGAAAGGAAATAAGAGATGAAGGCACAATTTGGAAATTAAAGATTTGTGCCAGACTCTATCAAAAGCGATATATCTAACGCAATAGCAAAGGTTTCACCGAAATCCTGAAAGGAGAATGACTCAGAGTCATAGAGATATACAAGAAGATCGCCAGTAGAGTGTTCCTTGCGGAACCCATACTGACCATCTGAAAGAAGATTGTGAGCAGAGAGAGTTTAAAAATCTTCCTATTAAGGCTAGATTCAAAAACTTTGGAAAGGCAAAAAATCAAAGCAAATGGACGATAGTTGGAGGGTTGAGAGCGGTCACCCTTCTTTGGGACAGGCTAGAACGCTAGATGAAAGCAAGTACCAGATGAAAAATAAAGACGAAAGAGTTTGCCTACGCAGTGTGTTAGCACAGAAGCACATTCTTTGAGAACAACAGGAAGGACACCATCACGACCCTACGCCTTCCTAGAGTTGAGCCCAGGTAGGGTAGAAAAAACATCTTTGGAAGAGATTCTAATTTCAGACAATATTAAGTCAGAAGGAGGAGGAGATAGAGGAACAGCATCAGAATCGTGCAGGGTTAAGTTGGAGGTGAAAGTGTGAGGAAAGATTGCATCGTTATGAGAAGAGACGGCAACTGAGCCGTCGGAATGGAAAAGAGGAGGGAAAGAAGAACTAAAGATGTTGGAGAGGTTCTTGATTAGGTTCCAGAAAAAGCAAGAAGAATTAGAAGTGGATAGGTTTTCACATTTTTTCTGTTGAAGGAATTTTTGACGAGTCGAAGAACAGATTTTGCATGATTCTAGGCAGAAATATATACTAAGTGAGAGTCAGGAGTTGGATGGAGACGGTACCTTCTGAAAGCTTCCTCTCTGTTGTGGGTAACATTAGAAGAAGCAAAGTTAAACCAAGGTTATTTTGCATTAGAAGTAGGAATAGAATATGGAATGTACACCTCCATGCCCGAGAGAATCACCTCCGTGATGCGCTCAGCGCGATCAGAGGGGCCCCGGCAACGGAAATAGTAATCATTCCATGGGAAATCGCAGAAGCACTGACTCAGGGCCACTCAATCAGCGACGTCAAACTGCCAAAGGCGTCAACTGTTGGGAGGATCCAAAGGCCGAATTGGAGCGATAGGACAGATATAAGATTGTAGTCGGAGGAGCCCAACGGAGAAAAAAGTTTGACGGATTAAGAAGAAGGATGAAGGGTGAGAAATAAATCCAGAAGTGAGATAGTCAAAGAGTTTTGGATAGGTAGTAGGATTAGAAGAAAGGTGGACAGTGCAGATGTATTTAGTTTGAGATTGGCATGTAAACCGTAGCCAGAGGGTGTAGAATTCGGAGGGTTCAAGTTCGTGAATACAAGAGAAATTTAGTTTGTTCCGTACGTATACGCAACATCCATCTTTGGAATGAAATTGAGTATAGAGAAGGTAGGAGGGTATAGAAAAGGGGTTACTGTCAGTCGTACCAGACACCTGAGTTTGAGTGAGGAAGAGCAGTGAGGTTTAAAGGAGAAGTGGTGTGCAACAGATAAAAAGTTTGAGGAAATGGTACGAATGTTGCAGGAGTGAATCAGGCAGAAGCACAGAACATTTCGAACGTGCAGTAGCAGAACCAGCCCCGCTGCTCGGGTATATATTCCCGGTATCGGCAGCGGAGGAGTCAGAAGTGGGGACATTTATGGTCCCTAGGAGATTCCGAGGCTCTTGAAGTCGATGCATGATATCCAGAATGATTTCAACACAAGATTCAATAAAGCTGCACCACCAAACAAGACGGTATTACGCTGGGAGAAAAAGCTGTTTGAAACTGGCTCCATCAAAGACAGACTACGGTCGGGAAGACCAACAATGCGAGCAGAACAACGTGATGGTGTGATTCCATCGGTGGCTCGTTCACCGAAAAAATCACTTCGGAAACGATCACAAGAACTTGCAGTCCCCATGTCCACAATGAGAGATCACATGACAAAAGATCTCGGCATGAAACCATACCGCCCGTCATTTGTTAATGAATTATGCGATGATGGTGCACACACAGATATTCTTGATTAGTAACTGTAATTACTAACTGTATTTACTGTAATTAAAGTAATTGTTGCTAGTGACTTGTTTCTTAAATTACACCTACTACATATAAATACAATTAATCACGCAAAAACAAAATTGGTATTACAATATGTACATTTTGTAGGGGGTGACGGGACTTTTCGAACACCCTGTAGAACGCCCGCTGCGCCTTCCGCAGCGAAGCCTCTGAAACACACCAGCCCTTCCCAGTGCCTCCGTAAGTTATGTTACCAAAACCTTTCCTGGTTCTCCCTCAATGTGTATACTAAACTGAGTACAGATTACTTGAGCTGTTTAGGGGGGCTCCCTCCCTGTCTCCCTTACGGGGACTGGGAGGGTGGGTTTGTTGCTGAAACTTTCCCTGGTTCTTCCTTTATGCGTATACTAAATTTGGTGCAGATTACCCAAGACGTTTAGGCGTGATATGTATAAACGAACATAGAACAGACAGACATCATCATCATCATCATCATCATCATCCCCGAAATATATATTAGGCCGGGTCGAAATTTTATATTGAAAAGGTACATATTGTGAGGGGTTTGAATGGAACAGAAGAACCCCCTTATGAATTATTTTCGCTGTTTAAAGCCTCTTACCCCTGGCACAATTTTTAATTTTTTGACCAATATTGAAGAATATGCCATTTAGACGAAAATTGCTCTACATTCAGGTTTTATGATGACATAAATCTTTATTAACGTATAATATTTTATTTAATAATGTACAGTATTAGGAAAATTAATGAAGTACAACAATATATTCAGAAGAAAAAATTAGAGGCATAATAAATGTGCTAAAATTCAATTCACTTTTCCATTGTTCACTTTTTATTGTTTAGCAGCGGTGGAGAAGTAATGATCTCTTTTTGCCAATCGATCATCTCGGTGTAGTAAGTAGATTGGAAATTGAGGGTTCAAGGCAACTCAAAGTTTCTGGTACCTGAAAATCCTGTTCTTGAAAGGATGATTTTCTGAATAGCTTGCTCCCTAATTTCTAGTCTCTTGTCAGTTACCATTGATACGAGTATATTTTCTGGGTGGGAAAAGTAGGCGTTATTCTTTAATATTGGTTCTATGATTGATCTATGTTGTTCATCTAAATTTCGAAGCAAGCACATTAAATGTCAAAAGTTATATGCACCATCAGTTCCATTAGGATGAGATTTTATCCAAAACCACCCTGGAGCATAGAACTGCACAATAAACTTGACTATATCTTGAAGGTTTTTATCGGGATTTGGCGTTGAGATATATAATCGAAGGACCCTGTTGGCTAGAGGTAGCCAGCGAGCATGGTGAAGGGTACCTGGGGATCGAGTGGATAGATCTTGAGAAGTGTCTCCAGTTTGCACTGCCAGACACATATCATAGAGATATCTTTGATCACTGCTTAGCTCCTTCACAACATTTTCTGGAATTTCTTTAATGTTTCCCTTTACGCGAGAATATTTGACTACCTCCAATTTTGTTAAATCTGTTTTCAGTTTATTCCCAATTAAACCCACAAAAGTATTTGGACCAGTTGTTTTACCATCAATGGCTTTGTAGACGTGCATATAAGGCAGCTCATTCAAATGCAAGAGGTACACCAACCACTGCACTGGTCTGTTAAGATGAATTTCAACCAGTTTTATGGCTCCACCAATTTTTCCTGTATTTACAGGAGTACCATCACATAGTAAAGCTTTGATAGTATCTGAGCTGTTCGAGTTTGTAATAATAGTTATCAACTCTTCTGCTATGCAGCGAGCAGTTCCATTATCTGGTATGACATGGTCTACATAGATGCTTCCAGGTTCTTTCACAATAACATAGTGTTCTTCTTTTATCTTTCCACTTTTAGTTAATGTGTAATCTTTCCTTCCATCAAATCCAAGGCACTACATCTTCAGATTTTCGGAATTTAGACTTAAAAGTATTAGCTTCACCCATGCGATTTCTTTCTCTTTCTAATTTCTTTCTGTCAAGCATGTTGGTGTGGTTAAGGATCCCCATATCTTTTAAAGCTGCATTGACTATTGCAGCTCTACAATAACGATCTGCTGTTAATGCTAGGTTTTTATAGGAGTGCCTGTTCTGAATATTCTCAGTCAATTCTAAATCGGCCTCATAATCTACATCCTGACTCTCTGAATCTACATCCATGTCTTCTTCGGTATTTTCTATAAATTCCGATGGTAAAACATTGGTGGCTTCAGTCATTTCTTCTTGTGCTTTTAGTTGACGGTTTTGTGCTTCTTGGGCTCTTGCGGAAGATCTCTTCTTTGTTGAACTAGCTATGCGATCAATTGGTCCTAACTGGGTTTTTCTTTGTTTTTGACCCACAAAAGACTCCCATTCTGCCATTGGTATTTTATCCTTATACCTGCAAGATTTCCTATCAATTCCCTTATCATAGCATTCACAAGAAGATATATCAAACATTTCATCATACTGAGCTACTTTTACGGCAAAACTTTAATTTCTTCGATGTAACAGCACCTTGTTCAATTTTCGTAGGAAAAGAAAATTTCATCCAAATGTGTTCACTATCTTTTACAACAGCCCTGTAACAATCATTAGCAGTTGCTGATCCTTTTGATTTAGCTTCTTCACGACGCCGGCGCACAAAAAGGTAGTGTCTCACAACATCTGCTTTTGAAAGAGTCATGGCTGCTGGGAATTCCGTAGGATATCCAAAGGCTGCATTTGAGGACTTGCTTCTAGTAGTCATAGTTTATATTCAGAAGTAAAATCAAATTATATGTAATTTATAATTTATGATAATTCAAATTATAATTAAAGCAAATGCAAATTATTTCTATTTATCTGAAACATAAAAATATCAAGCATTAAACAAACAACTTATCATGTAACATATAACAACATTAAACATATGCAAATATGAAGGTTAAAAGGGAGGAGGGGCATGTGATAGGGGTAGTAGGATAGCACATGCTTGATATTTTAATATTTTGTTAAGATGATAAAATAAAACTTCTCATCGTGTACTTTTTAAGAATAAAAAAAATTCCCATTTTCGACCCGGCCATATATACTATATATATATATATAATATATATATATATTCCAGGGCCCTTGTTCACTATATCCGGATCGGGGATATGAACCCACTTTCAGCCACAGAACGTAGGTGCAGGTGCAATTCATAACTTTATATGTAACAGTCAAGAAACAAACAAGATTTGGTAATTACGATTTGGTGATTGCACAATAAAAACCCAAAAGAAGGGAAGTTTTGTCTTCCCGCCTTTCTTTTTTAGATTGTTAAATGAAAGAAATCATCTTTTTCTCAGGGTTAGGAGGGGAAAATTTTTAAAAAATGACATGATCAGTGTTTGGCGTTCACTATAACCGGATTCATGTTCACAATAAGCGGATTCATTTACTATGTTAAAGGATAAGTTCCCTGGAAAATGTTCACTGTAAGTGGCTGTTCACTATATTCGTATTCACTAAAAGCGGCGTGGACTGTATATATATATATATATATATATATATATATATATGTGTGTGTGTGTGGTGTGTGTGTGTGTGTCTGTGTGTGTGTATATATATATATATATATATATATATATATACACAAAGATGGTATACAGCACATTTTAATGAATAAACAGTACTTAATTGCATCTAATATTAATGCAAAACTGATGAACTTGCAAATTTGTGCACCATTTTTATTTCGACATCCATGCAAAGAAGCCTTTACGAAGAAATAATTATATATAATTTTCTACACAAATTCTCTCTGATTCCTTACACTACCAAGTTTTTCCTTGCGGATGATCTCGCCTGTTTGACAGTTTCTCTACATAGATAGAGGAAAGAATTGCGTGTGTGTTTTAGATCACACGATGTTGGAAACCACTGCAAAATCATATCTTTCCAACCAATGCTCTGGAAAATGTTCATCCAACCGTTGCCTAACAGAAAGGTAATAAATGCGAGGGACTCCATCCCTGCGTGAACGATGAATTGACATTGGGATGGATTTTAGGGTATATTTTTTCTTTGCAAAAGAATCGAGTAAGTTGAGTTTGTTAAAGAAAAATTAAAGCCAATTACTCCTCCACTCCATATGCCAATCGTGACATCAGGAGAGTTCAGTGATTCCTTATAAAACATGCGGATTGTTGTGGAACCACTTTTTGTTAATATCAAATGAAATTAGGCTGTCTATACATTAAGATGAGCTATGTACGAGCTTTATATGTTCCTTGTAGTTTGTGAGAAATGAGCAATTAAATTTTTTCACTTACCTATCAACAAATGAAATACCCTGTAATACATACATACACACACACACACACACACACATACATACATACATAATATATACAGTATATAAAGGGTGGCCCAAAAGGTACCTACCAAGTTTAAGCCTTTATTTCACCAAAACTATTGAGAGTACAAGGAGAGTTCAAACGCCATTCAAATCAGCATCTGAAGCCATTTATATGGCAATGTGTTCGATGTGCTGTCCCCTCCACTTCGACGATTTTTCGCAACCTCATCCCAAAATTCGATACCACGCTGTGGAAAACCTCTGTCGGAATGTCGACAATCATTAGCAGTTGCTGATCCTTTTGATTTAGCTTCTTCACGACGCCGGCGCACAAAAAGGTAGTGTCTCACAACATCTGCTTTAGAAGGAGTCATGGCTGCTGGGAATTCCGTAGGATATCCAAAGGCTGCATTTGAGGACTTGCTTCTAGTTGTCATAGTTTATACTCAGAAGTAAAATCAAATTATATGTAATTTCTAATTTATGATAATTCAAATTATAATTAAAGCAAATGCAAATTATTTCTATTTATCTGAAACATAAAACTATGAAGCATTAAACAAACAACTTATCATGTAACATATAACAACATTAAACATATACAAATATGAAGGTTAAAAGGGAGGAGGGGCATGTGATAGGGGTAGTAGGATAGCACATGCTTGATTTTTTAATATTTTGTTAGTGATAAAAAAAACCTTCTCACATAGTGTACTTTTTAAGAAATAACATTTTTTCCCATTTAAATATATGCAAATATGAGGGTAAAAAAGGGAGGAGGGGCAAATAGGCAGGCCAATCAATACCGCTTCCATAGTGCTTCCGCTAGTTCAAACCAATGACATTCTCTTCAAATTGATGTTAAACAAATGGCTTGAGTAGTATAGTGTGTCAGTAAATTTTATCGAATTCTATTCACTCGTTTCTGAGAAAATGTAAGTTAATGTTGGTAGGTACCTTTTGCCCACCCTGTATATATTAGTGTATGTTGCATCTACAATCTTACTCAATTTTCCCTTATCCTTTTTGCACATTTATTTATTTGAAAATATCAAAATTAAAGAGTGGTTCGGTTAAAGTCTGGAGACGTGATAGTGTGACACTCTTAATCCTTCAGAAAGGAATTAACGACCTTCAGTATGGGACGAATTGACCCTTCACTCGTCTTAATTGTCGACTCTAATGCAGAATTGTCATTACTCTGCTCCATTCGTTTGTCATCATTAAACAAAATGAGAAGCGAACAGTGCCTATATATATATATATATATACAGTATATATATATATATATATATATATATATACTAGTGGTAGACCGGATATCCGCATCATTTTTAACATCCGCATCCGCACTTCTGACTGCGGATGTTATGCGGATATTACCTCTAATAAATTATGCAATTTACAATTAAATTAGCTTATAAAGTAGCTTATAAGGCCCAGTCATGCACATTTCATGTAAAGTATTAATTATTAATGAAAAACAAATATATAAACCTCAAAATATAAATACGTGGTAACACAGAAAATTGAATGAAACTTGTTTCATTGAATTTTCTGTGGCTGAAACTTTTGAGAAAGTTATTATTTTTATCATAATAAAAACATTAATATTAATTTTAATTCTTATGCATTGCCTGCCATAATAGTAATATCACGAAATTTCAAAAATTATGTCATATATATAATTCTATATTATATTGATAGATTAACTAAATATTCGCATCCGCGGATATTGAAAGTAAAGATCCGCATCCGCGGATGTTGAAAACTGACATCCGGTCCACCACTAAATTATATATATATATATATGCGCCTCGGTAGTGTAGTGGTTAGCGTCCCTGACTACGACTCCATCGGCCCCGAGGTCGAGACCCGGTGCGCAGCAAAACCCAACTGTTCATCCTTCCACACAATAAAGAAAGTGATTGGTAGATAAATGGGTACCCTGGGTGGCCTAGTGGTTAAGACGCTGGGCTGTTGGTGGGGCGTGGTTCAGATTCCACGTTAAACTGTAGGTCTAAGGTCGAGTGAAAAGCTTGACCTTCGTCAGAATGAACAATTCGGGCGGAAGCTAACCAAAGGTTATATATATATATAATATATATATATATGAACAATGAATATTTCCTATATAATCCTTATATGGATCCTTATATTCCTTGTCTTCATACAGTACTTATGTTTGTATGGCTTTTATGTTTGAATGTTCATTTTTACATGAGAAACCAAAATCGCCTGAGCGAGTTTGGATAGAATTTCAATTTTTTGCTTTCCATTTTTTTTTCCAGTGTCACAACCATGCGACCTACCATTTCTATGATTGAGCAGTATTCATGTTTGTGCCATTAGAAGTTAGCTGTGAGAAGCGAATGCCCCTTAACTGTGTCTCTCTAATTCGTCTCCTTTAATTTCTCCCAATAATGACTTATACGGTACGTACAAAGTAAATAACTATGACGTCATAAAATTAACTTAATTTCCTTCACGTTTTCCATACCTTGAACACTGAATCACGTGTTTAGTATGTGGACATCTTCCGTATTCAATGTATGGTAAATTCTTTAATAATAATAAAAACTTCACTCTCTATAAGTCATTATTTATATGTTGTGTCCTGTCTGGTATGATGCAATATAACTATTATTCGACCATATTCATCCATACGTCCATATCTTATCTTGACCATTATCCTATATCAATTTTATTAAATATTCATTTTTACTCGTGTCAGTCTATGAAATGTGTACAAACGTTATGCATCCGTACCTGTTCGTTGAAAGTCGTGCAAATACGTTCCCATGTATTATTATTTTATTTTTTATTTTTATTTTTTATTATTTCGCCTCTCGCAATGAACTCGAAAATGCTTATGCAAATGTACGCAATTCGCTGATCACATCACAAATTGACATCTGAAAACGTAAAATCTCCTCTCGCTCTGATTCGAATTTATAGAACATTATTATGTGTGTTATGTTTTATATATATATACTGTATATATATATATATATATATATATATATTCCGTCTGTACCCATGTACTTTGTGTTATATTCCTAACATCTTAATTGTCTATAAATATGAAACACTGTAAAAACAAAACAGAGCTATAGTTAACTGTTTAATTATAATTAACTGTAATACTTTAATATAATGTAATTAGTGTACTTAATAATATAATGTACTTAATGACGTAATTAATGTACTTTAATGAAACTGTAATTGACGATAATAAGTGAATGTGAATTAATCCATAATTATAATCATAATTGTTGTAAACCAAAATTACAATGTACTCAGTGATGTACTTAGATTGTACTCAATGTACTACGAAATTATGTCGCCCTTTAGAAATGTATACTCGGCGAAAATACGATTATTTTTATTATTTTTTTAAATTTTTGGAATCTTTCAAAAATCTGATCATATGTTTAAAGGGGGAAACTTAACCTTCAAACTGCACTCCCCCAAAATTTAGACTATACCGTATATAAAGCATGTAATTGTAAAATAATGATTACTTCGACGTCGATTACTTCGATTACGACTTCTTCTTCTTCTTAGACTTCACTCCCAGAGGAGGGGGCAGAGGCCCCTTGCCTCCTTAATTTCTTAGATTCCGGCCTGACCCATGGTCGAAAGAGGTCGAACCTCTACCCCTGTAAATTCAGAGCACTACCTGTACATTTTTAGAAGTAAATTACAGTGAAAGAAAGTTTTTTCTCTTTTCCTTCGAGCCGTGCTCTCGTCCGAGAACTCAGTCAATAAATTAGAGAAAAATAATTTCCCGATACGTTATAAGAAGCATCAGGGAATCTTCAGAGAATTTCGTAAGTTTTCACGGAATCCTCCGAACCACTACAGAAGAACTCGGAGGGTATTATTGAAGAAACTTTTGTGAATAACAAATCCGTCGCTGCCTCCTAACCAGAACCCCCGTCGACTTCGAACCAACCCAGGCCATAGACGGAGGGGTTAATATATATATATATATATAGTTGATAAAAGTAAATACACACGAAGATGATTGTTCTCAAGAACAAATGGAATGCCAGAACGTGCTTTACCTTTACATTATGCAAAGGGGAAAGCAACACGATTCTAAAGCTAGTGATTCAATAAATTTGTCATTATTTATTGACTTTTATTATCAAATAAAAAAAAATGGGAAAACCGAAAGTGTATATTTACTTTTCTCAACCATATATATATATATATATATATATATATATATATATATAGAGAGAGAGAGAGAGAGAGAGAGAGAGAGAGAGAGAGAGAGAGATTGTTTGTACACATTTTCACTCGTTTCCGCAATCGTTTCCTTCCTGTTATTCAGTTTCAAATCCAAAGAAAACTAGATAGACTCTGTGCATATTTCATCAGGAGGAAACCTCGCGACGCACACTCTTTTCTTGATATAAATAATAATAATAATAATAATAATAATAATAATAATAATAATAATAATAATAATCTTTATTCAGAAAGAACACATTACATAAGATATACATTACATCCATACTTACTGGTTTTTACATTATACAATGTTGGGATTAACGTTTAATTTTGGTAGTTTAATTACAGTCTTCTTATCTGAATATGCCGTTGGGAAGCATATCTTTTCAGGCAAAAGTCTTTGAGATTCATCTTTATTTTTACGAAGGAAAATAAGAACTATAAATAGAATTAGTATAAAATAAAATAAAGTTGCATTTAGTTAACTCTCTCATTACAAATGAAAATTGAAATAATCTTTGAAATAACAGAAAAGGAAGATGTAAACAATACGATATAATAATAGAAATAATAAGAAAGAGAAATGGTAAACAATACGGTAAATAGAACATGTTGAAATACCGATAATAATTAATTTCTAATATTACAAATTAGAAATGATGATACTATCTTAGAATTACAAAATACAGTTACAGATAAATGAGGCGTATTATATAATTATGGGGTAATATAATGGAAACTTTTAACATATAATTTATATAGCTTGTGATTGCACCCAAGTTAAGAGTGTGAATTTTGCATATATAACACTGCCCAACAAAAAAAAAATTTTTTGCTGCTGTTTCTGGATAATATTGATGTGCTGATTTCAAAAATCATCTAAGATTTTGTCCATCACATCAGGTTTTCGTGCAATTCAATATACCTATTTTGGGTGATCCATGAAGGGCGATTATCAAAATTGATGATTTTTGAGACCTGTTAACAGCTGTTTTGCTGTTAAAATTGTAATATTGTAAAGGAGCCATTGGTTTATCGAGAAAAGATAATTTTTCCACCACTCCACATCAAACTTGGGCTTATGAAGCAGTTTGTAAAAGCTTTGAATGAAGAAGGTGATTGCTTTAATTACATATGTGCAGCCTTTCCAGGTCTTAGTGATGAGAAGCTTAAAGCTGGTATATTCGATGGTCCCCAGATAAGAAAACTGATGAAAGATCCGCAGTTCAGTAACTCAATGACCGAAACGGAGGCAAGAGCTTGGAATGCTTTTATGGCAGTAGTTAAGAACTTCATAGGAAACAAAAAGTCTGAAAATTATAAAGATCTTGTAAAGGATTTACTTGTAAACTTTTAGCAGTTGGGTTGCAACATGAGCATTAAAGTTCACTATCTCAACAGTCATCTGGATAAATTTCCAGAAAATCTTGGTGATGTTAGTGAAGAGCAAGGTGAAAGGTTCCACCAAGATATCAAAGTGATGGAAGAACGATACCAAGGAAGATGGGATACCCATATGATGGCTGACTACTGCTGGAGCCTGCAAAGAGATTGTCTTGACATCTCTCATTCTAGGAAGTCCTATAAGAGAAAATTTATCAGCACTGAAGGGTAAGAAAACAAGAAAAAGACAATGTTAAGAAAACTGGTCCCGTGCTTGCTTTAATATGGATTCATTTTTTTGCTTATTTAAACACTTTTAATCACTTTGTGTCAATATTACCATTGTATATTAAAGTTCACTCCCTGCACAATTGTTTACTTTTCCATGCTGATTCTGAGTATGTAAAAACATATTTTTTGAAAAGAAAAAAATTGGGCATAACCCTGCCAAAATGCGATATCTCCAAAATATCCGTATTTGATTGCTCGAAAACCTGACGTAATAGGCAAAAACTAAGGTGATTTTTGAAATCAGCACAACAAAGTTACCTAAAAACAGGTGTTAGAATTAAATCAGCAAAATTGGTGTTGGGCAGTGTAATCGATGATTTTCATTGTTTAGTAATATTTACAAGTTGCAATATATATACATATAAAACACATACATTAATAAGAATTAATAACGTGTTTCTTTAGTGAGTTGCGAAACGAAATTAACGATGGTGCTTGTCTGATATTTATAGGTATAACGTTCCCAGATATCGGCCCCTTTGTGGGAGAGAGCATTTCCTGCAATTTGCATGGAATAATTTGGTTTATGTGTTGGATTTGTGGTTCCTTTTTTATTCTCACACTCTCCTTCTGAAGGAGGGGTTACATCATTAGAATTTCCTGTAGACGATTTGGGTAGTGCTGTGGAGCATGTATCAGCTTTCTAAGCTAAGCCCTATCAGCATACATGGTATTACGAACTTGAGCCTATTAACATACGCGGTGTTACAAACTTGGGCTTATTAGCATACGTCGTGGAATGGAAAACGTGGCCTATAAGCATACATGCTTATAGGGCCTATCAGCATACGTGGTGTTACCAACTTGGCCTATTAAACAAATGAAAAAGATGATGAACTACGGTCCTGACTACGACACTTGTTACCACTTGTAACTTGGGTGGAGTTACTGGTTCTCAATCTTCACTTTTCATTGGGAACTCACAAGCCGATTTGGGAATTGAAGTCCAACAAGTATAGGAAAAATAACATTCTAATAAACAGTCATATTAACGAGAAAAAGTAAAAAAAACAATATATATATATATATATATATATATATATATGAAAATTATTTCACGAAAGCAACACGTGAGAAATATTTATGATGAATAAAACCACGAAAGAAAGGAAACACAGAGTGGTGCTCAAGCGCTTTCGTCTAATGACATCCTCAGGAACACTGAAGTAAATAAAGAGTTCAAGACTATATATAGGTTACAAAAAAAAAAAATATATATATATAGAAATAAAGATTGTGGGAGGAGCATACAAATTTCTAAGGAAAACTACAAATTTTATAGATAATGCCTGAATTATATATAGGTCACAAAAAAAATAAAAAATAAAAATAAATTGAAAAATAAAAATTGTAAGAGGAGCATACAAATTTATAAGGGAAAATTACCCAAGTTTTAGCACTCTGCCCTTCTTGTCTAAATCCGTTCTGAACGAATTCAAAACAACGGGATCGAGTTGAAAAAGACCTTTGCTCATGTTAAAGTTATTTGTAAGTTGGATAATAGCAGACTCAAGAATATTTCTATTAACAATGTTGCTAGAGTGAAACAAAACTGAAGCATTAATTATTCCAATCAATACAATGGGATAACTCTGACAAATGAACAAAAAGGGCACTGGACGACTGTCCCGTTCTAACGGAATATTGATGCTGTTTCACACGCGTGTGCAAATCCTTTCCCGTCTGACCAATGTGGTAATTTTCCCTTATAAATTTGTATGCTCCTCTTACAATTTTTATTTTTCAATTTATTTTTATTTTTTATTTTTTTGTGACCTATATATCATTCAGGCATTATCTATAACATTGGTTGTAAACAATCCATTTGATCTTGTGTTGAATTCGGGCAAAGTGCTAAAATTGGTAGTTTTCCTTCCAAATTTGTATGCTCATCCCACAATTTTTATTTCTATATTTATTATATATATATACAGTATATATATATATTTTTTTTTTTGTAACCTATATATAGTCTTGAACTCTTTATTTACTTCAGTGTTCCTGAGGATGTCATTAGACGAAAGCGCTTGAGCACCACTCTGTGTTCCTTTCCTTCGTGGTTTTATTCATATATATATATATATATATATATATATTATATATAGTGAATGAATCGGTGTTTGTTTTCAAATTCCAAATAATTGAAGGGTCCCCCTATCACTCCTCGGACTCCTAGAAAGAGGATTTCAGACTCCGGTGAGAGTTTTGGAACGCTCCACGTCACTTCCTTCTCTATCACGGTCTGTTCTCTACCCTCACTCTCTTGACTCCACTTCTTTTTCTAACTTTATTGGCCTATTTTCTGATATTAAATCTCTTAATTATATAGTTCTGTATTATTTAAAAACTAGCCTCTATTCAAGAACACGAATGAGCAGGACGAGAAGTGGGTATCACTGATAACAAACCTATGCCTGATTGGCCAAACGTGAATACAAGTATGAACAAAACGAATCCTGTTCTGGTTTCGTAGGCTATCGTAGTTCATATCACGTGTTCTTGTCCAAATTCAGGATAGGCCTATTTTCTATCTTTTACAATCTATCTATTAAACCTAACCTACATTTATACATTATGAATTTTTATTTTATATTCATTAGTAACTCTCCATTTTATGATCCCAACATATGCACGAAATCATTGGGAAGCCTTGTATTATGATTATGGTTAGTCTGATGGGGATAATCGCCCTGTGAATGGGGGAAGTATAGTTTCTATTATTAGCAACTTTGTACATAGCTGATACCAACAGTAAGTTTATACAGGTCATTTAGTTTTGGAATACTTAAATTTCTGAACATTGAGGAGGTATGATCGTTTGTTATTATTGTTTGAGAGAGTTCGTAAGCATTTTTTATGGATTACTTCTAGCGGATATCGTATATAATTCTGTGTACTACCCATGCTGTGATTCCATATTGTAAGTGTGGATGAATAAATGAGTAATACAGTGTGAGAAAGGCATTTTGGGGAATTGTTTTAGTTTAGTTTAAATTAGTGCTTCAATAAATGGCAGGACCGCTGGAATCACTGTTTACAATCAGAAGGAGACTAGTCTGAAGGAGACAGATTTGATTGTTATGTGACATTTAGTTTTACAATAAATACATCTGTCCAGGAACTTTTTGATCAGTCCTATGTCGTATGTGCACAAACACATGTGTATATATATATATATAATAATAATGAACAGGAACACCAGAGAAAATACAAACATCCTTCAAGGTTTAATAGTACCAACGTTTCGGAATGCACTAATTCCATCTTCAGGGCTAAAACAATAAAATTCCAAATCACATACAAAATTACAAAATACAAATTGCTTAATAACAATTTAAAATAAACTTAAAAAAAAAATTATAAAAAGTAGCTAAGAAAATGTAAAACATTAAAACTAAAAGGTAAATAAATGTGAAGTTAAAAAGTTAAAATTATAAAAAGTAAAAGCATTAAAACTGAAATGTAAATAAAATAAACTAGTACCTT
Organism: Bathynomus jamesi; assembly: GCA_023014485.1. Taxonomy (NCBI): domain Eukaryota; kingdom Metazoa; phylum Arthropoda; class Malacostraca; order Isopoda; family Cirolanidae; genus Bathynomus; species Bathynomus jamesi. The sequence continues at coordinate 312,178 of JAJOZX010001969.1, forward strand.
AACCAAAACATAGCAGATCTATCGATGATTCGTCAGAATTTAGGTCTGGTTTTAGTTTATAAATAAACAGAGACTCCATAATTTTAAGCTTAAGGTCAGAGCTTCCAGCAGCAAGTACGGTGAAATTAGACTGTGAAATTGGGTGGTTATTGTTGTGCGAGTGATTTCACAGTCTAATTTCACCGTACTTGCTGCTGGAAGCTCTGACCTTAAGCTTAAAATTATGGAGTCTCTGTTTATTTATAAACTAAAACCAGACCTAAATTCTGACGAATCATCGATAGATCTGCTATGTTTTGGTTAAGGTACTAGTTTATTTTATTTACATTTCAGTTTTAATGCTTTTACTTTTTATAATTTTAACTTTTTAACTTCACATTTATTTACCTTTTAGTTTTAATGTTTTACATTTTCTTAGCTACTTTTTATAATTTTTTTTTTTAAGTTTATTTTAAATTGTTATTAAGCAATTTGTGTTTTGTAATTCTGAAGATGGAATTAGTGCATTCCGAAACGTTGGTACTATTAAACCTTGAAGGATGTTTGTATTTTCTCTGGTGTTCCTGTTCATTATTAAACTGCGTTTTCCACGCCACCAATCAATAGCCGATATATATAATATATATATATATATATATATATATATATATATATATATACTGTATATACAGGCGTGCGCACACGTGCATGTACGTGCATATACAGTATACCCATAAATACGCACCCGCATACACATATACATACATGACCATTATAAATTCAGATAAATGGAATAGTAATGCCTTTATACAGTTACATATGCTTAGAACTGTCATTAACAAGCAGATTTTGTATTTTATTGGCAGAATGGCTTTATATGGTAAATTTTATTAGATAATGCAGAGTACTGAAGTTATGTACACTAGTTTAAAGATATAGAGACAGAGCGAGAAAAAGTACAAAGATTACACTGGTCAACACTCATTTTATTGCCAATCATATTAGAGTGATTTTGGGGTAACTTTGTGGTGCTGATTCCGAATATGACATCGGTTTTGCTAGATTGGCTCTAATTTATGAGATAATTGGTACCCCATTGAAACACGTAAAAATGCAAAAAATTTAATGTTCAGGCGGAGCCTACTTACAAATCGCATTGAAATTGTCTCAAATCATACAAAAGTAAACACATGAAATACATAATGGCATTTTATTCGGTCTCACCATCTAGAATGTTCCGGTAGTTTCCCATATGCACGCGTTATGGTTACGTTTCCTATTAATTGAGGGTATTCATTATCTCAAGAACTAGAGCCAAATAGGAAAAACTACTTTCATTTTGGAATTCAGCAACCCCTAAATACCCTAAATTCGTACGAATTTCCTTGGCAACGAAAAAAAAAAGTTTTTTTGTTGACCTGTGTTATCTGTTGTAAGCCACGAACATGTGTTTATGAATACGATATACAATATCGTACACAAAATATGGACATTCAGCTAAGATTACACATTCACATAACTACACCTAGTTGCATATAGGTATTCAGCTAAGATTATACCTTTTTGTTCATTGGGATATTGGACGCTAAAATATATTACGTATTAAATTAAATATCGAATATGAATTACCTTCCTAAATGAGTATCTTAACAATCTCACTGTAGATACCTTGATCTTGCACATATTTTGTTTTGTTTTACCATTTTTTATTATTATTATGGAAATAATATATATATATATATATATATATATATATATATATATATATGAAAAATTATTTCACGAAAGTGACACGTGAAAAATATTTATGATGAATAAAACCACGAAGGGAAAAGAAACACAAAGTGGTGCTCAAGCGCTTTCGTCTAATGACATCCTCAGGAACACTGGAGTGAAAGGATCGTTCAAGGCAATATATAGGTTACAAAAATAAACATATATATATGTATATATATACACACACACATATATATATATATATATATAATATATATATATAGTGAGTATAGAAAAAATTGTGGGAGGAGCAAACACATTTGTATGGGAAAATAACACTTTTAGCACTTTGGCCGAAATTCAATATAACTTCAAATGGCTTGTTTATGAAACAGGTCACAAAAGAATAAAGAAATAAAAATAAATATAAATATAAATTGAGAAAAAAAAAATAAAAAATTACAAAATAAGGCCTTAGTGATATATATGTCACAGCCTAAAAAACCATAAAGAAATAAACCAACAGATAAAAAACCAAAATTGTAAGTGGAGTCTACAAATTCAAGCTCAAAAGGAAAGTTTACAATCAATTTAATAGATGATGCCAAATTGATATATATGTCACAAAGAAATAAAGAAATAAACCAAAAAAAAAAATAATAATAATAATAAATTGAAAAATAAATTTTAAGAGAGGCACACCAATTTATAAAGGAAAAATTACCAAAGGTTTTTTAGTTATTGTCTGAATCATGCATACTATGGTCACAAACGAATAAAAAAGTGCAAGTAAATATAAACTGGAAAGCAAAATGATGCCTAGATGATATATAAAGAACTATAAAAATATATACAACATATATAAGGTATATATACGAAATATAAACGCAATATATAAAGAATATATATATATATATGCATAAGGGAAAAATTACCAAAGGTTTTTATAATTATTGTCTGAAAAATCGGTAGGTCACAAAAGAATAAAGAAATAAAAATAAATATAAATTGGAAAAATTACAAATAATACAACTACACATGTATACCCGCATAACCAAATATATATACATATACATACACATATACATACGCACACACATATATATATATATATATATATATAAATTTAGGGTGATTCAAAAAAATCAAAGTTTTTTTTTTTAATTGTTCAACCTGTATTTTTGTTCCCTATGACAAAAAAGTAGTGTATGCCAAATTTGGTGAATTTTAAATGAAATTTACTATGTGCTACCAGGCGTCAAAGTTTCTCTCTTTTTCAATTTGTTTGTTTTTACAACTTATGATTTTATGTTTAATTGTTTATATTTCAGAATTTTTAATTAATGGTTTATATACTAGCTTGCTTTTAGTTGTTGCTTGGAACTCGTAATTTTGATACCAATTAATCGATTATGGAAGCTAGGCCTAACTCACCATCATCCAGTTGCTCATTTGGGAGAAGTTCTACAAGAAAAGAAACTGAAGTATGGCTAATTGGGCAGCCCTCTGCAGTACTAAAAACATCCGTATTACCATCAGAGAAGGAAATGATGGCCCTCTTCATGCACTACAGAAATATTAAAAAGCAAGACATTAGAGAATCATGCTGCTCTACTGCAGATGATGTGCTAGCAGTTTGGAAAAAAGCAGGAATACCAGCAAAACAAAGAATACATGTAGTAGATAAAATTCAAGGAATACTGAAGGAATGACAGCTGCTTAAGAAAAACAAAGCAAACAAATTGAGAAGATCACAAAATTTAAATAATAAAGAAGAAAAATGGAAAGATAAACTGGAAAACTTATTTGACATTGCTCATGAGAATGCTATGCAGCTTATAAAAATAGAAGATGATAAGAAATTCTTGAAAATGCAACGTGAGAAAGGACGTCATGGAAAAATGGGTACCATTGATAAGGCTGTTGCTAAAAAAGAGCAAAGAGCAGCAGAAAAGCAACAACGTTATGAAAAGAGGAAAGCAGAAGAAGAGATCAAAAGAAAGAAGAATGAAGAGGCTGTCATACTCACCAGTACATCATCAGAATCAGAAGAGAGTAAAAGTGATGAATCTGGTTTCTGTGCTGCACAACCTTCAACATGGAAAAGTAAGGTTGGCAAACGTAGAAAATTATTTGATGATAAATTATTAGGAAGTCTTGATGTTGCAAAATTGAGTGACAGAAATGTGTGTCTCTTTAATGCAAACAATCAGACATCGCTTGAATGGGACATCTGCGAACAAATAAAATGCATGTGTTTCAATACAACGGCAGCCAATACTGGTCCTAGAAATGGTGCAGCTATTCTTCTAGAACGAAAATTCGACGATTTATTGTGGCTGGCATGTCGACACCATATATTTGAAATTATGCTGGAAGCTGTTCTTTCAAAGTCTTTATCACCATCTTCTGGCCCAGATATAGTCCTTTTTAAGAAGTTCAGAGAAAAATGGTCAAGCATTAATAAGGAGGACTACGAAACAGCATTATCAGATCCATATATCTATGAAAATATTCATGACATCAAAGATGACATAATTATATTTGCAACAAATCAACTAGATACATTCCAACCAAGAGACGATTACCTAGAACTATTGCAGTTAACAATTATTTTTTTGGGAGGTGAACCAAAAGGTGGAATCAAATTGAAACATCCAGCGGGACTTCATCGGGCTAGGTGGATGGCCAAAATTACATATTCATTAAAAAATTTTATGTTCAAAACTCAGTTCAAAATTTCAGTGAAAGACAAAAAAGGACTAAAAGACATCTGTCTATTTGCTACTCGGTTATATGTAAAGGCATGGTTTACAGCTCCTGTGCCATCTTGCGCTCCTCGTCTTGCTCTGGAATTATTACAGAATCTTGTAGTCTACAAACAAATAAATGACACAATTGCATTTGTTGCTATTAAAAAACTGTTAGGTCACCTCTGGTACCTATCAGAAGAACTGGTAGCCTTGGCCTTTTATGATGATGAAGTGCCTACTGAAACGAAAAACAAAATTGTAAAGGCCTTGCAAAATACAACAGAAACTCTTCCTGCAAAACGCGCTTTTCTAGATCCTGCACTTATTCCAACGAAGAAATTAGAAGATTTTGTCATCAAATACTCAAAGATTCTTTACAATAACAGAATTTAGTTCAAAATTTTTACTCAAAGATGCTAAAGAATGGCATAATGATGAAGAGTATAACTCCGCTAAGAAATCTATCAAACAGTGGAAAGTCGTGAATGATATAGCGGAAAGAGGAGTAAAATTAATGGATGAATATAATAAAATACTAACACATGATGAAGATCAAAAACAATTCTTGCTACAAGTAGTGAAAAACTACAGGGCTGTTTACCCTGATAGAAAGAAAGAAACATTGATGAAGTAAGGACAGCTAATGTCTCAAATATCATGCTAGTTTAATTATGCATGTTTGTGGTTATGGTAGGACCTACGGGGAGCTTTCCACAATAAAAAAAAGCAATGTGCCTTGTACTGTAACCCCTGGGTGGTGCGGAAAAATTTGACAATTTGAGTCGTTCTGTCAATTTTTAATTGCTGGTAGCAACCCCTAAAAATTAAAAATTTGCTAAAATATTTTAGGATAGTTGGTTTTATGCTGAAATGAACCATTTAAAGGGTTGAACACATTAAAATATAAAAAAATTTTTTTTACCCCCATATTTGAATCACCCTAATTACACTGGTCAACAAAGATTTTTCATCAGAGTAAAATTTGTGGTGGCTGGATAGCATTTTTCACGCTGATTCCAAAACTGCATTCAGATTTTTTCTAGCACGTATAGTTTTCAAGATGAAGGCATATATATATAACTACACAGATTTAACCATTTTAAATAGGCAAAATACTAATATTTCAACATTTGATTGTGTTTATTTTATTGTGTTTTTTTTAGTTTATTCATCTTATTTATTTCAATTATCTTAATTATACATCTTATGTATTTCAGGTGTGATCTTTTACGTCTAGCAGCATTGTGATTCAGGCAACAACGCCGTGCTTTGTGTGTCAAAAGATCAGTCCAGTCCAAGAACTTGTTGTGTCAAGTTTGTGTACATTTTTTTTTAATTTATAGTTTGCTCAGGTCAGTCAACATGCCTCGACAATGTAAGAATGACCCCGACAAGTTCTGTTTCGTATGCGGCCAGTTGACAACTAAAACACAGCGACGAAGTATTACAACCGACATTAAGAAAATATACAAGCTATACTTTGGTTGCCATCTAGGTGACCAAGATAAACCATGGGCGCCACATCAAATCTGTTCTGGCTGTTCAAATGGATTACGTGATTGGCTTAACAAAAAGAAAGCTTCAATGCCATTTGCCATACCCATGATATGGAGGGAGCCGAGAGATCATCATGAAGACTGTTATTTTTGTAGTGTGAACTTAATGGGGTTTTCTGCCAAGAACAAACACCAGATTGTATATCCAAACTTGGATTCAGCACGTAGACCAGTAAAACATGATGAAACATTGCCCATTCCAATTCCCCAAGTGATAGGCTAGATTCTATCATAGATGACATGGAAAGTGATGAAGGTGCAACTGGCGTTTCCGGACCATCTACAGAACCAGAGTACACTTTCGAAGGTAGACATTTAGAGCCTAAAAAGTTAACCCAAGGACAGTTGAATGATCTTGTTAGAGACTTATCGCTGTCTAAAGAGAAATCAGAGCTTCTCGCCTCAAGACTAAAGGAGAACAATTTACTTGAGAACAATGTTCGTATTAGTTACTACCGAAAGCGGAATTTTGAATTAACAGCATTCTTTTCAGTAGACGGTCCTCTCTGTTATTGCCATGACATCATTGGACTATTTACAGCCATATCTCAGACGTATGTGGCATCTGAGTGGCGCCTCTTTATTGATTCGTCGCAGAGAAGCCTGAAAGCAGTTCTTTTGCATAATGGTAATATAATGCCATCCATCCCCATTGCCCATTCCGTCCATCTAAAAGAGACATATGACAATATGGATATACTACTTAAGGCAATCAAATACGATAGTCATCAATGGAATGTTTGTGGAGATCTAAAAGTTATAGGAATGCTTATGGGTATGCAGTCAGGATTCACAAAATTTTGTTGTTTCCTTTGCCTGTGGGACAGTCGCGCCACTATAGAACATTACACCAAAAGTGACTGGCCACTTAGGTATAAATATGTCCCAGGGAAAAGCAATGTCCAGTCTTTCCCTTTAGTGGATCCCCAAAAGATCTATCTGCCACCTCTTCACATTAAACTTGGTTTAATGAAGAATTTTGTTAAAGCAAAGGGTAAAGTCAATTCTGAAGGGTTCCAATACCTTTCAAGGAAATTTCCGAAGGTTACTGCAGCAAAATTGAAGGAAGGAATTTCTGTTGGGCCACAAATAAGGGAGGTTTTGAATGACACTAGATTTGAAAAAGTCCTAAGTCCGCTGGAATTGAAGGCTTGGCTGGCGTTCAAATGGATATGTGAAAACTTTCTTGGAAACAACAAGTCACCTGCGTATAAGGATAGAGTCAAGAACCTCCTTGATGCCTTCAAAGAAATGGAGTGTCGAATGTCGTTAAAAATTCACTTCCTGCATTCCCACTTAGATTTCTTTCCTGAAAACCTTGGTGCAGTGAGTGACGAGCAAGGAGAGCGCTTCCATCAAGATATTCAGATGATGGAGAAGCGCTACCAAGGATATTGGAATGAAAGCATGATGGCGGACCATTGTTGGATGCTGTATCGTGACAATCCAGGCCAAATTTACAAAAGGAAATCACACTCACAGCGCTTTTAATAAAATAATGTATATATTCTTTATTTATAAGTACATTGAATAAGGTATATGATGTATTTGTTGTTTAGCATTCCTAAGTGTGATCTATACATCCATAAATTTTCTTATAGCAATATCAAAAACTTAAAAATATCAAAACCAGTGTATCTATATAACTATACATGCTAGAAAAAAATAAAACCAGATTCGGAATCAGCGCGAAAAATGCATTAAGAAAAGTGTGATCATGTTTGTGATGAGAAAAAAAAGTTTCATTTTGTTGGCCAGTGTTATTATACAGGGTGTCCGAGAATTATCTGTACAATTTTTGGCTGTTATTAAAAGTCAACCATGAAGTGTAGAAATTCCAGTTTTGTCCCATTTTACAGAGAATCTCATTAAATTTTTGCTGATACCACGTTTTGACAAGTTTTTTAGAAATGTACGCTGGTGACAGACATTGATGATTTAAAAGCAGGAATCACAGCTGCTATTCAGCGAATTGATGTGGATATGCTGCAGCGTACATGGCAACATTTGGAGTATCGATTGGATGTTTTGCGAATCACTAATGGTGCACATATCGAATGTTTGTAACAACGTTACTTTAATAAAAGAAACTTTTGAAAATACAGATTCTAAATAATCTTGTTTAAGAATTTTACGTGTGTTAACAAGAATTTTATTAAAAGATGAAATTGTACAGATAATGTTCGGACACACTGGAATTTCTAAAAAACCTGTCAAAACTTGGTATCGAAAAAAACTTAATGAGATTCTCTGTAAAATGGGACAACACTGGAATTTCTACACTTCATGGTTGACTTTTAATAACAGCCAAAAATTGTACAGATAATTCTCGGACACCCTGTACATACATATATATATATATATATATATATATATATATATATATATACACACATACATATATATATATATATATATATACAGGGTGAGTCAAAAGTAGCGCCCGATTTCTGTCAGTTGATTGTTTGTTGCCATTGTATTACAGTGTACAAGAAGGTAGAAATAAATGAATGACATGTTTATCTAACCATCTAACTACCCATCTAACTTATCTAACTAAGAAAATTAATAATCTGCAAGACAATTATTAACAACATGACTTCCCAGAAAGAATCTATCTGACAGCCGAAAAAACAGAAATCGGGCGCTACTTTTGACTCACCCTGTATATATATATATATTTAACTGCAATGACCACGCACATACGCACATACACATACATACATACATATACACGCATACAGCAATAAATTGAAAATAAAATTGTAAGAGAAACAAACAGATTTATAAGGAAACAGAGACAAAAACAAATTTTACCACAGATTTAGCATCCTGCCCTTGCCCTTTTTGTTTAAATCCATTCTGAAGGAATTCAGAGCAACGGGATCGAGTTGAAACAGACCTTTACTCATGTTAAGGTTATTTGTAAGTTGAATTATAGCCGACTCAAGAATATTTCTATTAACAATGTTGCGAGAGTGAAACAAAACTGAAGCATTATTCCAATCAATACAATGGGATAACTCTGACAAATGGATAAAAAGGGCACTGGACAACTGTCCCGTTCTAACGGAATATTGATGCTGTTTTACACGCGTTTGCAAATCCTTTCCCGTCTGACCTATGTAAAAGGAATCACATTGCTTACACCCAATTTTATAGATAATGCCTAAATTATTGGTAGGGCTATTTTTTACTATGATGTTTTTCACAATATTGTTATATGAAAAAAGTACACTGATATCCAAAAGTTTAATGTACTTAAGCTAATGTACTTAAACTTTTGGATATCAGTGTAGTTTTTTCATATAACAATATTGTGAAAAACATCATAGTAAAAAATAGCCCTACCAATAATTTAGGCATTATCTATAAAATTGGGTGTAAGCAATGTGATTCCTTTTACATAGGTCAGACGGGAAAGGATTTGCAAACGCGTGTAAAACAGCATCAATATTCCGTTAGAACGGGACAGTTGTCCAGTGCCCTTTTTATCCATTTGTCAGAGTTATCCCATTGTATTGATTGGAATAATGCTTCAGTTTTGTTTCACTCTCGCAACATTGTTAATAGAAATATTCTTGAGTCGGCTATAATTCAACTTACAAATAACCTTAACATGAGTAAAGGTCTGTTTCAACTCGATCCCGTTGCTCTGAATTCCTTCAGAATGGATTTAAACAAAAAGGGCAAGGGCAGGATGCTAAATCTGTGGTAAAAATTTGTTTTTGTCTCTGTTTCCTTATAAATCTGTTTGTTTCTCTTACAATTTTATTTTTCAATTTATTGCTGTATGCGTGTATGTGTATGTATGTATGTGTATGTGCGTATGTGCGTGGTCATTGCAGTTAAATATATATATATATATATATATATATATATATGTGTGTGTGTGTGTATGTATATGTGTATGTATATGTATATATATTTGGTTATGCGGGTATACATGTGTAGTTGTATTATTTATAATTTTTCCTATTTATATTTATTTTTATTTCTTTATTCTTTTGTGACCTACCGATTTTTCAGACAATAATTATAAAAACCTTTGGTAATTTTTCCCTTATGCATATATATATATATATATATTCTTTATATATTGCGTTTATATTTCGTATATATACCTTATATATGTTGTACATATTTTTATAGTTCTTTATATATCATCCAGGCATCATTTTGTTTTCCAATTTATATTTACTTGTACTTTTTTATTCGTTTGTGACCATAGTATGCATGATTCAGACAATAACTAAAAAACCTTTGGTAATTTTTCCCTTATAAATTGGTGTGCCTCTCTTAAAATTTATTTTTCAATTTATTATTATTATTATTTTTTTTTTGGTTTATTTCTTTATTTCTTTGACATATATATCAATTTGGCATCATCTATTAAATTGATTGTAAACTTTCTTTTTGAGCTTGAATTTGTAGACTCCACTTACAATTTTGGTTTTTATCTGTTGGTTTATTTCTTTATGGTTATTTAGGCTGTGACATATATATCACTAAGGCATTATTTTGTAATTTTTTTTTTTTTTCAATTTATATTTATATTTATTTTTATTTCTTTATTCTTTTGTGACCTGTTTCATAAACAAGCCATTTGAATTTATATTGAATTTCGGCCAAAGTGCTAAAAGTGTCATTTTCCCATACAAATGTGTTTGCTCCTCCCACAATTTTTTCTATACTTACTATATGTATATATATATATTATATATATATATATATTATATATATATATATATATATATATATATGTGTGTGTATATATATATATATATATATATATATATATATTATATTATATATATATATATATATATATATATATATATATATGTTTATTTATGTAACCTATATATTGCCTTGAACGATCATTTCACTCCAGTGTTCCTGAGGATGTCATTAGACGAAAGCGCTTGAGCACCACTTTGTGTTTCTTTTCCCTTCGTGGTTTTATTCACTATATATTATATATATATATATATATATATATATATATAATGCGCCTCGGTGGTGTAGTGGTTAGCGTCGCTGACTACGAATCCATCGACCCCGGGTTCGAGACCCGACGGCAGCCGACGCGCAGCAAAACCCAGCTGTTCATCCTTCCACACAATAAAGAAATTATTAAATTTTTATCTAATTATAAAATAGAACTGGTAATTCTGTGATAGTGTTAAGTTATGTTATGATGTTAATAATCAGAAATATAGCGATACATTTGTATGAGTTTCAAGTAGTAATTTAGCTTAACTTTATTATTTTATTTACTTTCCAGATATTTGACAAAGCATTTCAAAAAGTTTATAATTAAATAAAGCATAAACTGAGGCAGAAATGATATATTAGTAGGCCAAAGATATAAATGAAGCGAATAAAGAAAATAGATATATTACTAGCGGAGCGACCCAGCGTTGCCGGGGTGGATGTTTAACGCTATATATATATATATATATATATATATATATATATACAGGGTGTACATAAAGTCAGGATCTATTTTTGTGAAGCACTTGGAAATTATATGGAATTCAATCATAAAATGATAAAGTGGTAACATTTATTAAATAATTAAGAGTAGGATTCGACGTGACGCCCATCAGTATCCCCGCACAGCTCAAATCGTTCCGCAGCATTTCTAAACACATTCTGGAGCATTTGCGGGGTTATGTTATCTGCAGCAGTTCGTATACGTGTACGTAAGTTTTCAAGATTCGTAATCTTCGTCTGATAGACGTGCGACTCGATAAAGCCCCATGCAAAGAAATCTAAAGGGGTTAAATCTGGTCATCTCGCGACACAAGGTCTGTTGCTTCCGCGTCCGATCCAGTGATTTGGAAAACGTCCATTTAGATAATCCTGAACAATTTTGGCATAGTGACAAGGAGCACCATCATGTTGATAGACGACGGGGATAGGATTGTTAGTACCGTCGTCTATCAACATGATGGTGCTCCTTGTCACTATGCCAAAATTGTTCAGGATTATCTAAATGGACGTTTTCCAAATCGCTGGATCGGACGCGGAAGCAACAGACCTTGGCCAGCGAGATCACCAGATTTATCCCCTTTAGATTTCTTTGCATGGGGCTTTATCAAATCGCACGTCTATCAGACGAAGATTACGAGTCTTGAAAACTTACGTACACGTATACGAACTGCTGCAGATAACATAACCCCGCAAATGCTCCAGAATGTGTTTAGAAATGCTGAGGAACGATTTGAGCTGTGAAGGGATACTGATGGGCGTCACGTCGAATCCTACTCTTAATTATTTTATAAATGTTACCACTTTATCATTTTATGATTGAATTCCATATAATTTCCAAGTGCTTCACAAAAATAGATCCTGACTTTATGTACACCCTGTATATATATATATATATATATATATATATGCCCGGTTAGGTAAACTGAATGCCCGGTTAGGTTAATTGAATGCCCAGTTAGGTCAACTGAATGCCCGATTAGGTTAATTAAATGGCCGGTTAGGTCAACTGAATGCCAGATTAGATTAATTGAATGCCCGGGTACGTTAATTGAATGCCCGGTTAGGTTAATTGTACACCCTTGACAATTGGTTAGGTTAAGTCATGATATTTTCGTTAAAGCCAACGAAAATATCACGACTTAACCTAACCAATCGTCAAGGGCATACAGATGACCTAACCTGCCTTTCAATGAACCTAACCGGGTATTCAATAATTTTACCATAGGTTTCGTAATGATCTTGATGACGTCATTTAATGTTTTAAAATTAATTATTTAATTTATTAACACCCACGTGCACAACCTCGGGACCTAATCAATATGTGTGTGAAGTTTCATGTTTGTAACTGCTTCCATTTTGGAGTTATGGCTGATGGCTGGAACACACACACACACACACACGTCTTTTTATTATTATTATTATTATTATTATTATAGATAAACAATAGACTGGTACAAATTTATAACCGGATGACTTCTGAAAATCAATAATTTTTTATAAAAAAAAAGGGGAAAATTGGTTTTGTAGGCCTAGGGCAGAGCTGGGCACCGCAAACTCAAAATCACTTCCGCAATCGCAAATCCGCAAACTCAAACCTTACCTTCCGCAACCGCAAATCCGCAAACGCAAACCATATTTCCAATTTTTACAGTGCTGGGCACTTCCGCAAACACTTCCGCAAACCGCAAATTCCGCAATCGCAATTTTAACTATAAAAAGTATCCAAAACATTAAAGAGGTATAAAAAGTTTTTATATCTTTTTAATGTTTAATGTTTTAGCCTTGTTTTTATTAAAAACAAGGCTAAATAATTTATTACAATAAATCACTATTGTAGAAGAAATAAAAATACTACATATTGATATATTATATTGAACAAAAACACCTCCTGCAAGTAAATAGTAAATAAATTAAATAATAAATTTAATCATTTGAATTTCATAAATTTTGAGACTTAGACACGTTAGAGAAGACTGTACTGTAACTGTAGTAACTGTACACACATTACATTACACAAGTTAAATTAAGTTAACACTGTGACTGTACACAACTTGAACTCACTGTACAACTCAACCCCTCTAGCCTCTACAAGTGTACGCCTCTGGCTTTGTCAACAAGTTCAGTCGTCCTCCTCCAGTAACTGAGCCAAATCCAGTTTTAATAAGTCCATGTTCCCCTTCATGAACACGAGACGTTCGAAGTTGTCAGAGGTCAGGCTGGCCCTTTTGGGCTTCATTATATCTGACCCCTGGGAGAACAGTCTCTCCACGGCCGCAGAGCTGGGGATGGCCGTGTTATACTTGAGGAAAACATGAACCCAGGCGTTGCGGTGAAGTTTGGGGAACATGCTCTGCTCCAGCTCCTTGTTCTTCTCCTTGTCAGAGGACCAACTGTCCAACTCTTTCGCCAACTTGTTGGAGAGGCGATTGGAGTTGCTGTTGCTGGTCTCCCTCTCCATTGGCGTTGGGCCATAGGTCCTCAACTCCTGGAAATAAATTAAATAATTTAATAAATAATACAAAAAAAATAGTAATTTACTATTAAGTATGACAGTCTAAGTTACTAACAGACTCAGTAACAACAACTAACAAGTCAGAAATTGTTCAAATTGTTCAAATTGAATGACTGAGTGTGAGTGAGCTCAGACTATGAGTAGTACTAACAGTAACTGGCAACTACTACAACTAGGCTACGCAGAGTGCGGTCACACATTAATTTATAACTAAATAATTAAATTTTAATCTACATAATGAATTAATGATTATGTAAATAACGAAAATGATCAGTAAATCACCTTGAAGAATTCGTCCTCGTCATCGTCGTCCTCGGCACTGCTGGGTCCGGAAGTCTCGATGGCAGCGTGCTCCCGGATTTCATCCAACAGCCTCGTTCTCGTCGCGTCGACATTGCCAGGGTTGATGTGCCGGACCACATGCAGTTTGAAGAAGGGGTGAATTGCAGTCGCCATGAGAAGGTCCATGTTTGAGAATATGGTGGAGAACCTGCCCTTGAACCCCTTTGGCCTCTTCTCCTCACTATTAGGGTGTTCCAGGAGGTACTCCAACAATGGCTTGGCATACTTGAAGGGCTTGGTCTTCATGCACTCCAGCCTTTGTCTGAGGACATAGAGGGTTGGAAGAAGGACCCCCATGTAAGCCTCCCTCTCAGACTGCAGCTTGTCCAGGCTGGTGGCGACCGGCTTCATCACAGTGAGGTACTCCTTCATGATCTCATTGTCTGTCGGGGTGAAGGAGGAGATGTTGTTGTGCAGGCAGATCGTGTTTACCTGGGCAAGCTTTGTGTCGAGTTGTTCAGATAAGACCTGCATAGAATCATACATGGAGTTCCATCGCGTGACGTTGGGGGTCTTTAATTTCTTGCCCAGCTCCTTCTTGATGGTGGCTGCTGTGGTCGGCTTGCGATTTTGTTTGTTCCAAAGGGCGTGGGCCTTGGCTTTCACCCTGGAGAAGCAGGGACGGAGACCCGTTGACCACATGGGAACTCTGTCCACATCCGCCGTCGCCAACAGGTTCAGTGTGTGGGCTGCACACCTGTGGTGGTTAGGCAGTTGCAAGGTGGAAGTCACCCCGGCCGCGGCAACGAGCTCCTCCTCGTCCTCCATGAGCTGGGCCAGGTCAACAGGCTGAACCTCCTGCCTCTCTTCAGTGTCCTCCTCCTCGATCATGCCGGGACTGTCCTCGTCAGTGTCCTGAGCCTCATGAGCGTCGGGATCCTCGGAGGAGTCGCCAAAGACCCTGAATGCTTTGACGAAGTTGCTCCCGTTGTCCGTGGTTGTGCTGGTGACCTGTAAAATCAATTAAAAGTATTACTTAATTGTGCGTGCCCAATGCCCATAACTTGCATTAATTGCATATTATTATTTATTCGCATCTCATTACATTCCATTCTGTTAATATCTTCCACTTTGACAGGCCACCCATAAGGCATATATACTATAAAAAAAAGTAAAAATAAAAAAATATATAAAATAAAAATAACATTTAATTAATTATTGAATTCCATCAATCACCCTAAAAAAACAATTTTAAATATTTATATACTTAAATAAATATGTTCTCAGCGTTAAAAAAAATCAATGTTATGGTCTTATGGATTATGGTTGCTACCTGCTAAGTTCAACTGGTAACTTTGCCAAGTTTTAGTACTTTTACTTTGGTAAGTGTAACTAACTTAAACTAACCTTGGCCTCAATGTGGAATTTTTGGTGGACGTCCTGCATGTTGTTCGCCAGGACTTCAAAGGTGTGAGCCACAGGCAGCTCCATGCATGCTAGGACCGCCTTCTTCCTGGTGAGGTTGGAGGAATCGATCCAATGGGCGGTCATGCCCAGGAAGGACCGGTTGTGTGCCGTCCAGCAGTCCGCGGTGGTGGCCACATACCTCACCTCGTCCATCATGGCGGTTAGCTGATCCTTCCACACCTCTGCCTTCTTCTTCAGGGTCCTCATGTATGTCCGCCTGGAGGGAAGCTTGAATTGGGGTTGAGGAACTTCAGGAATGAAGCTAGGTCCGGGGACTCACTGTACTTCGCAGGACACATCTCAGCTATCATGAACCTGTGGAGAAGACGAGAAGCAAGTTAATAAGAATAATAACTAATTAATTAATTATTCAATTATTTATTAAATGAAGAAATGTAATTACTCATACTATAGTGTTACGGTATACTACAGTATGTATTATAATTTAATAATTTTATAAATTTATTTTCTAATTAATAATTCAGAAAAATTCCTAGTAAGTAGTAATTGATTTAATGATTTTACTAAGTTCAAAATATTGAAGTACCTTAGCTTAGCCTAGTACAGAGTTATACAGATTACAGACGTGGTCAGGGTGCTTACTGCTTTGGCCTTTAACCTTTACATTTAATTATTTATTTAAATCATTTACATTACCTGTAGAAAAACTCCAGGGCCTTATTGTTGTTAAATGATCCAGCAAAGCAGGACTCGATGCTGGTCTGGAACATCCTCTTCTTGGTGACATTGGTTTCGCCCGAGCTGCCAGAGAGGGACCGGCCGCGCTTCGACCCACCACTGATGGCAGCGACGAGGTGTTTCAAATCGTTGGGGTGGACCTGGGAAAAAAATAAAGTAAAATAAATATAAAATAAATAATATTAAGTACTAATTAATCTATATATAATGGAGCAAGTGTCTGTCTGTCTGTCTGTTTGTCTTCTGTCTGTCTGTCTGTCCGTTTTCAATTCGGTCATTGTCGCCGAAGGCGAAGGTACCCCCCCCGAATGAGCCCCCTAGAATACAAACCACATATTGGCTGGCTATGGCCCCACCCCCCAAATGGGCCCCCTAGAGCTATGGCCCCCCCCCCCAAATGGCCCCTAAATACAACCCATTTGGCTGGCTATGGCCCCCCCCAAAGTGGGGCCCCTAAAATATGACCCCTTCTTGGCTGGATATGGCCCCGCCCCCAAAGTGGGCCCCCTAAAATATGACCCCTTCTTTGCTGGCTATGGCCCCGCCCCAAAGTGGCCCCCTAAAATATGACCCCTTCTTGGCTGGCTATGGCCCCACCCCCAAAGTGGGCCCCTAAAATATGAACCCCTTATTGGCTGGCTATGGCCCCGATCCCAAACCCGAATCCCCCATGAAAATACGCCCCCCGGCAAAGTTTAAGTGTCCCCCGAAATTCCACACACCCAAAATGGCACCAAAATACGGAGGTTAGTTTTTCAGAATTTTGTGTGAAGCTCAATTTATTTGCATGTGTTTACTTTTTATGATTAAACAATAAACTCCTTTCAAAAATATTTTTACAAAATTGTAGTGAAGCTACTTTTTGTGTTGAATCTGTTAAAAAATATGTGTCTGATGCTGAAATTCCTAAAGCTTTTCGGACATCTTAGCAAAAGTCGCCCGGAGGGCGACATTTTTGCTAGTACTAATAATTATTCAATTAATAGTAAGTACTCACACGCTGGTAGTGGCTCTTAAGGGAGTACAGGCTGTACGTGTTGAACGCCACCTTCGCCTTACACTTCTTGCATTCCACGGCGCCCTTTATGATCGTCTTGCCCCTTTCAATCACCTTTTTCTTGGCTAGAACAGGGCCATAAAAAAGTTCCAAGTGGGGCCAAGGGTGGCTAAAGTCCTCTTCACTAGAACTTGCACTTGACCCTTGGGCCTGGCCTCGGTCTTCGTCCTGATCGTCCATCATAACCACGTCGGGCACGTCCACATAATCACTAGCAGCAGCATGGCTGCCCTCGCTCTCAACGCTAGCGTACTCACTATGGCTTTCCATCGCACTTAGTCTTAGTTACACTATATTCACAGTCAGTATCACGACTCAAATAGCTGAAATAGGAAATACTGAAATAGGAAAGCAGTTTTAAGTAATTAATGGCGAAAAAATAAAGAGAATCGGCAAGAAAACAAAGCACTGGGTCTGGGTGACGAAGGCTGGAGCTCCGTCCACTCGCTGCAACTAACAGATTCAAACTGGCTTGTGTGAGATGGCGGGAAGATGCACGGGGCGGCGGAGTGGCGGAAAGATGACGCGCTGCCTGCCAGCCAATTGGCGGCCAGTGACAGCAGCGTCACAGCACTAGCGGGCTTGGCCAGTGGCCACGTGGGAAATTTGCGGAAAGATTTGCGTTTGCGGTCTTAGTTCCGCAACGCAAATTCACTAATTTGCGATGACTTTGCCGCAAACGCAAATCCGCAAACGAAAAACATACTTCCGCAATTGCGGAATTTGCGGTTTGCGGAAGTGTTTGCGGAAGTGCCCAGCTCTGGCCTAGGGGGTCCGAAATTTTCATAAAATGGAAAATAATTGCTATTTTCTTACTTACAGCGACAGGCATAATGATATTAGGATACCTAATAGAAATTTTGTAATATTTTAAAGTGGGGAAAATAAATAATTTTCTAAAAATGATCTTCAACTATAAAAGCGCATCTAATCAGATAACTTAATTAACGTATTTCTATGACAACTAAAAAATAGAATGATAAATCAATATCCTATCAAATTCTTTGTGTATACGTAAAATTATTTGTACAAAAGCCACAGTAATAAACGCACAAAAGTCACGGTAAATAATTTCGAGTGTGGCTCGTTTAACTTTAAACTCATGTTTATTTAAATTGCCCGTTTTAATTATGTAATTTTTTGTATCGAATCGACAGAGAAATCTTTTGTGAATCGAAAATTGTTAAAATTATAACAAATATCAAAATATTTTGTATAAAAATCATTGAATTTTAAAAATGCATGTTTGTTTTTAGTTTTTTGCAAAAAGTTCTTTATGAATTTTAAAAATATATACTTTTTTAAATTGAATCGATAAATAAATCTTTTGTGAATCGAATGATATTAAATGTTTAGTAAATATTGACTTATTTTGTGCCAAAATTATGATTAAAAATGAAAAATTAAAAAAATGCGTGTACAGGCATGGGAAGAACTGTACCCCTAAAAGAGGGGAAGGAATTATGTTAGGGAATTTTTTTTAGCATGGGCACTGCACAATAAAAGGATGCATCGAATGGTGAAAACCGCATTGTTCTACACCAATTGTAGCGACCTGTAGGTGTGCGCAAAAAACTGTTACATATATATATATATATATATATATATATATATCTATCTATCTATCTATCTATCTATCTATTATATATTATATATATATATATATATATATATATATATATATATATATATATATAAATATATATATAAGGCTTCATTTCTGAAATAGTATATTAGATATTATGTAGAGAAATCTATATATTTTTACTGGATATGTTGTGTATGTGTGTGTGTGTGTGTGTGTGTGTGTGTGTGTGTGTGTGTGTGTGTGTGTGTGTGTCTTTTGGAATTCAATTTTCATCTAATTTGATGCCAAGAACTTTAATAGTGTGTGCACGATTGCAGTTTTTTTTAGTTACAATCATATATAATGATTTTGTCAAGTTTAGTAAAAGTTTATTTGCATACATCCATTTATAGACATGATCTAATTGACTCTTCGCTTCGTTCATTAGGTAGTTGATATCGTGATGTGTAGAAGAGAGTGTTGTATCATCTGCATACTGAATGCAGTCTAATGTTGTTGATCGATAAAAATCATTTACATGCATTAAGAAGAGTAAGGGTCCAAGGATAGATCCTTGTGGAACCCCACTTTCCAATACAGTATATTCTGATGCAATGTCATTTATTTTAACATACTGCTGACCATTAGAGAGATATGGCTTAAACCAATTTAGCATATTTCCCTTTATGCTATATGTGTTTTCTAGTAAGATACTGTAACATGTGAAAGAGTATCAAAGACTTTCGACAGGTCAAGGAAAACTGAGATTGTGTTTTTTTTTGTAGTTTAGGTTTTTATAGATATTTTCTTATAGCATGATGATGGCGTCTTCTGGGTGTGGCCTTCTTTAAACCCAAATTGTGTTTTTGCTAGGATGTCATATTTATCTAAGAATTTGATTCGTCTATTGTATACGATTCTTTCAAATACTTTCCTCAGAGTTGGTAAGACGGATAGGTCGGTAATTGGATGGAGAATCAGAGCTGTCTGATTTGAATACTGGACAAACCTTGGCTTTCTTTAGGTGATCAGGAATACACCTTGTACTGTTGACTCATTCCTAAGTCTTGTGAGTGGATTTGCCATATCATCTGATATTAGTTTATATATTTTCACTGGAATTTAACTGATATCAGCGCTTTTATATTTTAAGTTTAAATTTAAAGACTAAGAATAAAGCTTCATAAAGAATAAACTTCGTGTGTCGTTTTTTTTTATGTATAAAGAAAGGGCCAAAGGCGGGTGCCCGCAAAAATGCCCCCCTTGATAAGAAAGAGCGAGCCAAAATCAAGGTCTTTAATGTCCATAATGCTATATATATATATATATATATATATATATTATATATATATGAAAATTATTTCACGAAAGTAACACGTGAAAAATATTTATGATGAATAAAACCACGAAGGAAAGGAAACACAAAATGGTGCTCAAGCGCTTTCGTCTAATGACATCCTGAGGATGTCATTAGACGAAAGCGCTTGAGCACCATTTTGTGTTTCCTTTCCTTCGTGGTTTTATTCATCATATATATATATATATATATATTTTTGAATTCTAAAGACCTCAACCCCCACCCCCCTACCAGTTTAAGTTTTTTCAGAAAATTCATAAAATTCGAGATAATTTGCGATTTATTTCGAAAAATTTTTATTATTACAAAAGTTCGCTTATAAAACAGTTATATTTATTTTTTAATGAAAAAAATTAAAAAATACAAAAATGCATGGAAAAAATTTAATACATAAATTTTTAACTATTATTGGTAGAAATTTAGAAATTAAGAAACAGAAATTCAATAAAATTTTTGACCTAAAACTAATGTTTTTTTATTCCTTCCATTGACCTTTCCACTCAAAAGTAGGCAGTTCTTTTCTAGACTCTAAAGTATTTAAAATAAATTTGTGCCGATTAATATAACCAATTCTTTCCTGGCTAGATTTAGCTACTAAGTTCACACCCCGTTCAACGCTTTGGCTGTGAAATGCCAAATTTCTTTTATATCTTGAACAACTACATTATAGCAATCATTTTTACTTATTTTACCCTGTGCTTTAGATTCTTCCTCTTTAACAATAAAATGGAAGTACCTCACAACATCAGCTTTTGATGGCGTCATGGCAGATGAAAATTTAGCTGGATATCCGAAGGCTGCATTGTGACTTCTTTTTCTAGCAGCCATAATTTAATAATAAGATTTTAACTATATTTTATTTATTACTGATATTTTAAAATTAAATAACGTATTTTAATACAAACTTTTAACATTCTAGGTACCTAAATAGGAATCTGGAAAGAAAAAAAACAAAAATAATGTAATATTAGGTCTTATATCCGGTGCTATGAGTCAGCACCGGATTTAAGACCCTACCCCCTACCCGACGATCTCAAAAAAGTTGGTGAATGGTCTATTCTGCTGTAATTCGTGCCGGGAACCCGATTTTGGCCATCCGAAAGCAAAAAAAATAATATTTACGGTCGATTTTTACGATTTTCGATTTTTGGCCTATTTCCCATACAAATTCATATGAAAAAAGTGAGTATCGGTAGGAGGGGGTAGCGAAGGTCCCACAGCCTTGATTTTTGGTGCGGATACTACTACTACAAAATGATATATATATATATATATATATATATATATTATATATATATATATATATATATACAGGGTGGGCCGTAAGTTTCCATACATAGGAAAAATAAACATTTTTTTATGGACAACCATTTTTATTTATATAATATGCTCTACATGGTTGCCATTGTTTTGAAAACACATTTCAATACGTGTTCCCCACTGTTGATGAACACGCATTAGCACAGTTGACGTTATGCTTGTAATGGCGTTGGTGATACGTTCCTTTAGATGATTTATGTCTCGTATCTTTTCCTGATACACCATGGCCTTCAAGTGCCCCCAAAGATAGAAATCAAGGGGGGTGAGATCTGGGGATCTGGGAGGCCACTCCACAGGACCACGCCGACCAATCCAAGCATCCGGAAACTGCTGATCCAAATACCGACGCACGTGAAGACCATAATGAGGTGGAGCTCCATCTTGCTGGAAGTAAACTGGGAAATTACCTTCCTCGTTTAGCAGGGATGGGAAAATCTCTTCTTGCAACATGTTAAGATACCTTTCGGCATTAAGATTTCCACTGACAAAAATTGGTCCAATAATTCTGTCACCCCATATCCCGGCCCACACCATCACTTTACCGACACCTTGCATCTTCGTCGGACTCAGCCAGTTAGGGTTAGCATTACTCCAATAACGTATGTTTGCCGATTAACCTCTCCATTGACGTAAAAATTTGCTTCATCAGTAAACAAGATCTTACGTCAAACGCATATTCTTAGGGTATCTGAAACATAAAAACAAACGTTTAATTTTTCCTATGTATGGAAACTTACGGCCCACCCTGTATATATATATATATATATATATATATATATTGGAAAGATTGTGTAGTGTGTACAATGTATGCATGTGTAGTGAAGAATAGATGGAGAAGTGTTTCTTGCCTAACATCCACCACCTGCGGTACCTTCCTAGTCAATTGGTGTCTATAATCTGCTCCTACTCCTGTATAAATAAATAAATAGATAAAAAATATCCACGAGCCACGACCTCATGTTTATAATTGTGAAATGTTATTAAGCAACATAAATCTCAGGAATGTGCTTAATATTATCATTATTTCTGACGTCATAAAATAATAAGAATAATTTGCCCTGGAAACGTTTTCAACTCTTCTGAATGTGCATCATTTGATACAAATTATTATGATCCTTTCAGGCAGAAAAATATGCTGTCCTTGCAATAACAATAATAAATAAATAATAATAATATTATTATTATTATTATTATTATTATTATATATTATATTATCATCATTATTATTATTTGCATCATATACAATTATTTTAAAAATATATATTTAACTCATTCGAAAATGGAGTTTTCAATTATTTTCTTTAAGAATAGAAGTGCCATTTCCACGCCACCTTTAGGTCAGAAGAATTTTTACCGGTGTACCTGTACCCCATGCCATGGGGTACATATTAGATTTTTCAGATGTAGCTACATATGAGCCGACAAAATATGTTTTCTCATTTTCTTTTCTTTGTAATTACATTTTTCGAAACATTTCAACAACGCAAGTTAATAATTATATATAAGTTATATATTTTTACTTTTACTTTGGGTGAGTTCGAACGACGGTTCAGGATCGACCTACGGTTGACCCCTCTACAGCAGGGGTTCCCAAATTGTGTTCCGCGGAACACTTCTCACGGTAGACAAGTGTTCCGCGGAACACCAATTTGGGAACCCCTGCTCTACAGCATCCCGCCTCATTTGCGGGATTTGATGAAGGAGGGAATTGCTGTCTGATCTCCTCCTGCCCTCGTAGCCAGCCACGCATGGCTGGTCAGGGACTTTGCACAGGAATCTGTCCAGCTCGTTCTTCAAGTTATTCAGGTCGTGTGCTGGAGATTGCTCACTTCTTTTGGTAGAACATTGAAAAGCTTTGGGCCCCGTATTCTGAGGGTATTTTTCATCCTGTTTTCATGGCCCCTTGTCCCACCGCAGCTGGGACCGTACAAAATCTGTCTCTTCTCTCATTCCAGTTTGTTTCTATTTCATTTCTAAGGTTAGGGACAGAACCCTCAAGTATTCTTCATATGTATATTATTGTGTACCGCTCGCGTCTTCTTTCGAGAGAGTAAAGTTTCAGTGATTGTAGTCGAGACCAGTAGTCTTCACCTTCCGTTTCCTCTATCTTAGACGTAAAAGTCCTTTGTATAGCTTCAATGTTCGCAATGTCTCGTTTTCTGTATGGGCTTGTGAGTACTGAGCAATACTCAATTATTGGTAGGACTAGACTCTTCCATAATTTGAGCATGATGTTTGCTTTTCTGCTGTGGAAGCTCCTCCAGATGATTCCCATTATTTTTCTAACCGTCGTAATTTTGATGTTATAGTGCTCTCTGAATTCTGCATCCGACGACATTATTACTCGAAGATCCCTAACTTATGGATTTGGTGTTATCTCCGATTTGACTCCATTTACCACCACTTTGTGTTCTTTGCGTCAAGAAATTAAATATCCATCTTCCAGCTTTCCAGTAATTCCTGTATTCCTAAGTTTATGTGCTATAATTCCATGGTCACACACACACACACACACACACACACACACACACATATATATATCAGTGGCGACTCGTGACATTTTGTTCAGGCATGCAATGTTATGGAATGGAAGAAAAACATCCGCCTAACCCTCTTGCCCAAACTTTGCATATTGTTTACATAGAACTTAGCAAGTTAAAGGTGTTTTACAAACTTTTGGGGACCTCTTTGAAAGAAAGTTCATTTAATGTTAGGCTTAAATATGCGAACAAAAAATTAGACATATTTATATAGTAGTTACCGAATTGATCTAAAGAAAAAGATACAAATTTAAAATTTACCTTAAATAATTGTGAAGCATTATTTGAATTGAAATTCTGCCTTCCTAGTTTTCCTGCAAAATTCTTCGATGACCAAATTGTAAAAGTACTCTCGATTCTCCATAAGCTTCTTGAGGAAATTTTTTTCAATTGAAATTAAGGCAAGATTAGATAGCCTTTCTTCACTTTGGGAACTCCGTAAAAACTTTTAATTCTTTTAAGCGCAGAAAATGATCGCTCAACACTTGCTGTCGATATTGGTATAGTTAGAATCAAATTCGTCAATTTATATATTTCCTTAAGACCTTTGTGCATTTCGCTTTCCAGTAGATATTTTAGGAGCTCAGCAACATTCTTTTTGGCCAAAAGATTTGTGCGAATATAAAACACACAATTCAGAACGGAGACGAGGAAACTCAAAAAATGAATTGTAGCTTCTTTTCAAAGATTCAAAAGCTCTCTCTGGAAAGTAACATCATAGAACTCAAATTTTTTGCAATCTAAAAGCTCAATGAATTCCAATTTTTCCATTGAACTGAAACGCTCTTTCATTTGAAGAAGTATATTATCGAATATTTCATGAAATAGTTGACTATACTTCTCTTGTGGAGAAAGACTCTGTTTCCTTTTACATACAGGTTCACCACATCTTTCTGTTATCAAGTCCACATATCTGCAAATTTTGTATCCCTTATTTGTTTGATTTTTTTCACAGTGCTTTCAACGGTGATTGAGCTATACACAATATCCATAGATTTTGTTTGCAGCACATTAAATAGATATTCAGTAAAAGGAAAAATTGAAGAAAATACTTCTAATAAAAAATTAAAATCGAAAGTATCGATACCAGCAAGCAATCCGCGTGCACTATTTTTTGTTTTTTTCATCAAATTTCTTTGGGTTTTCAAGAATGCTTTTCAAAAGATCTATTATATCTTCTTTATTTTCCTTAACTCTTTCAACTAGACGAGATGAATAGTTCCACCGCGTTGGAGCCAGTTTAGAGAAACGCTTTCCAACAACTTTGTCAAGCATTGAAGTTCGCTTAGTTGAACTGCTGAAAAATGATGACAAACTTCCTAATACTGAAAAAAATTATTGCATTCGGAAATTCACAGCGACAGCTTGGGATAAAACAAGGGTTAAGTTTATGGGCGTAGCAGTGAAGAAAAAATAGCCTCTGGTACAGTTTCTCTAATCTTTGTTTTGTACTCCATTAAGATCGCTCCCCATAACAGCAGCACGTCGTAGGTTTGAGCAACTAATTTTTTCAAACAGCCCAGTTCACCTAGTTGCCTTATAGATAAATCAGAAATCGCTCCTGCACTTCTATCATTGCTGACGTCATTGAATTTTATAAATCGTTCACAAATCTCTCCATGTTTATTAACATAACGAACAACAGTAGAGAGTTGAGAAAAACAGCTGACATCAGATGTTTCATCTAATAAAATCGCCACATACATGCAGTCGATAAGCTCACGTTTTATTTGTTCTAACATAACTGCACTAATAGATTGAATTATGTCATTCTGAATAGCAGATGATGTTCCCTTAAAAACAGTCGCAGTTTTTTAAATGGTTTTGAAGCTTTTCATCGAATTCTCCCATACAAAATACCAATTCAATATAGTTACCCCTATTGTCAGCGTTTTCTTCTTCATTGTGACCGCGAAATGCTAATTCTTGCGTACCTAAAAAACATGTTATCCTAATCAAACGTTTCAAAATTTCTCGATTCTTATTAACTTCGTTATGTCTGGAAATGGCAACTGATTTCTGCTTGTCGAGTATTAAATCAATTCTTTCTGACTTTCCAAATGTTTTAAGATCAACAAATGCATTTATGTGAGCAAGAGATTTTTCATGGCGAGAAATTGCAGTATGTAAATTGTTTAAATCGTCGTATCCACGACTAACAGAATTCCACACAGAGTTATCTCTTGAAAATAGGAAACACGACCAACAGTACAATTTGTTATTTGAAATATTTCCACATAACCAGGGAACATCATCATACAGCTTAGGATTAAATTTCCTAGTGAAGCCTTTATTTTCTTTGCTTAAATTCAAATGTGGAATCGGTCTGCCATTATTCGATATGCGCTTTTTCTCATCAAAAGAGAGTGAGTAAAATCTTCTAGTCTTCAATTGATTAAACACATCGTCAGTCATTATGGGCACTACAATGCTATAATTTATTTAACTGATTATCCAAAATAACTAAAGCACAAAAGGGAACACCGAACACAAGTGGGTGCTTGCGGCTGTGGTACTGGAAAGAAGCCTTGTCAGAATTGCCAGATGTTACTTTTTGGTGAATGCACCTATAAAACTGCATGCATGCCGTATTATTTTCATTAATTAAAAAAAATCAGAACAAAAAGCTTTTTAATTATTTTTAGTAAAAATATTAAGTAAATTTTCTAAGCATATTTTAAAACATATTGCCTTTTGAATTTAGCTATGAGGCTCAACAAAAATATCTTATGGATAGTGAGAAGTCTCCTTAAAAAATTGCCCAAGGCAAGGCGGTGTAAACAAAATCATGTCTTATTTCACTAGACAATTAAGAACATTTTTCTGTACCCAGACTGAATTAGTGAATGCTTTAGCTACAAGTATTTCGATCTGTGTACAGAAAAATTTTCTTAATTGTCTAATGAAATAAGACATAATTTTGTTTACACCGCCCAATAGCCAGTACATGCGTGATTGAAGCCTTAGCCTATTTTAGTTTCTGAAAATTATTTTTGTCAATTATAATCCTTACTTAGATCTGAAAAGAGAACATATTTAACGCATGCATTGCATGCGTTGCATTCATTAAGAAATCGCCACTGATATATATATATATATATATTATATATATATATATTGTAGTGGTTTATTTTAATGTAACGTTTTTTTGTATGTATTAACATGATTTTTGTTTATTATTATAATGATTTTGTAATTAGAACTTATACTGTACCGCAAACTTTAACGGCTTTTCTATACTAAATTTCGTTTAACTGACTAGAATGTTTGTTTGACTCAGCAGCGTGTGTCTGCTAAGGCCCACCGTATGGGAAGCCGAAACACAAAATAGATTTTATATGATTTTATTCCATTTAACTTTAAGGTAGAGCGAATTAAGATGAATGTGATATTGAAAGAAAGAGAGAGGTCAAGTCCAGCGGTTCTGAACTTGGGCGGCACGAAAGCTCGGCGAAAGTGGTCAACATATCTCTGACTCAGAATATATATACGATTATGGGTGAAATACGATTGATCTTGTGAAAATATTGCATTCTCTCACAAATACAGGGCTTTTTCTTGTTTTTCTTTGTTTATTTATTCAATCCAGAAAGGTATTAAAAGCAATGAAACTGGAAACGTTGAAAAACTTTTATTTTGGTGTTCAGGCAGGGGCCGTATTATTCGATAGGCACAGTGCCTTCTGTCCCTAGGGTCTACGAAAACTAAAAGGCCTACGAATAATTTTTTACCATCTTTTTTTATTTGTATAATAAAAACTAATAAAGATCTCTTCTTTAATAAATAAATAAATAAATAAATAAATAAATATATATATATATATATATATATATATATATAGAGAGAGAGAGAGGAGAGAAGAGAGAGAGAGAGAGGAGAGAGCAAGGATAGGCACAGTGTATATACAAAGAGGCAGAGTCATGTCAATGTCAATCGTTTTTTTTTTTCATAAAGTGCAAGAAATTAACACCAGAGATGATCTTTTCGAGATTTTTTCATTGCAAAATCAGCAATAACATCTTCAAATGATGTTTTTCGCACATTCTCATTCTCAATAGAGAGTAGTGCAAGGGAAGACAAGCGTTGTTGTCCCATGGTTGATCGGAGACTAGTTTTTTTATCAGCTTTAGCTTCGAAAAAGAACAATACCCTTCACAATTTGTTCCCAAGATGGCAAGATAAATCCTTAGAGCAATGTAAACATTCGGAAAGCTGCTGATCAGCTTGTCAGATATTTGGGCTTTGAGCATATCTGCCACTGTTTTTTTCTCTGCATACAAATGCAGGAACAACAGGAATTCATCAGTGAATGCTTTTTCAAGGCGTCATATGAGTAAATGAATTTAAATTAATTATTATTATTATTATTATTATTATTATTATTATTATAATTAAAATAATTATTGAAGATAATTTTGATCACCCATCTACCCATAGAAATCGATACACCCATAAAAATCCATCCATCAAAGGGCCTACGAAACAGAAGTGCCTAGCGCCTACGAGGACCTCAATCCGGCCCTGGGTTCAGGAGGGGCGCCACTCGGCCTAAGTCGAATATAATTAACGGAATTGACATTAAAAGGTATTATGAAACATAATACGTCTTGCGATCACAACTTTCAGTAAAATCTATTTGAAAATGAGACGCAGGGTTGTCAACTGTAAATTTTAAAGCAAACTACTCTCTGGGAACACCAGTAGTATGCCCGCATTTGGGAAGACAGAATTGGGACGCTTTGAAACGTGCCCCTGGAGGCCATCGCCACCGTTATGAGGGGACTCCGTTCCTTAAGTTCATTACCCCCGTTTATGAGGCCTCACCGTCTTTCATGACGGGCATTTATGGGTTTGTCCCTTGAGGAGCCCTACCTTACCCTTTGGTTCCTCACCATATTTCATGAGGTTTCATGGTCTTTCATGAGAGATATTTGTAGGTTTAAAAGAAAAAAGAAAAAAAAAAGAAAAAAGAAAAAAAAAAACAAAAACAAACAAACATTCCCTGTATTTGAGACAAGGATAGGTTAGGCTAATCTAAGGGTAGGTTGAGTAGGAAAATATTCATGGCTCTTTTTACACAGCGGTCTGCCAGCGTTCCGCTAGCGGGACCGGCGCGTCCGGTTTTACGGTCCCCGTTAGTTTCATCTTAAAACGCCACTTCTGGAAGCGTTCGAGGAATTTATGCGTGCAGGGAGGAGGCGCTTCTCGCGCATCAGATTTCTAAAACATTACAAACACACTCCAAGCAGATAACACGATACAAATACAGGCAGTTAACATTATAACACGCGCAAAACACACCACCACACTCATCAACATTTACATCACACCAGATAGTTCACCTCAGCTGCCAGCCAATTACAATCCACAGTTACACAATCTGACCTCTCTCACAATGTCATCTTAATCTTAGGGGGAGACTTCAACGCTAAAGACACTAGTTGGTACCTGCACAACCAAAACAACACCAGAGACGCCAACATAGCCACACAACTAAAGCCTCTTCATTCTTAACAACACAGAAGAACATACACACATACCACATCAAGCAGGATACTCAAACTCCTCCCCAGACATAACGTTCTGTTCCCCTCACTAGCAACACATACACACTGGAGAATAGAAAAACAACTGTCATCAGACCACCTGCCCATCATCATTACAACACATTCTACACTCTGACCCAACAGCCTTAGGCACACTTATAGAAATTACAAGAAAGCTGATTGGGAACAGTTCAAAATACAGACTGAGGAACAATTCACAACATTAAAGAGCACACCCATCATAAACATCAATACAACACTCAAGACATTTAATTAGATCATCAATAATGCAAACAAATACATACCGAAGGGCAACATTAGGAAATACAACCCAAATTACACTAGAGAAATAGTCCACCTCATAAGGCATCGTAACAACCTCAAACATAACACACAAACACCACACATAAGCCATAAAACAGCAGATACAACAGTTCAACACAGAAATAAACAACAAACTTAAAGAAAAACAAACAAACATTTGGAGACTTCATAATAACACTAAGTCACTCCACAGATATATCCAGGCTATACAAGACTATAACAGCATTACCCACTCTAACAGCGGCATTCACACCTCACACGCGGCTATCTGTTGCAGCCAAAATAATATCCCAACATATACACAAGCTAATATTCTAGTTAATCACTACGCAAAGATAAGTCACTTAAACAGAGACAACAACCAGAAACATGCAGACAGACAAACAGCCAGACACAAGAAAACCTACAGACTCGACACGACCATTACACCCTTCAATACAGACCAGACCACCAAGATCATCAAAAACATTACGAATTCGAAGGCTACTGGACCACACAACATATCTAACATACACCTTAAACACTTGGGCCCACAGGGAATACTAGCTCTCACAAACATCAGCACATATTCATACCAACAAAGGTAAAATTATGACACTACTCAAACCAAACAAAAGTCCAACAGAACCAGCTTCTTATAGACCCATTATTTTACTATGCACACCTTCCAAAGTAACAGAAAGACTACTCTTGCAAATCACCAACCCACACATACCACTATCGCTTACTCAACATGGATTTAGACCTCACCATTCAACCACGACATTACTCACTAACCTCACGCAGCACATCATGGATGACATCAACTCCAGACGACCAGCTCAACGTACACTATTAGCAACAATAGACATTAGTAAAGCATTTGATGCTATCCTACGTTTCCCTCTCACAAACAAATACTCAACACAAACATGCACAATAACACCAAAAGGTGGCTGAGCAACTATCTTTCAGGAAGATACTCACATGTCACATTTAATGGCAAGTCATCCAAAACAAACTTTTTCCGAACGGGGTCCCTCAAGGCTCTGTTCTCTCACCAACACTCTTCAACTTATACATGCATGACATTCCAACACCCATAGATAACAAACTTATCTTATCATCATGTGCAGATGACATCACTCTAACATTCACCCACAACAACATCGACAACGCTACAAATAACCTACATACATACATAAACAGTATACAAGACTGGCTCACAAACAATAGACTCAAAGTAGCGCACACAAAATCAATCATCACCTTACTAACAAGCAACACAAAAAACACCAGATAACTCCACAGATTACACTAAACAACTCGTGCTAGGAGGCGGTCAGAATAGAGAAGGCTCCCTCCGTGCAATGCTTTTTAATGCTAGGTCGATTAGGAACAAGTTTTGCGAGCTACGGTCGCTCTTAGCATCAGAATACCAGGATATCGTTGCTATCACCGTGTCCTGGATTCATACTGATCGTAGGACTACGTTGGGGAGTTCGAAATTCCCGAGTATAGAATGTTTCGTAAAGACCGCACCCGTGGGGTGGGGTGGAGTACTAATATACGTCAGGACACGTTGAGTCCGGTTGACTGCCAGTTCCGGTCGGAACAGGAGCTGCTTGGCGTCGATCTGAACGTGGGAGGGACGAACTATAGGTTAATCTTGATGTACAGACCTCCGCATCTCCTCCTCGAGGAGGATACAGCCCTGTACACCGAACTCCATAGCCTGCTAGGGGATAGGGTGTGTGTAGTTTTAGGAGACTTCAACTGTCGCGGCATAAAGTGGGAAGAGAGGACTGCTGATGCTGAAGGGAGGAGGCTAGTTGACTTTGCTGATGAGAACTTCCTCACTCAGTGGGTCAATGAACCTACACGAGGCGAAAGCGTTCTAGACTTAGTATTCACGACCGAAGACAACCTCGTCACTGGCCTCACCGTTGACGAATCGTTGGGCGGAGTGATCACGGTCTGATTATGTTCCGTGTGTGCGTCCCTCGGGTGAAGCGTAGTAACTCGAGAGGCAGTAAGCTCGATCTACGGCGGGCGGACTTTGTTAGCCTCCGGGATAGCGTAGGTGAGATGGGGTTAGAGGTCGGCGGGGATGTTGAGGGAGTGTAGAGTGCATTCCGGATGAGTTTATGGTGCAGCAGTCTGCTGCCATACCCTCAAAACCGGTCACCCCTGCTTCAACGCAGCCTAAGTGGTTCAGTCGTGACATCGCTTCGGCTATCCGAAATAGGAAAGTAGCGTATATGAGGGCGAAGGCCAATCGTTCCCATGAGAACACTGAAGCGTATGTCCGCCTGTGTAGGGAAGTGAAGGCGAAGGTTAGGCTAGCGAAACGTAACGAAGAACTACGGGTGGCAAGCCTTGCAAGGGGAACCCTAAGGAGTTCTTCAGTTATGTTAATAGTAGAAAGTCCATTAGAAGCATGATAGGTCCGTTAAAAGACCGAAGCGGCGTTCTGCGGACCGCCGACGCGGACATCGCTAATGTGCTTAATGAGTACTTTGCGGGAGTGTTCACCAGGGAGGACACCCGCGTCATCCCCGAGCCAGGCGTCATGCACGAAGGTGCTGGTGTGGATAGTGTTCGGTGTACCGCGACAGTCATTGCCGATAGAATAGACAAACTGAACGCGTTTAAGGCTCCTGGGCCAGACCAGTTTCTCCCTAGAGTGTTGCGGGAGGTGCGCGACCAGGTGGCTCCCCACTTGGCTACAGTCTTCAACAAATTGTTGGAGACGGGCCAGGTACCTGGTGACTGGAGGGAAGCCAACGTGACCCCTATCTTTAATGAAGGGGATCACGAAAGTCCAGGGAACTATCGTCCCATTTGTCTCACTTCACTTGTAGGTAAATTATTAGAGGGGATAATAGCGGATAGGATCGTTGACCATTTGGATTCCTACAAGCTGCTTGGGGACTCCCAACATGGGTTTAGACGGCATAGGTCGTGTCTCACCAACTTACTCGAGTTTTTCCACGTCATGCTGGGTGAGTATGATAAGAGTAGCGCAATTGATATACTTTATCTCGACTTTCAGAAAGCCTTTGATAAGGTACCTTACCGCCGGCTAATTGCGAAAGTGCGCGCGCTGGGTATCGGTGGGAAGTAGGTAGGTGGATTGAAAACTGGCCGAAGAATAGGCGGCAGAGGGTTGTAATTAAAGGGGTTAGTTCGGGTTGGGCCTCGGTCACTAGTGGGGTTCCTCAGGGTTCCGTTTTGGGGCCACTGTTGTTTATCATTTACATAAATGATATCGACGGTGGCATCGTCAGTCGGATCGCCAAATTCGCTGATGACACCAAGCTTGGGCCAATGTTGGGACGCCCAAAGCGATCGAGGAACTGCGTGCGAACCTACGTAGGATAGGAGAGTGGTCCGGAAAATGGCAAATGCCGTTTAACTTGGTAAATGCAAAGTGATGCACATTGGCTACGCCAATCCCAAGTCGGACTACTCGATGTTGGGTAGTAATATCGAGGTGACCGATTTAGAAAAGGACTTGGGTGTGCTAATTAGCAGCGACCTTAAGTTTACGAAACAGTGTGTAGAGGTGGAAAAGAAAGCCCAGAAACTATTGGGTTATATCAGGAGGCAATTTCAATTTCGGAACAAGGAGATTGTGCTCTCACTGTACAATTCCCTTGTTCGGCCGCACCTGGAGTATGCTGTGCAGTTCTGGTCGCCCACCCTCAGGAAAGATATTGAGAGGCTGGAGCGAGTGCAGGTGAGGGCCACAAAGTTAATCCCTTCCGTTAGGCATATGGGCTACAATTGACGGTTACGCGCCATGAACTTATTTTCGCTGGAAACTCGGAGGCTGCCCGGTCAACTGATCGAGGTTTTCAAGTTCTTACACGGGTTCAACGATGTCGATTTTAGAAGCATGTTTAGTTTAAATGATAACCCAACTCGCAACAATGGTTGGAAGTTGGATTTGAAACGGTTTAGGACTAGTGTGTGTGGGAATTACTTTACGTATAAGATCTGTGACACGTGGAACAGGTTACCTTCAGAAGTTGTGAACAGTTCCTCTGTGGATCATTTCAAGAAAAGGTTAGACCAAATCTTGCACACTATTTGAGTGTGTAAAAATGTTCCGTGGCACCCGTTGCCATTGATACCTCCTCGGTATGGGCCGCAAGGCCTTTTGAGGTACTTCTTTTCCTTGTAACTCCTTGTAACATTCCACACACTCAGGACCAAAATACTTGGGGTCACATACAACACATCATTATCTTTCGCAAACCACATTCAGGACATTTAAAACAAATGTACCTCAAGACTTAACACGCTTAGGGTACTAACAGGTACAAACTTTGGACACGATCAGGAAACAACACGACTTATATACAAACAATATATTCGCTCAGTAATGGACTCTGCTAGCCCATGCTGGGCACCCATTATTTCAAACACACATAAACGCCTGACAGACAATACAAAACAACGCACTTCGTATCATTACAGGATGTACTCAAACAACACCAAAAGAACATCCGCACACAGAAACAAAATTACTGAAAATTAGGGAACATTTAGAGATGAGGGGAACACAATTTTTGGCAGTAGCGACAACTAACCCACAACACCCTTGCCACTGCATGTACAATCATGCACCAACACCGCACCATTACGGTAACACCAGAGAGACATTGTAACCAAATACTCCATTCCATACCACGCCCCACAGCCATCACACAGTACAGAAAACACATACATACACACACACACCTAACCCACAAAGCACTGACACGACTTGGTCCGAATGCGGTCCTAGGTGCAAAGCCGCCACCCATGAACAGGTCAGAGATCAGCCTGAGCAGATCGGATCGAGTTAACTTAGCACAATTCCGATGTGGACATCACCCCAACTTACAGACATATAAACACAGACTAGACAACTCCACAGACGACACGTGCCAGGACACACCACAAACAATTGAACACATTATGACAGACTGTACCGCTCTAGCACAACATAGAACACAACACAACATCACTAGTGCGCTGAAGTTCTGGTCCACTCCGGAGAGGGCGATCGGTTACCTGCGTGCTGCCGCGCACAGTGCCACAAATGAGTTAAAAACGGCCAAAATTATTTTTTCAATTGTACTTAGTTTTATGCAGTTGAAATGTTGAATTATGATTTATTTTAATAAAAAATTATGTTTAGTACCTTTTGTATATATGTAATGGTGACATATTGAGTGATTTTTCTATAAATAATAATAATATTCCAAATCAATAGGTTATGACCTACTGTAGTTTCTTAAGTTTCTCAAATTACTGAAAATATACTAAACAGATAATTGTTAATTAGGCCTATGTTTTGCAGATTTTGTCAAATGACATACTAAAATAAGTATGGTTTCATTTTAATCACTATACACATCTATTGTTTAAAACATTATTTGATAACCTGCCACTATATCAGAAGGGGTAAATAAAAACATCGTAATACCTCTTAAAGTTTATGAAATTAATTCCCCCAAAATAAGTGTGACAACTGATATGAAAAAAAGTGTAAATAGTGTAAACAAAATTACAAAAACTTCATATTTAGAATATCTTCCTCATCAGAACTAATATTTAAATTCTCTAATATTTCACTCTCTTTTAAAAGTGAACGTGCCTCTTCTGACATCTCTCTCAATTTGGGGTTTCTATTCTTTTTTCGAACTGTACTAATGACTGGATCGCTTGATACTAAAAGATAATGAATTTGATCTTGCATAGTATTCAGTCGAGATGTTTTTCTGGAATGATGGAGACGAACATTTCTTATTACTTTATGTCGACATTCTTGGCATTCTTCTGAATAAGAACCAATTGGATATAGATGATTTTTCATCACCAAACCTCCATGTAGAAGTACTTTGTGTACTGAAGCAGGAATTTTATACCATGGATATAAATCTACAATAGTCGTAGCAGCTTTTCGACAATAAGATTCAAATTTTGCAATGTCAACTTGGTTTTGACAACTGAGAACCTGCAAGATACAATAGAGCATATCAATTACTTTCTTGTTCACACCTGTGATTTCGGAAAATATCTCTGCATTTTGGAAAGCTCTTCTTGCTGTGTTTCCATCATTTGTGTTTCCAGCCCCTGCTTTCGGATGATCCACCAGTAAATGAAGTCGTTTTCTGAAATCCCACTTGATCTGTTTTTTCTGGCTTGCACACTCTTCTTTTCCTCTTCAGTTCTAGCCATCCATTTTTTAGTTACTAATTTATATCCGATATGTAAGATAAATCCAAAAAATCTAATCCAGCAATGCAATATTGAGAGACCATATTCAACAGCATCAGTATTAATTATTTCTTTTTTCAAGAGAAATCAATGTCATTCATTTGGGATGGTTTTGCTAAACATAAATTACATGACTGTGTTGAAGTAGTATCTGTAATTGCATTGATAGCCTTTCCATCAAGCATAGTTAGAGATAACTCGTATTTCATGGCAATTTCAACTTCAGTATTTTCTCCTACTCTAACTTTATGAGTGGTGAATTCGATTTGTTGGAGTTTTGAGTTTATGTAGACTTTTTCTAGTCGACAAATATCTGCTGTCTCCTTTTGAAATTGTAGACGTATTGGTCTACAGTAAATTATGCTCGATGGAATATCATTCGTCCAAACTGTTTTTGTTCCAACTTCTAAGCTTAATGGAACTAAACATGTGCTAAAAAGACATTCTTCATGTTGAAGGACTTCTTCAAAACAAGCAGCTTCATATTGTTGTTTGTAAATTTTCTGACTTGAGGCACCATCAAATCCCCATTTACAAATTAACTTACCTTGAAGATTTGGAATTTCATTTTCACAGTTCTGCTCGTGCATCATTTGTTTCAGGTTTTCATTTGCTACAATTAGTAATCGGGAAGCTGTGTGACGTAGCAGACTTTCTAATTCACACTCAGCTGGTTTCTGTAATCAAAATTTGGTCAGGATAGCATGAAGATTTAGCTTTGGATATTTCGTTCTGAGATGGAAGAATGTTAGCACCATGCAATTTCAAGAAATTTTTCCACGAATTGATGATTTGAGCAAGGGTTTCTTCATTTGTGCATTTAGTAATTGGTTTAGAGGTAAGTAATTTTCTCATTTTAGCTGGTCTGTTGGGTGAAATCATTGCTTGTTTCATGACGAATGAAAAAGATGAATCTTTTGTAGCTTTACCAGCAGAGGAAGCCAAAAGTTTAGAATCCAGTGCCGATAATGCGGAAACCTTTCGTCTTTTTGTTCGTTCGGATGATTCTTCAAATGAAACTGTTGGATGGCCTGGGCCAGCTGCAATTTTGTGACAGTCGTCATTTAGATTCAATGTAACGTTTGAGTTCAACCAATCATTCTTTTTATGTTTCAATTTATCATAGTTTCTTGAACATTCCGCGTAATATTTTCTAAAGTCTTTGACGAAAAGTCTGATTTTCTCAAGGCATTCGGCTTCAGTAACTGAATCAAGTTTAATTTGGATATTATTTTCCTGAAGCATAAAACTCAAGATCAAATTTGTGATAGTTTTATTGTTTATCATCCATTCTGACGGATAAAAGGCAAAATTTGAATTTTCTTCATTTGTATGACCACCATTGTTTACATCTGAAAAGAAAAAGAAAAATCTTTTATTAACTAAAATGTTAAAAA
>JAJOZX010001969.1:355000-380000 GCA_023014485.1 Bathynomus jamesi
CTTATACGCTCTCAAATAACCTTTGGAAAAACAACATAGTCAATAGCAATAGTTTACTTATGATATTAGTATTACCTTCAAATCTCCACAGATCCTCCAGTTATGTTGGTCGTATACGAGAGCATCCAGTAAAATTTTCATGTTATCGTAGCTCTCAGTAAGTTGTACGGAATGTGCTACAGGGACTGATGAAACCCTATTCCCAATGTTGAGAAGTACTGCTTTCAAACTTCGTTTAGACGAGTCTATAAATAGCCTCCATTCTGATGCGTTATATGGCAGGCCCAAGGATTCGATTAGCCCCTCAACATTGCAGCAGTACACTAAGGAAGAGGTATTTTCGTGCACTGCAAAAAACTTGCGGAATTCTTCCTCTCGTTTCCTATACCAGGAGAATGTTGTTCCCGGAGCCAGCAAGTTGTCCTCTCGAAGTCGTGAGCCCAAGATCTCGGCAGCTAATTTGGAAAGTCCTAAATCCCTGGTAAGATCATTAAGTTTGGCCTGGTTGAGAGGCCTCAGCTCATTTGAAGCGGTATTTTGAGGTATATACGACTGGGACTGGTCATTGGCATTGGTCATTGATTCATCATCAGAATCATCGAAGTCCAGGGTTTGAGGTGGGTCGGGTATTGGAATTCCAGGACCATGGGGTACAGGTCTCATAGCAGAAAGAATGTCAGGGTATAAAACAATGTGTTTATTCTTCTTGTTAACTCCTGAAAATAGAAACACAGAAACATGGATATAAAACTTGCATATGAAATAGAAGAAGCATTCAGACAGTGGCGGCTCGTGAGGGAAGGCTGCGGTCTGTAAGATATGAAATAGGTCGATGGAGTCTGTATATTTCTTTCTTTTTCATTCATATTGTCCCTTCGGGGACAATATGAATGAAAAGAAAGAAAATATACAATCATTGTATATGTAAATGTAACTTGTATAACAATATGTAGGTGTAAATGTATTTTCTATAACAATATGTATATGTAAATGTATGATTACCATTATGGTGAATATTATGCTATATATGGTGAATATTACATGGTGAATATTATGCTATATATGGTGAATATTACATTATGGTGAATATTATGTCAAGTTTCATACGAGGATTTCAAAATATTGAAGAAAAATAAATTTATAAGCCCACCTTGGAGGTTTGTCATGCAGAAATAGCAATCTGTCACGTGATCCTTTCCTTCTCTCCAAATCATGGGAATTCCAAAAAGCAAAGATTTCGCTCTGCCTTTGCTCCATCTTCTCAAATTTTCAATGCACGTCTTGCAGCACATATGAGGGGCGAAATTTTTGTCCTGGTCCCCTAGCTTAATTCCAAAGTATGCTCTATACATTGTCTTCCCAAATTTAGTGATTTGGGACTGGTTATTTGGCATGGTAACCGTCCCGCATATGTAGCAGAATCTATTGGGATCATTTTTACACGCTCTATTCATTATGAAATATTTTATCTATATGCCTGAAAAGTAAAAAAAGATATTATACAAGTGAAACAAGTGATGATAGATGTTACTGTTCCAATTCCGCTTTGACAAAATCACGAAAAATTCTATTTTACTTATGAGGCCATAGCCGGATAACCTGAGCTGATTGAGAAAAACGGATTGCAGATTCGAAATCAGCAGGAAAACCTTATAAGAATCACTTACAAAACCCTTGACAGCAAAATTGATGCATACCAGTGTAATCATTGTTGTATCTCTGATATACAAGTGCGAGACGATTCTACAAATTTGTTTTGGCGAAGGAATATATATATATATATATATATATATATAATATTATATATACACACACACACACACACATATATATACATATACCACAGTAGTGTAAGCCTGGATTTAAAAGAGACCAGAGTACATATATTTCATATTCAGAAGTACAAAAACCAAATTCTCTATTCCTTCATTTCTATAGGCCTATAGTTCAGATGGCTAAACTGTATTAACTGTTATTCAAGGTTATATTATGTCTGTAAAATAAAACTTAAGATATGCTAGCAGCAAACTTGTGTATCAATTCACAGTTACACCAAATTCTGTGCAATATAACTTTAAATTAGTTGCATTGATTTTTAAAATATGCGTTATGATTTTTTTTAAATGATGAAAGATATCAAGACTCTATGCTACAAAATTCGTGGTAATAACGCATAAGAAAAAGTAATTTTTAATAAATAACCTTATTCAAAATTACAAAGGGGCGAAACACGCTAGATACATTAATTAATACAAGATAGTTCATTGATAATACTAATGTTGGCTCCCATTTTATCTTCAATTTTGAATTCATACCGTCACCCATGGTGAGCTGATACATAAGTTTGCTGCTAGCTTATCTTAAGTTTTATTTTACAGACATAATATAACCTTGAATAACAGTTAATACAGTTTAGCCATCTGAAGTATAGGACTATACCAATGAAGGAATACAGAACTTAGTGTTTGTACTTCTGAAATATGAATGTATGTACTCTGGTCTCTTTTAAATCCAGGCTTACACTACTGTGTGTATATATATATATATATATATATATATATATATATATATATACAGCCCCGCAAGGGGGTTCTAAGCTCGTGCTCTTGAGTGCTCTTTGTGCTCGTTTGTACGTGCTTGTTCCTGGAGGTTTCACGTGCGCCCTCCCGGCCCTAGCACCCAAGGATGATGGGGCTCGACCCTGCAGTCCTTGTCATCCTTGGTCTTTTTCCACTTCGACTGTCCCCTCCACCCTTTCTTTTTCCTCTGTCTTTCCTCTCACTTTTTCTTTGTTTTTCCGCTGAGATATGCCCTTTAAATAGAGGCGAATCGGTTCTTCCTGAACTAAAAAAAAAAAAAAATATACACACAGCGGACTTTGCATGC
Source organism: Bathynomus jamesi (assembly GCA_023014485.1). Taxonomy (NCBI): domain Eukaryota; kingdom Metazoa; phylum Arthropoda; class Malacostraca; order Isopoda; family Cirolanidae; genus Bathynomus; species Bathynomus jamesi. The sequence goes on from JAJOZX010001969.1 coordinate 357,887, forward strand.
CTCACGGAAACCCATCTAAAGTACTGCCAGGCGAACTGTGAACACTGTGAGTTCTGTATTGATAAAAAAAGAAATACAAATTGACAACTATAACATCCTCCTAGCCAACAGAACGGTGAGACGTAAAGGAGGATGTGCTATTTACACACGTGAAAGGCATATGGCAGAAATGACTATAAGTACCTCAAACAACTACGTAGAATGTGTAGCAGCAAAAGTTGAAAAATTAAATATGGTGCTAATTGTAATGTACAGAACCCCGAACACACCAACCTCAAAATTTTCTGATTCCATTACAGAGGTAAGAAACTGGGTAAAAGATCTACACTCTCCAACCCCAAATATTTTTCTCTGTGGTGATTTTAATTTTCCATTCATAAAATATAAAAGGATAGGAAAAAATATATGTGTACACCAGGGTGCTAGGACAACTGCCCCCCGGACAACCGCCCCCCGGACAATTGCCCCCCGACAACCGCCCCCCGGACAACTGCCCCCGTAGGACAATCGCCTCCCGGATTATTGCCCCCCATAAGTAAATAAAAATTAAATAGGAATTAAATTTATTAATATTTAAAAAAACAAACCTAACCTAACCTAACCTAACCTAGCCTAACCTAACCTAACCTAACCACCAACTATGACTTTCAAAACGACCTTTCAATAAGTATTGCCAACTGTTTAAATATAATTAATTAATCCATAGTATATATGAAATACAATAAGTCTTGCCAACTGTTTAAATAAAATTAAGTAGCTAAACTTCATAATTTTATTATAAATAAGTAAGCAATAATTGGAAATTTTTTGTTAAATATTGCTTTTTAAATATTTTTTTTTTTCAGGCTACAAGCAAAATTAAGCAAGAATTGGCAATAATGTTGTTAAATATTGTTTTAGCTTGCCATTTTTTAAACGTAAATTTAATTTCTATTTAATTTTTATTTACTTATGGGGGGCAATAATCCGGGGGGCGATTGTCCTACGGGGGCAATTGTCCGGAGGGCGGTTGTCGGGGGCAATTGTCCGGGGGGCGGTTGTCCAGGAGGCAGTTGTCCGGACACCGTACACCAGGACAAGGGGTGCCAATGGGAAGACCAGGAGCAGGTAAAATGCTACTAGCTCTGACTGATGATTTTATGTTACACAAGAATAACAGAAAACACAAGAAAAAACAACTGCCTAGATTTGGTGTTCACAGACAACAGCAACCTAATTGATAATGTAGAAATATCTCCAACTATAATATCGGATCACAACATTATTGAAATAACCAATTTAAAAGCAACAAGAAAGGAAAGAACACGAACAGCAGAAAGAAGCAAATTCGAAATTTTTAATTTTCACTGCAAAGCTATAAACTGGGAAGATGTTGCATCCAGCATGAAAGTAATTGATTGGAAATCCATCTTCGAGATCAAGACAACGGAAGAGATGTTAACGACCTTAGAGGAAAAGACGCTGGAAATTATGGACAGACATGTCCCAAAAATACAACAAAGGGGAAAGAGAAACGGGTTTGAGAGACAAAAGAGGTTATTGTTCCGAAAGAGAAAAAGAGTGACTGCCAAATTAAGTAACTGTAAAGATAACAACATCAGAAAAATAATAAATGATAAACTGCAGAGTATCGATTGCGTCTCGTCATACAGGAACTAATTGAAAAGCATACAGGAAAAGAAGGTGACGCTATAGAGGCGATAAAGGTTAGCTCAAAGTACTTCTATAATTTTGAAAAAAGGAAGTCGAAGAACCATACGACTAATGGACCTTTGAAAAACGGAGACAGTGCTTTATCTGATGATCTAACAGAAGTATTCGAAATATTAAGAGCTCAGTACGAATCATCTTTCAGTATCCCAAAAACTGACAAACTGATATGCGATAGAAACGCGTTCTTTGAAGAAGAACTACAAGGGGAAAGTATAACGGACTTCAACTTTACGACAGATGATATTACACAAGCTATAGGGAAACTAAAAGCACACTCAGCGGCAGGACCGGATAAATGGAATGCCACACTGATTAAAAACTGCAAGAATGCAATCGCTGAGCCCCTATATTGGATATGGAGACGATCACTAGACACGAAGAAATACCGGGCATCCTGAAGAGCGCGAACATAGTCCCATTATATAAAGGAAGAGATCGATCCGAGGCCAAAACTATAGGCCAGTGTCACTTACATCTCATCTCACTAAAATATTTGAAAGAATAGTTAGACAGAAAATCTATGGCTTTTTGGAAACTCAGAAAAAATTAAATGATAACCAACATGGGTTTCGGTCAGGCAGATTATGCCTATCACAACTAATGGAACACTACAACACCATTATTGATGCACTTGAAAGTAATGAAAACTATGATGTAATATGCACAGACTTTGCCAAAACGTTCGACAAGTGTGACAATGGAGTCATAATACATAAACTGAAGCATATAGGAATAATAGGAAAAGTTGGGAAATGGATGTATAATTTCATTAGTGAGCGGCGGCAAATCTTTGCAGTACAAGGAGCAGCTTCATCAGAATCAGAGTTCCTCAGCTCAATACCACAAGGAACAGTATTAGCTCCACTACTCTTCATAATCATGCTAACTGACATAGATGAGGACGTTACCAGAGACAGCACAGTAACATCCTTTGCCGATGACACAAAGATCAGTAGAAAAATAAGAAACCCAGAAGATATAGGATCTCTACAAATAGATATGAACAGAATCTACAAGTGGACGGAAGACAACAATATGAAGTTTAACACAGAAATTTCAGCTGTTACAGTACGGAAAAAGAAAGGACCAAAAATCCATGGAATATTATACCCAAGATGGATAGGAAATTCAGAGAAATTCAAAAGCAAAAGACTTAGGGGTTGTAATGACTGATGATGCGAAATTTGAAACACAAAATAAGATAGCAGTAAACAGAGCAAAGAGAGTAACTGGGAAGATACCGAGAACCTTTAAACGAAGGGATAGGAATATAATGATTCCTCTACTGAAAACACTGATCATACCCAAATTGGAATACTTCTCGGTTCTAACATGCCCATATAAAAAGGAAGACATTAGACAACTAGAAGGGATTCAGAGAAGCTTCACAGCCAAGATCAAGGGGTGCAAAGAACTAAATTACTGGGAAAGGTTACGCGAATTAAACCGATATTCACTGGAAAGGAGGAGAGAGAGCTACACCATTATTTACACTTGGAAAATAATGGAGAAACTAGTCCCTAATCTTCCTCTGAACCCTGTAACTCCCCAAACAACAGTGGAAAGTAGAAAAGAAAGACGGTAGCGTGTTCCAAAATTAAAGGCTAGACAGGAAACATCCTTAACCCTGAAGGAAAATAGTTTTGTTGTGAGAGGACCAACACTGTTTAATCAGCTGCCCAAAGACCTAAGAAACACGAGTGGTGTTGCAGTGGACATCTTCAAAAGAAGATTAGACGCTGGCTCAGAACAATCCTCGATGAGCCGGGCGTACCTGGCTATATGAGGTGGAGAGTACAAGAAACCAACTCACTACTTCACGAGGCCAACTCGAGAGGAGGGGCAACAAGCTTGACCTTCGTGAAATGAGGAATCATCGCGCGGAACATTTGAAAGGTTGAAAGGCATATATAATATATATATATATATATATATATATATATATCTCTTCCTTCGCCTAAACAAATTTGTAGAATCACCTCACTTTTATGCCAGAAATACAACAATGGTTACTCGTATTATTGTATATAATGTATTATTGCATAATAAAGGTTAGGAAGATAATTAAGATAAATAGTTAATAATTATGATGATAATAATAATAATAATAATAATAATTATATATTATTATTAATATTATTATTATTATTATTATTGTTGTTATTATTATTATTATTATTATTATTATTATTATTGTTATTGTTATTATTATTATTATTATTATTATTATTCATTGTTAGAAAAAATAAAACTTACTTACTAGTCTGAAATCAGCTAATGCCATTATTCGTCTGAAAACAATTACTGCGACAGAGAGGTGTCAAACATGTAGGCTGAGTTCGCATTTGTTGTATTTAATGTGAATGGCGAAAAATTACATATTTATTTTGAATAAATTAAATGTCTTTAAATTAACTTACAAATGTATAGCTTAGGACATGGGTCGGGGAACTTTTTTGGGTATTACCCAAAAATCTATTTGAGTAAAATGAAATTACCCCCAGACTTCAAAGTAAACAAAAACAAGCCAATTGCTCTTAAAATTGTTGCATATGGTGTCTCTCATACCGCACGCATTACCCCCAAAATTTTTAAATGTACCCCATTTGGGGTAATTTACCCCTGTTCGCCGACCACTGGCTTAGGACAACGGTTGCAGTTTATACGGCTGAACAATATGACAGTGAAGGAAGAATAGGGAGTTGAAAGAAAGGAATAAGGGGTTAAGTAAGTAGCAAAACCTATCATTCGTGGGTTAACATTCATTCAGAAAAAGAACGAGAAAGACTCACCATCATCATCCGCCGGCCACTGCCAAGTCGGAAAAATAGTTGAAGAGAATAGAAATAGGGGTGAAGATGAAAAGAAGTAAAATAAGAACGCTTACAAACCATGCAAACACAGTCTTAACTCAAAGTCTTATCATCAAATGATGATCTACAGATCTACAGAAGCTAAGGCTAACAAAGACCCTAAGATCCACTCTAAGGTTAGCCCGAGAGAAAGGAGAGAGTAGGGGGTTAAAAGAAGAGAATAAGGAGTTAAGTAAGTAGCAAAACCTATCATTCGTAGGTTGACATCATTACGTCATGATGTCATGATTCGTAGGTTGACATCATTACGTCATGATGTCATGATTCGTAGGTTGACATCATTACGTCATGATGTCATGATTCGTAGGTTGACATCATTACGTCATGATGTCATGATTCGTAGGTTGACATCATTACGTCATGATGTCATGATTCGTAGGTTGACATCATTACGTCAAAAAGGACCAAAATGAGACACTTAATCATAATCTTATAATTATTATCAGTCCCATGATCATTTAAAGCTTCGCATGTATAACTTATATATATGTTTACAATTAACAATAACAATCATTTTTATTTGTATAAACAAATTTGCATAACAAAAGTTAAGAACATAAAATTATTAAGAAAAATGAATTCAATGCAAATCTTGTTAATATATATATACAGGGTGGGCCGTAAGTTTCCATACATAGGAAAATTTAAACGTTTGGTCTTCACGTGCGTCGGTATTTGGATCAGCAGTTTCCGGATGCTTGGATTGGTCGGCGTGGTCCTGTGGAGTGGCCTCCCAGATCCCCAGATCTCACCCCCCTTGATTTCTATCTTTGGGGGCACTTGAAGGCCATGGTGTATCAGGAAAAGATACGAGACATAAATCATCTAAAGGAACGTATCACCAAACGCCATTACAAGCATAACGTCAACTGTGCTAATGCGTGTTCATCAACAGTGGGGAACACGTATTGAAATGTGTTTTCAAAACAATGGCAACCATGTAGAGCATATTATATAAATAAAAATGGTTGTCCATAAAAAAATGTTTATTTTTCCTATGTATGGAAACTTACGGCCCACCCTGTATATCTATATATATTATATTTAGAAAAATTTTTAAAAAAATTTTAAAATTATTTTCTATTGCGCGGCGATGTATTTTCCTAGCGATGAAAATTCCTAGCGATGAAAATTCTTGGCGATGAAATTTCCCGGCGATGAAATTCTTGGAGATGAAATTGCGGCGATGAAATTTCTGGACACGGTAAAGCTGATGTGTGTATTGAAAATTTTAAAATTCTTAAATCATTAAAATGCTTGTCCTCGCTTCGTATTTATGAATCTTTATGTATTAAGTTTTTGAACCCTAGTCTAAACACTGATTCTGGCTGTTACCCGCTTTACATTAACTTGATCAACTACCTTCTAAATTTTCTCTGCGACCCTGTCTCCCTTTTGCTTCAGTTTCTTGTGGCTGTTCTTTCAATACAGGTGTGTCGGTTTATTCTTGTAGTTTTCCATTTAATTTTTTACTTGTGAAGGTTTTTTTAATAGTTTTATTCTTGAATGATTTTAGTTTTAGGTTTTACATCTATCATTCCTCTATTTTTCTGAAATTTATATATATTTTACTTTTGAGTTGATCTTGTTCTACCCTGTTTCTATTTTTTTTTTTTTTATTTTGAATAATTTTAATTTTTGTACATTAGTTTAGGTTTTAACTCTCGTCATTTATATCATTTGTGTCATTTATTAAGTTTAGCTCTCTATTAATTAGGCCCTGAAGATGGGTAGAGTTGCCCGGAACGTCGGCTGCAGCCAAATATAATGACTTTTTTGCGCTACGTCTTCGTTTTTATCCTGAATGTAAAACCACGTCTCATTGGGAGGGATCCTATTTCATATATATATATATATATATATATATATATATATATATATATATATATATATATATATATATATATATATATATATTTAGGGTTGAGTGAAAATGATAATTTACAATGGCACACTGATATTTTATTGTAGTTTTTTCTCAGAAAAACGCATATGATGATACAAATTGTGCCAGGTTTCTCTAACGGCCCCATTTTTGCATGAATACAATTTAACAAGCACAGAAAATAGAGTTCTCATCTAGCATACATTCGTCAACATTACATCATATGAATAATCCCTATTAATGTCATTATGAAACTACATTATAAATTTTTTAACTTTAATATATTATTTTGCGTTATTCCCAGATTTAAGTATTCCTGCCAAGGTCGTACTGTATACTTGTACGCATCGTGTCTTTTGACTCCTCAGGCACCACAGTTCGACTGACAGCCAGCTGCAGTAGTTGTCCCCCAGCTGCAGAATCCAGAGGTAAGAAGCTAGTTAGCATGCTATGAGAAATGAGATGAAAAATATTCTGTTACACTTGTTACAATGTACATTTGACTGACGTGAATAAACTGAGTAAATATTTGTTGTTTTTCCTTAACCAATTAAAATTCACTGAAATTTATTTTAGTTTTTGTTCTTATTTTTCAGTTAATAATTCACCTATAGAAGAGCAGAGATGGAATCAGCATCCCACACACCAGTGTCTCCACAACTGAAACAACATCCTTCTTCACATCAAGCTAGCAACATCCCCTCTTGCAGCATCTCTACACCAACAGTTTTCCATGCAGCAGCATCTACGCTTTCAAGTTCTTGACTTTGTCGATACTCTTCATCCTTATCTGACAATTCCACTGGCTCATTTTCAGCAGGTTCATCATTATCATCTAAGCTTCACAAGCCATGGAGCTGAGGAACTGGTAGAGTTTCACAATGTATTGCTTGTCGCACTGCGGAAGCCAGATCCTGGTATTCAATTTTCTTCTTATTTTTCGAGGAAAAACCACTGACCTTGGTTAAACAAAAATAACAATCTTTGAAGTGATCTTTTGCTCTCTCCAAATCATGGGGACTGCAAATAGCATAGAGGTACTCATACCTTTTAAATGAGGGTCAGCACAATGCGCACAGCATATATGGGGAACCCAAACTTTATCTTGATCCCCGATTTTGCTGCCGAAGTAGAGCTGATAAGCTATTTTAATTAAGGGAGTAATTTTTTTTTGTGATCTTCTATCACGTAATCACCGCACACATAACAGAAATTATGAAAATTGTTCATACATTTACGTGACACTTCAAATTATCTTTTTTCTATGGAGGCGCTATTTTGTGTAACACATGCACAATTAAATGATTAAATAATTGGAAAAAAGTATAAAATCAAGCTTCACTGCACGTGAACAGACCCGTACCATGAAGTAGCTTGCGGTAGACTGAATGACTCATAACTGCAAGTAGCCCTCTATGAAGATAACACAGAAGGAAAATTGAGATGTTACGACAGGTTTGAACGTGTCAGGAGCAAAAATTACATTATCCTATATTAGCTAAAATATTTTCTGCTGGAATACTCTCAGCTTTTGGGGTAGATGCAGTTTTAATGATTTGTTCAGTTTATCTTCTATATACAAATTTGGTCAAGAATTGAGCCCCAAATTTCTCGAAAACCTGACGTGTTATATAACATTTGGTTTGCTTCCGTCCGAATTGTTCATTCTGATGAAGGTTAAACTTGTCACTCGACTTAGGCTTACAGTAAACGTGAAATCGGAACCACGCCACCAGCAGCCGAGCGTTTTAACCACTAGGCTACCCAGGGTACCCATTTATCTACCAACCAATTTCTTTGTTGTGTGGAAGGACGAACACCTGAGATTTGCTGGGCGCCACCTGCCGTCACCGGGTCTCGATCCTGGGGTCAATGGATTCGTAGCAGCGACGCTAACCACTACACCACCGATGCGCATTAGCAAAATTTCGTTATCATTTTCGTAATCAGAGATGAAAAATGCAAAGGAAACAACTACTATCATCTGAGAAAAAAAAAATATGTTGTTGAACAATGACAGAAAGTTTGTGAAGGTAGAAGGGGGAAAGGAAGGCCGAAAAGATGGATGAATATGGCAAATGATTGTCTGAGGAAGCGTGAACTTATGTGAGTGATGCACGAGAAGTGGGTGGAAGTAGGTGGAGGTTTGTTAGAATAGAAGCATGTAAATTCGAGACTCTCTCTCTTTAATTTTTGACAAAGCCTGGAAACACCCCCCACGGGTGGCGTATGAAGCGCTGAAGGTGTGGATTTTAGCCATATAGTGAGGTGCTTGCCCACCAGGATATCGGTGTATGTTTTAGTTTCTCCTTTTTCTCTTCTTCATTACCTTTCTGTCTTTTCTATCTGAGCTGTGTGCTTTCTTATTCCAATTCATTTGTGAAATTAGATTTTTTGTAATATATATTAGGGTGGTCCACAAAATCGAAGTTGTTTATTTTTTTTGTGCTCAGTATCTATTTGGTTCCATTCCCCAAGAAAACATTGCAAACCAAGTTTTAGGTCATTATGACTTTGTTTAGGGTATGCACAAGCTGACTAAGAAAAGCTCACATTTGTTTGATCTCTTTCCCTATAGAATGACTCTTGTATTAGGAAAATGATACTCAAGTATTACATATCTATAGGTAAATTATTATTTAAGTGATTAATTTATTAATTAGAGGCAAACCAAACACAAACAATGTTGATTGAAACAGGAAAACAACTCTCCCGTCCTCACGATTACAAGTTAGCCTTGCTTGCACTAGGAAACTGGCGTCGATGTGTACCGACCACCTGCAGCAGATACTGTTTCTGTTCTTCGTTCTTCGTATTGGAAGAGTTATAATCCTGAATTAGCTTCACCCCTCTTTCAGCCACATCATTCACTACCAGCATATCTTGGAGGACTTCCTTGGCCTGGAGGAACTGCGGATCATCCTTCCATTGGGATGGATCTTTAGAGATGAATCCGGAGCCTAGTAGCATGGTCTGGAAGAAGCGGTTGGTATTTTTGGATGCCAGCTTCTTCAGCGTCAGTGAATGTCCTCTTCTGGCACTTTAATTCTCTTCGGTGGATCTTTCTCTCCTTCCCTTACCCACATCGACTCCAGGATTCCTCTCTTCTCCATATTGGAAACTGCGTCAGATTTCTTTGGAATGCCTTTGTAGCTGCCGCTGTAACTGCTCCATCCACTTTATTCCTGTATTCTTGAATTTTCTTAAGGAAGGAGATATCGTTGCTCAGGGCTTCAAAGATTATGTGAGCCTTGAACCATGCTGGTCCGTAAACAAGAGCAACAAAGAGGGTCATGGTTCGAATGGACTTCTCTTCCTTGGGGGACACCTTAACCCTTTCATACCTGATTTTCGTTTCTTTTCATGCCACAAAAAAACATTATGTGATATCTCCATAAAGACTAAAACCTCATAAAATTTGATTGTCTCATTTATGACCATACGGCATGAAAGGGTTAAACTGAGGTTGAAACATGAATATTTGGAGACAGTATATTGCCTTTGGCATCCAGCGAGCATGGTGTAGGTGACCAGGCTGTCTAAATCGAATCCTTACCTCCTAGGAAGACTACGCTAAGCTCCAGGAGTCGGCGGTAGTCGTCGCGGGGTTGCGTACACTCAAGAGCTTTTATGTAGTAGTCGAGAGCTTCTTGTACCCATTCAGGGTTCTCTTTGAAAATTGCACTGACGTGGTCGTCCATCATTCCAGTCTTGAATTTGTTTGATTGACTCGCTGCCAATTCTTTTAGAACCATTGAAATAGGAGAACCTCCAGACCGCTGGACGATCCATGAACTGTCTTGAAGACGTCTCTGAGAACGACCTCCAAGTTATGGTGTCTGCAAGCAAGGTGGAGTAAATTTCTTCCCAGTCGCTGTTCAATCAGAGTGCAAGCTCCACTAATATGATCCGTATTGCTTGAAGTCGTATCAAAGCTCATGGCGACGACTCGGTCTTCGACCTTCAAATCCTTAAAGGCCTCAACTACGGCGTCTGTTTGCGCCATTCCTCTTCCACATGCGAGCTTCGGAACCCCCAGGAGTTGGATGTTCTCCTCTGACGATGACGAAACATCCTTCCCAGAGATCAGTTCTGGTAGACGATCGACGTAGTCATTTCCTGTGAGGAATGGAAGGAGTTTCCCGTCCAAATGAACATCAATTCCAGTATTGGCGCCAGAAGATGAGACAGCTTGTTTCACAGAAATGATGTGGTCACTGCAATGTCGCATACGGGTTCTCCTGATTGTGGAGCGACTGATGGCCAGTTCATCAATGTTCCCTCCAAGGATTTTCACAGTAGCTGCCACGATGTGAACTGCCTCACGATCGCTGGTGTTGGTTCTATCCAGGGCGGCAGCGAGACCAGGGGACATGAAGTTCTTAGGCTTCGTTTGAGGTGCAGGACGAAGAGCTGCATTTGACGGGCCAGGGACCTCAAAATCCGGATCCATTCCAACTTGAGGCATCTTCGGAAATGAACGAGGGCCTTCATCATCAGAAGAGGTGCTGGTTGACTCCAGTTGAACGGTCTGTTGCTCTTCACGCATCTGCTTCTCTGCTACTTCCTTTTGCTCTCTGGCCTTTTTCTTGAGACACTTCTGTTTCATTTCTTTCTTAGGAAGGGCTTCATCGACTCGTCCCATGTGAAACTTGCGTTCCCTCTCTTGGTCTTTCAAGAAGACTCGGTCTTTCTCTATCCGGATCAGTCTTTCCACATCATGATGCTTAATGTTGAAGAGCTTGTCAAGATTGTTTGAGAACTCTTGTTCCTTCTGTATTTGTGGCTTACGTCACCTGTTGGAACCTTTTTCAACTTCTCCCAAGTGGACACGATTCAATTCAGGGTTCGTTTGATATTCCGCTCCTCTTGAGTAGGGATAACCATGGTTTCCTTCACCACCATATTGATGCACTCGTTTTTCATAGGAGTTGGCTCACTCATTTTCAGGAGATGAAAATAACGTTGGACCAACTTGCTAAGAGTAGGCAGACGGGACTTAGGAATCGCTTCGATGGTGCCGCCAACTAAGTAGATAGTTCTTTTCTTACGCAATGCAGTTGCTATCATCACAACCTAGAGAGAGAAACCAAAAATTGACATTTTTTTATTACTATGGAAATAAAGTAGAAATACAGCAACTTCAAACATGTAGACTTTTAAAGTCACACTTTAACATTAAATATGCACGAATGTACATGAATTTTCAGCAAAAATTATTATTCAAGATAAATCCAAAACAATAACGCAACAGTAATATAGCAACTTTAAGCGAAACAGCAACTTATAACGCAATAGAAAATATAGCATACACAGTTTTAACGTTACTCTTTAGGACTAAACTTGCACTAATGTACATCACTTTCCAGAAAAAAATATTATTCAACATCCAGCGAGCAATTTATAATGCTATAAAATATACTGTATATGTTCACCCCTCGTCTATGGCCTGGGTTGGTTCGAAGTCAACGGGGGTTCTAGTTAGGTGGCAGCAACGGATTTGTTACTTGCAGGAATTTCTTCTATACTACTCTCCGAGTTCTTCTATAGTGGCTCGGAGGATTCTGGGGGCTTACTAAATTCTCTGAAGATTCCCGGATTCTTCTTATAAGGTATCGGGAAATTTTATTGACTAAGTTCTCTGAAGAGAGCAAGGCTCAAAGGAGAAGATAAAGACTATTTCTTACTGTAATTTACTGCTAAAATGTACAGGCAGTGCTCAGCCTTTGAGTCTAATTCTGAATGAACATGGAAGAAATTATGTGGGTTACTGCTAACATCATCATTATTAAATGTTGAAAAGGCTGTATTATTTTTGCACAATAGGTTAAAAATAAAGTAAATTTTTTGTTGTGACAATAGTTAAACAGATAAACAGAATATAGGAAGAGGAAGCCATATTTTTATCTTAAACCGCGTATTTTCAGATCTGCTGTTTCCCTGATCCGCCAAGTTAATTAGAAACGGAAACTGAACTATGCATCTTTATACTAAGATATGCATATGAGCAAAAATTAAAGGTTTAAGATTTACAATTAAATGCTTAGGCAAGACATGACTCATCTTTAATAACGAAGAGAGAATGTATACAAAACATGAACACTGCAACTTTTAATCAGGATTCATTATTAAGCTAAATCTAAGAAAATTATTAAGAAATTTTAAAAAGAACAAGTCATCACTTATTTGGCAAAGTCGAAAGCACATCAAAAATTTATCCCAACGAAAAATAATAATAAAAAATAATAACAATATCGCCGCGTATACCTTCTTAATGGCGACATAATGTCGGGTCGGACATTGAGTACATTGTAATTTTCGTTTAGTATAACTATGATTATATGATAATTACCAATTAATTCACATTCATTTATTATCGTTAACTACAATTTCATTAAAGTACATTAATTACATCATATTAAATCATTATAGTTAATTACAATTGACCACAGTTAACTATAGTTTACAGTGTTTCATATTTATATTAGGATAACTATTATTTTGAGATTTAACACAAAGTACATGGACACACACACACACACATATATATATATATATATATACATACATAACACTCATAACGATATATAACATAATCATGCTTTTGAATTAGAAGTAAACAGAGAGGAGATTTCCTAATTAGATGCCCGCCTTCCGTGTTGGTCATCGGAATTCGAACACGTGCGTCAGCATGACGAGTATCTTGCGAGGGAACAATTAAAAAAAATAACACAAGATAAAGGTCAAGAAAGAACATGGACGTATGAATTGAATAACAGATAACTTGCGTTATGCGAGTTTGGTCCTTATGTAAAAATTAATAATTGAATATAAAGATTATATATGAATTATTCATTGTTCAATTTTACAGGACTCGCCCCTCTAGAATGATATTACTACGATAATATAACATCCTAACTAATGCTAACTAGGTGATAACCATTGGTTTTTTAATATAGATTTATATACACAACATAAGTCGGGGTGGCTAAGTCTAGTTCACGTGGTCTGGGTACGCACTATTGGTCGTGCATAAATAGTTTCACGTGGTTCGGTGTCTCTTGGTTTCGTTTGTCCCAAGAACGATATTTTTATCACAAATATACCGAGGATAATAGCACATACAATAATGATACTAACGGCAGATGTTGAAAAAATTGTTACAGGTTGTAGTATTTGTAAGAGGTTATTTTGGTTATCCGAAATTTTAACTGACTTAATTGATTATTCCATTCAGGGGCATGTAGCTCGGGTAGGATGGTTACAGGTTTCTTGGAGAGATTTAAGATCTCTATGACAGGTTTAAATTTAATTTGCGACGGGAAGGGGTATGAGTCATTAATGGTAACCTTGTAAGGGTTGTATATTTGGAAGGTTGTGAACACAAGGAGCAACCAATTGGTAGCAACCATAGGGATTGTGATGAGGAAATAATTTGACGGACACTCGAGAGTAGCGGCAGTCCTGTTCGCGAAAGAAACCCAGATGTCTGGTCCAATTCGAAGTTGGACGGTTTTAGAAGAATTAAATTTTGTAAATGAACATACCGGGACATGCCGGTCATGAATTAAGTCGACAAAGCAAGACCTAGTAGTTGGAAGAATGACTGGTTTGAGTGGAAGGCAAACGAGTTGTTTATTTGTTTGCGGGAATCGGCAATGCCGGACGTCGCTATCTGACAATCGATAGACGTTAGAGTTGTTTTGGTAGGGTGTTGGGAAAGGTGAAATTTATATACGTCATAAGTGAGTACATCGAAAAATGGTACAATTATGAGGTATGTGTAGGGGCGTGGTCCATGTAGTCCAGGTGTATACTAGAAATTGGGGTAATTAGTATGGTTAGTGGGAATATGGGTGATAATTTTAATTGTGTCTGGGCGTGAATCAAGGACTGAAGTGTTTCCCATGGTATTAGTGTGGAAAGAGTGATTTTTCCATGGGCTAGCTGGGTTGCACGCAAAACCTTGGAATGAATCGTAATTATTTGTTGTAAATACTTATCGATTAGGGTTACTTGTAGGTTAATTATTTCATTAATTCTAGATATCTTTTGTGTTCTTTGTATTGAGCTAACAGGGATTCAAGTATGTGAATTGTCCGAAAGGGCGTGGAGGAAGCGATTGTTTTCGTGTAGTGACCTAATAGTTTGTTCTAACATGTGTCCATCATATTGCTGATTTCCGCGCGAAGAGATTCAATTTGAGTTCAATTCTTTTAATATCTTCTTCGGTTGCTAATCCGAATAAACCCTTGAATATTTTTCCTCCTATATCTATCAGTCCCCTTTTACTTTGATTAAATTTTTCCGAGTTTTGAGTTCCGTTTGTATCCTGGTAATGCTAATATTTCTGATAGGGTGCGTGTTGTAGTCTGAATATTTTCGAATGGTATTTTCTAATAGAACGCGACTAATCTGTCGGTTCCCGGGACATTTTTAACAGAACTCTGAACTTTACTTTCAAACGTTTTTAATTGGGTTTTATCTGAAGGAGATTGATTTTAATTCTAGCAGGGGGTTGCAAATTGATAAAAAGGTCCGCGTGTCCTTTCAAAAATTTACCTTCTGCAAGCTTTTCTATAAAACTCCGGTAGAAATTTTAATGCTAGGGCTACAAGAGTAAATAATTTGGAAAATTATAAGGGGGACAATTTTATTCATTTCTACGCCTTAGATTATACGGAGCTGGGGGTGGCCGTGTGGATACTTGTGTTTGTGGACGAAGGGGTCGGCCTCGTTTTGGTGGCAATGGGGTCGACCGTTAAGCTCGGATTCTGAGCGGGTTCGTTTCTTATGTGAAGGTTCTAGTTCACGTGGTTGATGCATTTGCGGGCGGTATGTAGGGTCCGTGCGTCGATCATCAATCGGTGAGGGTGGTGACAAGGAGATGGTGGAGTTGGAGGAGATGGTGGAGTTCCACTGAGTGATCCTCTCGAAGGGTTTCTCCAGGTCTGGGTCCGATGGGACTCTTGGTTCTGGGGCCTCCTCTTGTTCAGAGATTGGCTCGAGTACTGGTGGTATTATGAGGTACCAATCTTCGTCATGGGTAGTGGTTCCCGCGGTGACCACTTCAGTTTTTTATCCCTGCTCGATTTGTTAATACCTTGACCTTTCGAAGGATACGGCTCGAACGCCTGGCAGCTGTTTTTTGGAAGGTGTTGTTCGGCAGCTATCTTCAAATTGTCAGCGTGAATGATCTTTAGTTTGGAATGATCCCGGAGGTCGAGGATTTCATAACGATTTTTTCCGAGGTTTTTCATAATCCTATATGGGCCATCCCATTTTGGGTATAATTTGCGATGAGCACTTGGCGGTTTCACGCTCTTCAGAAACATCGCATACCGACGATTATAGTCGTTGACGGGGATGACGCCTATGTTGCTCTTGCTCCATCTGTTGGTTTCGTTGGTCTAGGGCATAGCGGATTATGTAAAAATCTTGAAAGATCGTTCAGCTAGTTGCTGATTTGCTTCTGATCTCGGAAGATGTTAGAACTGCCGGTCGATTTGGTCGGGCAAATCAAAAGGTACGCTTGTCGTAGTGATATAGGACGAAATGAGGGGTGTCCCCGATGGACACATTATAGCCATTGTTGATGGCTGTTTGTACCATGGGAAGGGAATCATCCCAGTACGGGAGGATGCATCGACAACGTGGCGAAGGGCTTCTAAGATCTTTCGATTGTGCCTTTCCACTAAGCCGTTTGCCTGCGGATGGTATGCCACAATGTGTTGTTTTTAATTTTACACATGTTACAGAGTATCGAACAGTTTGGACGTGAAACTAAGGCGTTATCCGAAATTAGGATGGAAGGAGTAGTATGATTCTGGATGACGCGTTCCACTAGGGCTCTTGCCACAGTTTCCGAGGTCTGGTCTGGAATGGCAGCTACTTCGCTGTAACGCGAGAAGTGGTCCGTAAACACAATGATGTACTGGTTTTTTGATGTTTTGGGGAATGGTCCCAGTATATCCATTCCAGTTCTTTGCCAGGGCCTTTGGCATACTGGATATTTATGCATAGGAGCTGTGGATGGTACGTTGCCTTTGTGTTTTAAACAAGACGGACATTCGATGTATTCATGTACCTTTCTGTTCATTTCGGGAAAATGGTATCGCTCCAAAAGACTCTTGATGGTGCGATCCGGCCCCATGTGGCCATACAAAGGTGAGTCGTGACAAAGTCCAATGGCTATATCGACGAGATCCTTTGGTACTCCACGAGGTCGTTTCCATCTTCGTTCCTAAAATGTACGAGCCCATCTTTGAGGTTGTACTGTTCTTTTACCTTCGATGGTTCCTTTTGTTCCAGGCGCGCCCGAAGGTTTTGGGTGTGTTGGTCCTGTTGTTGGGAGTATTGCAGACACTCGTAGTCGAACACAGGAAGAATTCCTATTTTATTCACTTGGGCGTCGGGCTTGAGTCTCGACAATCCGTCTGGAATAACTTGAAGTTTTCCCGGTTTGTATACGATTTTTGCCGCAAAGTCCTGAATCAACAGAGCCCATCTACTCAACCGTCCTTCAAGTAGCTTGTCCTTGAAGAGGTACGTGAGTGGCTTATGGTCAGTTTGATGGTTACATCGTAGCCATAGACGATATTTCGGAATTTTTTCAAAGCCCAATATACCGCTAGGGCCTCTCGGTCCGTAGTGGAATAATTCCGTTGAGGTGCAGAGAGAAGTTGACTGGCATAAGCAATGGGTAATTCCACACCATCTACGTCCTGTAATAGGACGGCTCCTAGTCCATAGGAGGAAGCATCTGTGGCTATGACAAAGGGTCTTGTATAATCAGGATATTGTAAAATGGGATGACAGGTTAGTTTACCAATTAAAATTTCAAAGGCATGTTGGTGATCAGATTCCCAGTTAAATTTAGCATTTTTGGAACAAATTAGTAATGGGTTTAGCAATATTTGAAAATTGGGGATAAAATTCCGATAGAATCCGACAAAACCAATAAATGCACGAGCGTCGTCGATGGTTTTGAGTACAGGGTACCTTTCCAGAGCTTCGAGTTTGGCTGGATCAGGTTTAATTCCTGTGGATGAGAGTAGAAATCCTAGGTATACCAGGGACTCTTGTAAAAAGTTGCACTTTGCAAGTTTCAGTTTAAGGTGTGCTTTTCTCAAGCGTGATAGCACATTCTGAAGACGTTGAAAGTGTGTTCAGTCACTAATAGGTCGGAAAGGACTATATTCATCAACCTAGAGAAAGCAGGCCCATTTCGGACTCCGAAAGGTAAAACCTGGAATTCGTAATGGCCTCGGTTAGTGGAGAAAGCAGTCAATGCCCGAGATTCGGGACTGACCTCCATTTGCCAATAACCGATGCAAAATCGAGGGATGAAAAGAAGTTAGCTTTCCCTACGTTCAGAATTGTTTCCTGCATGTTTGGAATAGGGAAACGGTCTGGGATGGTAATGTGGTTTAGTCTAAAATCTATACAAGGGCGAGATGTTCCGTCCTTTTTGGAGAAGAATCATAGGAGCGACCAGGGACTAGCTGAAGGCTGAATGACATCCTGCTCCAACATGTCCGTGATGTGTTCCTCAATAGTGACTAATTGGGAATGTGGAACCCGATAGGGAGGAATGAAAATGGGTTTGGAATTGGGTTCCAGCTTGATTCAAAAGGGACCAAATTAGTTCGGCCCAGAGGATCTCCTTTTAGGGCAATCACATCTCTATTTCTTATCAGGAAATCGAGAAGTGATTCCATTAGTTTGGGATCCTGTAAGGCTGGTGACTCCTGAAGGGAGTGCCAGACATTTCTTATATTCTTCTTTCAATACTGAAGGGTTTAACTCTAAGGAACTGGAAACACGATTTATCGTACTGGTGGGGAAATCTGAATCTATTTCTACTGTGGAAACAGTTCCTATTTTCTGATTTGAAGTTAATTCGATAGGGCTTTTTCCTTTGTTTAAACAAACAACAGGGATAGCTGAATTCTGACTCTGACTAAGGACTTGGGCAATAAGAACATCTCTTTTGAAATTACTTTTCTCTGTAATCAGAGTACGCTCTGACTCTAATAATTTTCCTTGACTGTCGACTACTTTTGCTAGGAAACAGATCTTCTCATAAGGTGCTACTGTTATATGCTCGGTAGGGCATATGAAAAATTGAGAATCTGACTGGTTCGGCGACTAAAATTTGCCTTATGGCTGAACTGAAACTGGCTGACTGGAAACTGGCTGACTGGAAACTGACTGACTGGAAACTGACTGACTGGAAACTGACTGTGTTGATCCAACTGGATTCAACAACTGGAACTGATTACTCTGGGTGATTTCTGGAGCGGTTGTCCCCTGGATGCAACCGACTGACTTGAACTGCTATCAAGTGGAGGGGGTTTCCTATTTCTTTCGGAAATCTGAACTGAACTAATTCTTAGCATAAGCTGTCTGTTATTCTCATGGAGATGGTGTGTCCTATTTCGACACTTTACTAACTTTCCGGCTGGGTAAATCTCCCATTGATTCCGGTTAAAAAATCCATACCTAGTAGGATATCTGTCTGAAAGGTGGCGACTGTGTCCACTATACAACATTTCACGGGGTATACCGCGTTTCCAACTTCTAAATATAATTCAATTTCTCCGTATGTAGGTATGGGTGTGCCCGTAACTCCTCTGAGTTGACAGGAGGGTGCCTTAATTTCATATTTGTAATCTGTACTTTCTAGTAATTCATCTACACATTGTTTCTTAATTAACGTCGCGTGTGCTCCTGTATCTAGGAGAGCGGTTATATCTTGGTTATTATGTTACAATTTATTATTAAATCTGGAGGTCTGCACCTATTATCTGATGGGGAGTTGGTGTGTGTATTTGGGTACATTACTGCTCTTTAGGAGGGAGGAGGTTGAACTGCCGCCTCCAAAGTAGGTCTAAAAAAGGGCTCGAATTGTCTCTATGGGAGGACCTGGGTCATATTCTATGGGATCACCATACGCTGGAGGTTTTCTTGAAAACTGTATCTGGGAAAATGATTCCTCCGCGGGTACTTCTATGTACCGAACTATCCGACCTTGTTGATTGTACTGGGGTTTGTACATGGGGTAATATGTGATTGACCTGTGGTCGTAATCTATTTGGTTGGTGGTTCGACTGAGGCTGGGAATGGACTGGTTTCTGGGGATTGGAAGACTTTTGGGAACGTTGGTGGTTCGATTTCTGGAAGTGGGGCCTATACCCTGCAGGGGCTTTATCGCACATTTTTGGCGATCGCCACGGCGATGACCATGTTCGTGACAGTGGGAGCAATAAGGGGATAATTGCACTGACTTATCATGTGCCCAAAGCTATCGCAGTTAAAATACTGTGGAGGAGGCGTGTATTCTGGGTTTGGGGCTTGTTTCTGGGTGGTGTTCCCTGCATTCCTCGATTTATAGGGTTGTTGTGTTGCTGTTGGTGTTGTGGTTGCTGCTGCTGAATGTATGGGGGTTTCTCTACCCTTTCGGTAGTTCTGGTTTGCTAAATCTGGGTAATGTTCCCATGTTTTATTTATGGCTACACTTACTGGTTTGTCAACATTTAGAAACTCTTGAAACTTTTTTTTAGGTGCTCCGGTAGGTTTTGGTAAATGGTCGTTGCTACTATAGGTTTCTTTGTTTGAAGTGAAGTAATGCCACACGCATTTTCTGCGGCTCGGAGGGCTTCTCCTACGAGTTTATGTGTTCGTGTAATAAAATTATTTAAATCTTCATGTTCCTCTTTCTTCCATTTAGCTTGGAAGACTGCTTCTAACGTGGCTAAGGGTTGTGCAAGTGTTATTTCTTTAAAAAATTCTAATAAGTTTTGTTTAAAATTGTCCCATGTTGTAGCTTCGCTAATCGATGGGGACGTAGGTGACTGTATCATGAGCATTCCCTTCTTTAGGGTCGATAAACCTTTTTGCTTCCCTAATCTTTATATCATCATCGGTGATGTTTTCGCGTAAGAAATGTTGTTCTAAAGACTCAATCCAAGGTCTACGCGTGGTTCAACAAAGTGATTATCTATGGTCCCTTAAAAATTAAGACAGTATGGGGAAGGTTTACTAGTCTACCTAAGTTAATGTACGCTGGGGCGGGGGTTTGAGACATATTGGCTTGTACTATCTGAAGTTTGTGTGTTTGGAATATGTTTGAAGGGCGCGGGGTAGGTGGAAAAATGGGTGTAGGGAAATTTTCGATGTCAGAAAGCGCACCGTCTGAATCACTCATATGTGAAGGTACTATTAATGTGTTCTAATTGGTCTGTTGACCGATCTTAATTTATGGAATGATCACTTAATGGGTTTTCCTAACTACTCTATCTAAAAAACATATTAAATAAATGCACAACAATTTGCCTAACTAGGGGTAAATTTGAAAAGATTTTCTTGGATGAAAACTAGGCGTGGAGAACTTGAGTCGTGACACACTGGTTCAAGGGTGGATGTGACGAACTGGAAGTCGTGACACGCCGGCCAACTGGATGTTGGGTCTAGTTCCAGGGTCTAGAAGACTGGAAGAATCCTGGATGCAGAGGTCGCCAGTGGTTAACCCCTCTTCTATGGCCTGGGTTGGTTCGAAGTCGACGGGGGTTCTAGTTAGATGGCAGAAATGGATTTGTTACTTGCAGGAGTTTCTTCTATACGACTCTCCAAGTTCTTCTATAGTGGCTCGGAGGATTCTTGGAGGCTTACTAAATTCTCTGAAGATTCCCGGATTCTTCTTATAAGGTATCGGGAAATTTTAATGACTAAGTTCTCTGAAGAGAGCAAGGCTCGAAGGAGAAGATAAAGACTATTTCTTACTGTAATTTACTGCTAAAATGTACAGGCAGTGCTCAGCCTTTGAGTTTAATTCTGAATGAACATGGGAGAAATTATGTGGGTTTATATACCCTGATTCTCCTAACATCATCATTATTAAATGTTGAAAAGGCTGTATTATTTTTGCACAATAGTTAAAAATAAAGTAAATTTTTTTTTGTGACAATGGTTAAACAGATAAACAGGATATGGGAAGAGGAAGCCATATTTTTATCTTAAACCGCGTATTTTCAGATCTCCTGTTTTCCTGATCCGCCGAGT
This sequence comes from Bathynomus jamesi, assembly GCA_023014485.1. Taxonomy (NCBI): domain Eukaryota; kingdom Metazoa; phylum Arthropoda; class Malacostraca; order Isopoda; family Cirolanidae; genus Bathynomus; species Bathynomus jamesi. The sequence continues at coordinate 379,421 of JAJOZX010001969.1, forward strand.
TAATTAGAAACGGAAATTGAACTATGCATCTTTATACTAAGATATGCATATGAGCAAAAATTAAAGGTTTAAGATTTACAATTAAATTCTTAGGCAAGACATGAAATTCATCTTTTATAACGAAGAGAGAATGTTTCCAAAACATGAACACTGCAACTTTTAATCAGGATTCATTATTAAGCTAAATCTAAGAAAATTATTAAGAAATTTTAAAAAGAACAATTCACCAATTATTTGGCAAAGTCGAAAGCACATCAAAAATTTTTCCCAACGAAAAAATAATAAAAAAATAATAACAATATCGCCGCGTATACTTTCCTAATGGCGACATAATGTCGGGTCGGACATTGAGTACATTGTAATTTTGGTTTACTATAACTTTGATTATAATTACCAATTAATTCACATTCATTTATTATCGTTAACTATAGTTTCATTAAAGTACATTAATTAGATCATATTAAATCATTATAGTTAATTACAATTGACCACAGTTAACTATAGTTTACAGTGTTTCATATTTACATTAGGATAACTATTATTTTGAGATTTAACACAAAGCACATTGGTACATATATAT
>JAJOZX010001969.1:382500-547500 GCA_023014485.1 Bathynomus jamesi
TAAACTACGCTGGGATGCTGATCGGGAAATCATGGGTTCGAATCCGAGCGAGGAGTTTGTAATTTCTTAGACCCGTGGTGGGGTGTAGTTCGCATTTCACTTTAAGTTGTGGGACTAAGGTGGTGCGACAAGCATGAATTTTGTCAGAATAACGCATAACGCATACCTCTATTCAGTTTATAGTTTCAAAAAAATTTAGGTTCATAAGCCTTCTAAACTTATTTTAAATTCACTATTCGACTAAATTTTGAGAAATGCTTCAAGAACTTGGGTTTTATTGTCGACGGCTATGAAGATTAAAATCTTGACAGTTTTTTTATCTTCATAAATTAACAATCTCGCGAACATTTTCCTCGATCATTTGTACATGTACATATTTATGTATATATTGGATGTGTATATTTTTGGGCAAACACACAAACACACGCACACACAACAAAAAAGCTTGAAGATTTATTTCATCTCATAAACGACTATAATCAAAGACACTGTTCAGAATCAGAAGTTAATTATAATCATGTTTGCTTTAGCATAGAGGTTTCCATATTGTTTTCTTATATCTAAGTCATCACTCAAGGAGTTGTTGGTGATTTGACCCAAATACTTAGCCCCAGAAAGCCAGCATGGCCTATTACAATAAAAGTACTCTTTTTTTTTTCGCGAAATTGTTTTTTATTGTACGCAAGTCAAATTTTATTATTGTTTAGTAAAATATATTGTCTAATTCAATCTATAAATGTAATTTTCATTATGGGATCACCTATACCCGACACCAATCACTATATGTGCAAATCCATATTGACCTAGAATTAATTTCTTGTACTTCCTCTTTTGGTTTACTTCTCGTTTTGAAACTAATATCAACCGACTGATTAGGGCTTTGGGCTGGAATTTCCCCAACTTTGGTTTTGTGACATTAAAAGGATATGATGGTTCTATGCACATAATTTGTAGATTTTTGAAGACAATCCAAGCCTTTTTCTAGAAGAACTTATGAATATAATATTATTGGCGTAGAGTAAGTTATTTATCTTCGTGTTATCTATACAACACCCAACTTTTTCTCTTAATTGAAGCAATTAAACCATCAATATACACCTTAAATAGTAATTTTTCTACACACACACACCACACGCACACACCCACACCCACACACACACACACACACACACACATATATATATATATATATATATATATATATATGTGTGTAAAAATGAATAATTCCTGTATGATCTTTATGTTCAATTATTAAGTTTTACATAGGGGCCAAACTCTCATAACGCAAGTTATCTGTTGTTCAATTCATACATACATATACATACGTTCACATGTATTCTTTTTATTTCTTTTCTTTAAATTAATTAATTTCTTGTAATCTCATAAATGCTTATGCGAGTGTTCGAATTCTGCTTAACCACAGCAGAAGCGAGCGCTTCCAAAGATAAAATCCTCCTCTCGCTCTGATTCGAATTTATAAAAAACATTATTATGCGTGTTATATATATATATATATATATATATATATATATATATATATATATATACCGTATGTGCCCATGTACTTTGTGTTATAAATATAAAACTGTAAAAAACAAAACAAAGCTATAGTTAACTGTTTAATTGTAATTAACTGTAATATTTTAATATAATGTAATTGATGTACTTTAATGAAACTATAGTTAACTGTAATAATTTAATGTGATGTAATTAATGTACTTTAATGAAACTGTAATTAACGATAATAAGTGAATGTGAATTAATTGGTAATTATATTCAAAATTGTAATAAACCAAAATTACAACGTACTCAGTGATGTACTTAGATTGTACTGAATATACGACCCGACATTATGTCGCCGTTTAGAAATGTATACTCGACGATATTATTATTTTTTTTTTTTGTTGGGATAAATTTTAGAGTTGCTTCCTATTTTGCCAAATAATTGGTGACTTGTTCTTTTCAAAATTTCTTAATCATTTTTTTAGATTAGATGCATTCTCTCTTCGTTATAAAATATAAAGTCATGTCTTGCCTTAAATTTTAAATTTTTTCTCATATGCATATCTTAATATAAGAATGCATAGTTCAATTTCCGTTCTAATTAGCTCGGCGGATCAGGAAAAACAGCAGATCTAAAAATATGCAGTTTAAGCTAAAAATATGGCTTCCTCTTCCTATATCCTGTTTATCTGTTTAACCATTGTCACAAAAAAAAAAATGTACTTTATTTTTTAACTATTGTGCAAAAATAATACAGCCTCTTCAACATTTAATACTGATGATGTTAGTAAAATCGGGGTATATAAACCCCAATAATCTCTTCCATATTCATTCAGAATCCTATTCGAAGGCTGAGCACTACCTGTACATTTTAGCAGTAAATTACAGTAAAAAATAGCCTTTATCTTCTCCTTCGAGCCTTGCTCTCTTCAGAGAACTTAGTCATTAAACTTCCCCGATACGTTATAAGAAGAATCCGGGAATCTTCAGAGAATTTAGTAAGCCTCCCAGAATCCTCCGAGCCACTATAGAAGAACTCGGAGAGTAATATAGAAGAAAACTACTGCAAGTAACACATCCGTTGCTGCCACCTAACTAGAACCCCCGTCGACTTCGAACCAACCCAGGCCATGGACGGAGGGGTTAAGAACTGGCGACCTCTGAATCCAGGATTCTTCCAGTCTTCCAGACCCTGGAACTAGAACCAACATCCAGTTGACCGGTGAGACACGACTTCCAGTTCGTCACATCCACCCTTGAACCGGTGTGTCACGACTCCAAGTTCTCCACGCCTAGTTTTCATCCAAGAATAAGTGGCCAGCAAGACACGTCTTCAGGACACGTCTCCAAGGATTTCGCCATAGGAATCTTAAGTATAGAATTCTTTTTTTTTTTTTAAATAATCTCTAAACATTTGAAAAGTCAGTATTATTAACAGTAAAAATTAGTATTGAGCCAGAATTAACAAAAAACACAGTGAACATTCCATACACCAGAGATACATTTCTTTTTAGTGAAACCGAGTTATTTCCAGCATTATAGTTAGCATAGTACAGGGTGTACATAAAGTCAGGATCTATTTTGTGAAGCACTTGGAAATTATATGGAATTCAATCATAAAATGATAAAGTGGTAACATTTATTAAATAATTAAGAGTAGGATTCGACGTGACGCCCATCAGTATCCCTGCACAGCTCAAATCGTTCCGCAGCATTTCTAAACACATTCTGGAGCATTTGCGGGGTTATGTTATCTGCAGCAGTTCGTATACGTGTGCGTATGTTTTCAAGACTCGTAATCTTCGTCTGATAGACGTGCGATTTGATGAAGCCCCATGCAAAGAAATCTAAAGGGGTTAAATCGGGTGATCTCGCTGGCCAAGGTCTGTTGCTTCCGCGTCCGATCCAGCGATTTGGAAAACGTCCATTTAGATAATCCTGAACAATTTTGGCATAGTGACAAGGAGCACCATCATGTTGATAGACGACGGTACTAACAATCCTATCCCCGTCGTCTATCAACATGATGGTGCTCCTTGTCACTGTGCCAAAATTGTTCAGGATTATCTAAATGGACGTTTTCCAAATCGCTGGATCGGACGCGGAAGCAACAGACCTTGGCCAGCGAGATCACCCTATTTAACCCCTTTAGATTTCTTTGCATGGGGCTTCATCAAATCGCACGTCTATCAGACGAAGATTACGAGTCTTGAAAACATACGTACACGTATACGAACTGCTGCAGATAACATAACCCCGCAAATGCTCCAGAATGTGTTTAGAAATGCTGCGGAACGATTTGAGCTGTGCAGGGATACTGATGGGCGTCACGTCGAATCCTACTCTTAATTATTTAATAAATGTTACCACTTTATCATTTTATGATTGAATTCCATACAATTTCCAAGTGCTTCACAAAAATAGATCCTGACTTTATGTACACCCTGTATAATTTTATTTAATGTACCAAGCACAGTATTACCATACCTTCACGTACATTCGAGTAAAATCTTGTTTACATTTTTTTATGATTATATTGTTTGCAATCTTTTCAAATTTTCCCCTAGTTAGACAAATTGTTGTGCATTTATTTAATGTGTATTTTTTAGATAGAGTAGTTAGGAAAACCCATTAAGTGATCATTCCATAAATGAAGATCGGTCAAGCAGACCCAATTAGAACACGTTAATAGTGCATTCACATATGAATGATTCAGACGGTGCGCTTTCTGACATCGAAAATTTCCCTACACCCATTTTTCCACCTATCCCGCGCCCTTCAAACATATTCCCAAACACAAACTTCAGATCAAGTACAAGCCAATATGTCTCAAACCCCCGCCCCAGCGTACATTAACTTAGGTAGACTAGTAAACCTTCCCCATACTGTCTTAATTTTTAAGAGGACCATAGATAATCACTTTGTTGAACCACGCGTAAGACCTTGGATTGAGTCTTTAGAACAACATTTCTTACGCAAAAACATCACCGATGATATAAAGATTAGGGAAGCAAAAAGGTTTATCGACCCTAAAGAAGGGAATGCTCATGACACAGTCACCTACGAACCATCGATTAGCGAAGCTACAACATGGGACAATTTTAAACAAAACTTATTAGAATTTTTTAAAGAAATAACACTTGCACAACCTTTAGCCACGTTAAATGCAGTCTTCCAAGCTAAATGGAAGAAAGAGGAACATGAAGATTTACATAATTTTATTGCACGAACATATAAATTCGTAGAAGCCCTCCGAGCCGCAGAAAATGCGTGTGGCATTACTTTCACTTCACAACAAAGAAACCTCATAGTAGCAACGACCATTTGCCAAAACCTACGCGGAGCACCTAAAAAAAAGTTTCAAGAGTTTCTAAATGTTGACAAACCTGTAAGTGTAGCCATAAATAAAACACGGGAACATTACCCAGATTTAGCAAACCAGAACTACCGAAAGGGTAGAGAAACCCCCATACATTACATTCAGCAGCAGCAACCACAACACCAACAGCAACAACAACAATCCTATAAATCGAGGCCAATGCAGGGAACACCACCCCAGAAACAAGCCCCCCAAACCCAGAATAAACGCCCTCCTCCACAGTGTTTTAACTGCGATAGCTTTGGGCACATGATAAGTCAGTGCAATTATCCCTCTTATTGCTCCCAATATCACGAACATGGTCATCGCCAAAAATGTGCCGATGAAGCCCCTGCAGGGTATAGGCCCCACTTTCAGAAATCGAACCACCAACGTTCCCAAAAGTCCTCCAATCCAAATAGATTAAGACCACAGGGTCAATCACACTATTACCCCATGTGCAAACCCCAGTACAATCAACAAGGTCGGATAGTTCGGTACGTAGAAGTACCCGCGGAGGAATCATTTTCCCCAGAGTACAGTTTTCAAGAAAACCATCCAGCGTATGGTGATCCCATAGAATATGACCCAGGTCCTCCCCTAGAGGACAATTCGAGCCCTTTTTTAGACCCTACTTTGGAGGCGGCAGTTCAACCTCCTCCCTCCTAAATAGCAGTAATGTACCCAAATACACACAACAACTCCCCATCAGGATAATAGGTGCAAACCTCCTAGATTTAATAATAAATTGTAACATAGATAACCAAGATGTAACCGCTTTCCTAGATACAGGAGCACACGCGACTTTAATTAAGAAACAAAGTGTAGATGAATTACTAGAGAGTACAGATTACAAATATGAAATTAAGGCACCCTCCTGTCAACTCAGAGGGGTTACGGGCACAACCATACCTACATACGGAGAAATTGAATTATATTTAGAAGTTGGAAACGCGGTATACCCCGTGAAATGTTTTACAGTGCCCGCGAAAAGTATCCGATCACCCTTAAAATTTGTATTTTTTACATAAAAAACAATGTTTAAATGTATACTAACCTTATATTAGTATTTTGTCATCTGTCCTTTGGTTTGGATGACTTGTTCTAGACGTTTTGGCATGGATTTAATCAAGTTTTGACAAACTTCCACTGATATTTCCTTGCACCATACCTTTTTGATGGCCTCTTGTAATTTTTCGACTGAGCCAGTGTCGTGGCATTCAACCTTATTTTTTATTATTAGCCACAGATTTTCTATTGGATTGAGATCTGGACTATTACCAGGCCAATCCAAAATATCAAATTTATTGTCAGTAATCCATTTTGTCACTATTTTGGCCCTGTGACATGGTGCACCATCATGCATGTATGTTTTTGTCCTTTGGATTGCCATTGCCATTGGAAGTTTATCCTGTAGCATTGCTAAATACCGTGCACCATTCATAGTTGTGTTCTTCGGAAGAAAATATAAGTTTCCACGCCCATAGTAACCGAAACAACCCCAAACCATCACACTTGGAGGGTGTTTCATTGTCTTTAGGGTGTATTTAGGGTCCATCCTATTTGAGCCAATAGGCCGGTGAACCTTTTTTGGACAACTTCTGAATGTCAAAAATGTCGACTCATCGCTAAATAAAACCTTCTTCCAGTCATCAACAGTCCAATGAATGTATTTTTTACAAAATGCGACACGTTTTTTACGCATTTTTTCATTAATGAACGGTTTCTTAGCAGCATGGCGAGATGGTAATCCGAGTTCTTTTGGAGCCGCTCCTGGATAGTTCGTTCAGAAACACCAGATAACAAATTATTCATATTAAATTTATTTCTTTCGCAGTTATTGTTGGGTTTTTCAATACTAAACGTTTCATAAGTTTGTCTGTTCGCGAATTTGTTTTTCTCGGTCTGCCAGATCGTTTTTTAGGGACTGGCGTGGTTAGGCCACCATTGTTCTCAGCCCGTGAAACCCATAAATTAACGGTACTTTGGGATATGTTTAATTCCTTAGCTATCTGTCTCTGTGATTTCCCACATGCATGCAAAGCAACAATAGCACCTCGACAATCACTCTTAAGTTGTTTTTTAGCACACATTATATATAAATTTTATTTACACCACTTTCTGTAAAAAAAAAAAAAAATCAAGAAATTTACACAAACAGTGAAATCTGACAAATTTGAGACACAGCCACCCGCAACGAAGGCTACCAGAACACTAATTTGAGAATGCGTTGGATAGCTCTCATATCAGCGAGCAACCTCAAAGTTACCAGATGTCGCTAGAACAAATAGAAAGTGAATTACGTGTCTCTGAATATCAAGGGAAAATATTGTATTTTCTTGAGTGATCGGATACTTTTCGCGGGCACTGTATAGTGAACACAGTCGCCACCTTTCAGACAGATGTCCTACTAGGTATGGATTTTTTTAACCGGAATCAATGGGAGATTTACCCAGCCGAAAAGTTAGTAAACTGTCGAAATAGGACACACCATCTCCATGAGAATAACAGACAGCTTAATGCTAATAGGATTAGTTCAGTTCAGATTTCCGAAAGAAATAGGAAACCCCCTCCACTTGATAGCAGTTCAAATCAGTCGGTTGCATCCAGAGGGACAACCAGAGGGATAACCAGAGGGACAACCAGAGGGACAATCAGACCCCAGAGTAATCAGTTCCAGTTGTTGAATCCAGTTGGATCAACCCAGTCAGTTTCCAGTCAGTGAGTTTCCAGTCAGTCAGTTTCCAGTCAGCCAGTTTCCAGTCAGCCAGTTTCAGTTCAGCCAGCTTCAGTTCAGCCCATAAGGCAAATTTTAGTCACCAAACCAGAGTCAGATTCTCAATTTTTCATATGCCCTACCGAGGATATAACAGTAGCACCTAATGAGAAGATCTGTTTCCTAGCAAAAGTAGTCGACAGTCAAGGAAAATTATTAGAGTCAGAGCGTACTCTGATTACAGAAAAAAGTAATTTCAAAAGAGATGTTCTTATTGCCCAAGTCCTTAGTCAGAGTCAGAATTCAGCTATCCCTGTTGTTTGTTTAAACAAAGAAAAAGCCCTATCGAATTAACTTCAAATCAGAAAATAGGAACTGTTTCCACAGTAGAAATAGATTCAGATTTTCCCACCAATACGATAAATTGTGTTTCCAGTTCCTTGGAGTTAAACCCTTGAGTATTGAAAGAAGAATATAAGAAATGTCTGGAGCACTCCCTTCAGGAGTCACCAGCCTTACAGGATCCCAAACTAATGGAATCACTTCTCGATTTTCGGATAAGAAATATAGATGTGATTGCCCTAAAAGGAGATCCTCTGAGCCGAACTAATTTGATCCCTTTTGAAATCAAGCTGGTACCCAATTTCAAACCCATTTTCATTCCTCCCTATCGGGTTCCACATTCCCAATTAGTCACTATTGAGGAACACATCACGGACATGTTGGAACAGGATGTCATTCAGCCTTCAGCTAGTCTCTGGTCCGCTCCTATGATTCTTCTCTCCAAAAAGGACGGAACATCTCGCCCTTGTATAGATTTTAGATGCCTGAACCACATTACCATCCTAGACCGTTTCTCTATTTCAAACATACAGGAAACAATTCAGAAAGTAGGGAAGGCTAACTTCTTTTCATCCCACGATTTATCATCCGGTTATTGGCAAATAGAGGTCAGTCCCGAATCCCGGGCATTGACTGCTTTCTCTACTAACCGAGGCCATTACGAATTCCAGGTTTTACCTTTCGGAGTCCGAAATGGGCCAGCTAATTTCTCTAGGTTCATGAATATAGTCCTTTCCGACCTATTAGGTGTTGAAACTCTCGTTTATCTTGACGATATTATCGTTTGCAGTTCGGACATAAAAACACACTTTCAACGTCTTCAGAATGTGCTATCACGCTTGAGAAAAGCACACCTTAAACTGAAACTTGCAAAGTGCAACTTTTTACAAGAGTCCCTGGTATACCTAGGATTTCTACTATCATCCACAGGAATTAAACCTGATCCAGCCAAACTCGAAGCACTGGAAAGGTACCCTGTACCCAAAACCATCGACGACGCTCGTGCATTTATTGGTTTTGTCGGATTCTATCGAAATTTTATCCCCCAATTTTCAAATATTGCTAAACCCATTACTAATTTGTTCCATAAAAATTCTAACTTTAACTGGGAATCTGATCACCAACATGCCTTTCAAACTGTAATTGATAAACTAAACTGTCAGCCCACCCTTCAATATCCTGATTACACAAAACCCTTTGTCATAGCCACAGATGCTTCCTCCTATGGACTAGGAGCCGTCCTATTACAGGACGTAGATGGTGTGGAATTACCCATTGCTTATGCCAGTCAACTTCTCTCTGCACCTCAACGGAATTATTCCCCTACGGACCTTGAGGCCCTATGCGGTATATTGGGCTTTGAAAAAATTCCGAAATATCGTCTATGGCAACGATGTAACCTTCAAAACTGACCATAAGCCACTCACGTACCTCTTCAAGGACAAGCTACTTGAAGGACGGTTGAGTAGATGGGCTCTGTTGATTCAGGACTTTGCGGCAAAAATCGTATACAAACCGGGAAAACTTCAAGTTATTCAGACGGATTGTCGAGACTCAAGCCCGACGCCCAAGTGAATAAAATAGAATTCTTCCTGTGCTCGACTACGAGTGTCTGCAATACTCCCAACAACAGGAACAACACACCCAAAACCTTCGGGCGCGCCTGGAACAAAAGGAACCATCGAAGGTAAAAGAACAGTACAACCTCAAAGATGGGCTCGTACATTTTAGGAACGAAGATGGAAACGACCTCGTAGAGATACAAAGGATCTCTTCGATATAGCCATTGGACACAAAGGCAACGTACCATCTACAGCGCCCATGCATAAATATCCAGTATGCCAAAGGCCCTGGCAAAGAATTGGAATGGATATACTGGGACCATTCCCAAGACATCAAATGGAAACCAGTACATCATTGTGTTTACAGACCACTCTCGCGTTACAGCGAAGTAGCTGCCATTCCACACCAGACCTCGGAAACTGTGGCCAGAGCTCTTGTGGAACGCATCATCCAGAATCATACTACTCCTTCCATCCTCATTTCGGATAACGCTCTTAGTTTCACGTCCAAACTGTTCGAGTCACTCTGTAACATGTGTAAAATTAAAAACACACATTGTGGCATACCATCCGCAGGCAAACGGCTTAGTGGAAAGGCACAATCGAAAGATCTTAAAAGCCCTTCGCCACGTTGTCGATGCATCCTCCCGTACATGGGATGATTCCCTTCCCATGGTACAAACAGCCATCAACAATGGCTATAATGTGTCCATCGGGGACACCCCTCATTTCGTCCTATATCACTACGACAAGCGTCTACCTTTTGATTTGCCCGAGCAAATCGACCCGGCAGTTCTAACATCTTCCGAGATGGCAGAAGCAAATCAGCAACTAGCTGAACGATCTTTCAAGATTTTTAACATAATCCGCTATGCCCTAGACCAACGAAACCAACAGATGGAGCAAGAGCAACATAGGCGTCATCCCCTTCAACGGACTGTAATCGTCGTATGCGATGTTATCTGAAGAGCATGAAACCGCCAAGTGCTCATCGCAAATTATACCCAAAATGGGATGGCCCATATATGATTATGAAAAACCTCGGAAAAAATTGTTATGAAATCCTCGACCTCCGGGATCATTCCAAACTAAAGATCATTCACGCTGATAATTTGAAGATAGCTGCCGAACAACACCTTCCCCAAAAACAGCTGCCTGGCGTTCGAGCCGTCTATCCTTCGAAAGTTCAAGGTATTAACAAATCGAGCTGGGATAAAAAAACTGAAGTGGTCACCGCGGGAACGACTACCCATGACGAAGATTGGTACCTCGTAATACCGCCAGTACTCGAGCTAATCTCTGAACAAGAGGAGGCCCCAGAATCAAGAGTCCCATCGGACCCAGACTCTGGAGAAACTCCTTGGAGAGGATCACTCAGTAAAACTCCACCATCTCCAACTCCACCATCTCCTCTGTCACAACCCTCACCGATTGATGATCGACGCACGGACTCTACATACCGCCCGCAAATGCATCATCCACGTGAACTAGAACCTTCACATACGAAACGAACCCGCTCAGAATCCGAGCTTAACGGTCGACCCCCATTGCCACCATTGCCATAAACACAAGTATCCACACGGCCAACCCCAGCTCCGTATAACCTAAGGCGTAGAAGTGAATAAAATTGTCCCCCTTATAATTTTCCAAATTATTTACTCTTGTAGCCCTAGCATTAAAATTTCTACTGGAGTTGTTATAGAAAAGCTTGCAGAAGGTAAATTTTTGAAAGGACCCGCAGACCATTTTATTAATTTGCAACCCCCTACTAGCATTAAAATCAATCTCCTTCAGATAAAAACCCAATTAAAAGCGTTTGAAAGTAAAGTTCAGGAATCTGTTAAAAATATCCCGGGAACCGACTAGATTAGTCGCGTTCTATTAGAAAATACATTCGAAAATATTCAGACTACAACACGCACCCTATCAGAAATATTAGCATTACCATGGATACAAACGGAAACTCAAAACTCAGAAAAATTTAATCAAAGAAGTAAAAGGGGACTAATAGATATAGGAGGAAAAATATTCAAGGGTTTATTCGGATTAGCAACCGAAGAAGATATTAAAAGAATTGAACTCAAATTGAATCTCTTCGCGCGGAATCAGCAATACGATGGTCACATGCTAAAACAAACTATTAAGTCACTACACGAAAACAATCGCTTCCTCCACGCCCTTTCGGACAGATTCACATACCTTGAATCCTGTTAGCTCAATACAAAGAACACCAAAGATATCTAGAATTAATAGAGATAATAACCTACAAGTAACCCTAATCGATAAGTATTTACAACAAATAATTACGATTCATTCCAAGGTTTTGCGTGCAACCCAGCTCGCCCATGGAAAAATCACTCTTTCCACCCTAATACCATGGGAAACACTTCAGATCTTGATTCACACCTCCCAGACACAATTAAAATTATCACCCATATTCCCACTCAACCATACTACAGTAATTACCCACAATTTCTAGAATACACCTGGACTGTACATGGACCACGCTCCTACACATACCTCATAATTGTACCATTTTCGATGTACTCACTTATGACGTATATAAATTTCACCCTTTCCCAACACCCTACCAAAACAACTCTAATGTCTCTCGATTGTATTTACCCACCGTACCACCTTACCTTTTCCTCACCAAAGATCTGTCAGCCTATCTATGATGTCAGATAGCGACGTCCGGCATTGCCGATCCCCGCAAACAAATAAACAACTCGTTTGCCCTCCACTCAAACCAGTCATTCTTCCAACTACTAGGTCTTGCTTTATCGATTTAATTCGTGACCGGCATGCCCCGGATGTTCATTTACAAAATTTAATTCTTCTAAAACTGTCCAACTTCGAATTAGACCAGACATCTGGGTTCCTTTCGCGAACAGGACTGCCGCTACTCTCGAGTGTCCGTCAATTATTCCCTCATCACAATCCCTATGGTTATTCGGCTACCAATTGGTTGCTCCTTGCGTTCAAAATCCTTCCAAATATACAACCCGTACAAGGTTATCTTAATAACTCATACCCCTTCCCGTCGCAAATTAAATTTAAACCTGTCATAGAGATCTTAAATCTCTCCATGAAATCTGTAACCATCCTACCCGAGCTTCATGCCCCTGAATGGAATGATGAATTAAGTCGGTTTAAAATTTCGGATGCCTGTAACAATTTTCTCAACCTCTGCCGTTAGTATCATTATTGTATGTGCTATTATCCTCGGTATATCTGTGAAAAAGATCGTTCTTGGAACAAAGGAAAACAAGAAACACCGCACCACGTGAAACTATTTATGCACGACCAAGAGTGCGTACCCAGACCACGTGAACTAGACTTAGCCACCCCGCCTAATGTTGTGTATATAAATCTACAGGGTGAGTCAAAAGTCTCTATACATAGACAAAATGGTCACTTTATTATACAATCACTTGTAAGTCACAAAATATACTCTATGTGGGCACCATTACACTGCATGCACATACGGATGTGTTCCCCCCATGGCAAACGCGCGTTAACACGTCTGGTGTTATGCGTGCACACGCATAACGAATGCGTCCCTTTAGGTGGTCCGTGTTTTGTATTTTCACCTAGTACACCATGGCCTTCAAGTAAAGTAAAAATCAAGGGGGGTGAGGTCTGGTGACTTCGGAGGCCATTCCACGGGACCACGGCGACCAATCCAGTGACCCGGAAACTACTGATCCAGCCACTGGCGCACGCAGATACCGTAATGGGGTGGCGCCCCGTCTTGCTGAAAGTACGCTGGAAATCCCCCGTCCTCGTTCAGCAGGGACGACATGACTGTGTCTTGCAACATGTTTAGATACATTTCGGCATTCAGATTGGTGTCAATGAAAAAAGGGCCAACAATTGTGTTGCCCCATATCCCGCACCACACCATCACTTTTCCAGCGCCTTGCGTCTTTGAGGGACTCATCCAGTGCGGGTTGTCATCACTCCATTAACGTACGTTTTGACGATTAACCTCTCCATGAACATAAAAGTTGGTTTCATCTGAAAACAGGATGCCAGCCGAGAACTCCGTGTCTTCGTCCACTTTTGTTCTTGCCCATTCACAGAATTCCAGCCGCCTGTCCGGGTCGTCTTCGCTAAGGTACTGCAACATTTGCATTTTGTATGGATGCCATCTGTGCTCTTTCATAATGCGGACGATATTCCTTTGGCTGACACCGCATTCTGCAGACATCCGTCGAGTGCTTTTTTTGGGACTCTTTGCGAACGCTGCCAGCACCATGGTCGCTGTGCCTTCATCGGTGGCTGTTCGTGGACGGCCACTTCTCGGTTCGTCTGCAACACTTCCAGTCTTCTTGAACTTCTCAATGAGTTTGGCAACGGTGTCGTATGTGATGTGCGTGCCAGGGGCGTGTCTCCTGTTAAAATCCTCGGCAACCTTGCGACAGCTTCCTGATCCTGCCAGAAGAATTATCTCTATACGCTCTTCTTGGGACAAAGGCATCTCAGCACATCACCTGCAAAAAAAATAAAAAATAAATAATCATTTATTTATCATGACCATTTTCCCTATGTATGGAGACTTTTGACTCACCCTGTATATTATAAAACCAATGGTTATCACCTAGTTAGCATTAGTTACGATGTTATATTATCGTAGTAATATCATTCTAGAGGGAAGAGCCCTGTAAAAATGAATAATTCCTGTATGATCTTTATATTCAATTATTAAGTTTTACATAGGGACCAAACTCGCATAACGCAAGTTATCTGTTGTTCAATTCATACGTACATATACATACGTTCACATGTATTCTTTTTATTTCTTTTCTTTAAATTAATTAATTTCTTGTAATCTCATAAATGCTTATGCGAGTGTTCGAATTCTGCTAACCACAGTAGAAGCGAGCGCTTCTAAGATAAAAACCTCCTCTCGCTTTGATTCGAATTTATAAAACATTATTATGCGTGTTATGTTATATATATATACACATATACATATATATATATATCGTATGTGCCCATGTACTTTGTGTTATAAATATAAAACTGTAAAAAACAAAAAGCTATAGTTAACTGTTTAATTGTAATTAACTGTAATATTTTAATATAATGTAATTGATGTACTTTAATGAAACTATAGTTAACTGTAATAATTTAATAGGATGTAATTAATGTACTTTAATGAAACTGTAATTAATGATAATAAGTGAATGTGAATTAATTGGTAATTATAATCAAAATTGTAATAAACCAAAATTACAACGTACTCAGTGATGCACTTAGATTGTACTGAATATACGACCCGACATTATGTCGCCATTTAGAAATGTATACTCGACGATATTATTGTTTTTTTATTTATTATTTTTTTTGTTAGGATAAATTTTGGAGTTGCTTCCTATTTTGCCAAATAATTGGTGACTTGTTCTTTTCAATATTTCTTAATCATTTTTTAGATTAGATGCATTCTCTCTTCGTTATAAAAGATGAACTCATGTCTTGCCTTAAACTTTTAATTTTTGCTCATATGCATATCTTAATTTAAGAATGCATAATTCAATTTCCGTTCTAATTAGCTCGGCGGATCAGGAAAAACAGCAGATCTAAAAATATGCGGTTTAAGCTAAAAATATGGCTTCCTCTTCCTATACCCTGTTTATCTGTTTAACCACTGTTACAACAAAAAAAATTACTTTATTTTTTAACTATTGTGCAAAAATAATACAGCCTCTTCAACATTTAATGATGATAATGTTAGTAAAATCGAGGTATATAAACCCCAATAATCTCTTCCATATTCATTCAGAATCCTATTCGAAGGCTGAGCACTACCTGTACATTTTAGCAGTAAATTACAGTAAGAAACAGTCTTTATCTTCTCCTTCGAGCCTTGCTCTCTTCAGAGAACTGTCATTAAACTTCCCCGATACATTATAAGAAGAATCCGGGAATCTTCAGGGAATTTAATAAGCCTCCCAGAATCCTCCGAGCCACTATAGAAGAACTCGGAGAGTAATATAGAAGAAAACTACTGCAAGTAACACATCCGTTGCTGCCACCTAACTAGAACCCCCGTCGACTTCGAACAACCCAAGCCATAGACGGAGGGGTTAACATAATATATATATATATATATATATATATATATATATATATATATATATATGTAAAAATGAAATGAATAATCAATATTCATTTTTACATAAGAACCAAAATCGCTTAACGCGAGTTTGGATAGTAATTTTACTTGTGGCTTCCTATTCTTGATCGTGTCAAAACCCTACGATCTACCATACCTATGGTTTAGTCGTATCCATTTTTATTTGTTATAGAAGTTAATTAATTAATTAATTGTGATTGTCTTGCATCTCACCCTCGTCCCTAGATTATGCATACACATTGCATATAACTCTTTGCCTCTAATTCGTTCTTGTAAATCTTCCTAATAATGATTTGTATTATACGTACAAAATTTAATAACTATGACGTCATAAAGTAACTTAATTCTCTTCACGTTTTCCATACCTTGAACACTGAATCACGTGTTTAGTATTTGGACATCTTCCGTATTGAATGTATGGTAAATTCCTTAATAATAATAATAATAATAATAATAAAAAGAAAAAAAAAGAAACTTCAATTCTCTATACATCATTAGTTATGTTGTTTCCTACCTATTGTCTACTGATACCTATCAACCTATCAGTCCATATTTTACGCGCGTCTATATTACGCACACAACCTATTCTGTTACTTACATGTAAAATACGTCCACATGTATTTTTTTATATTTTTTCTTTTAAGTGCGTTCACGCTCAAGACATTCATTAGGCTTACAGTAGTTGAGTGGTCCAATTCGCGAACCACAGCAGAATTGAACGTTTCTAAGATAAACAACATCTTTCGCTCTGATCCAAATTCATAACATATTAAAAATGTAATATAACATATTATGTTGTATATAAATTATCTTGTCATGTCTCGTGTACTTGTGTTGTACTAATAACCATATATATAATAACCATATATAATCTGACCATATAATCTAACCATATAATCTAACCATATAATCTAACCATATAATCTAACCATATATATATATATATAAAACACTGTAAGAATGGTAACGACGTAATGTACTTCAATGAAACTGTAATTGAATGTAATGACTTTATATATAATGTAAGAATGTACTTTAATCGAACTGTAAGGGACAATCATAAGCGAATGGGAAGTAATCCATAATCGCAATCATAATTGTAATAAACCCAAACAAAAATGATATCGCCTTCAGAAATGAAGACGTGAAAAAAAAATAAGATTAGTTTTTATTTTTATTTTTTTTTTTTATTATTTTTATTTGGAAACTTTCAAACACCTGATCGTGTTTAAAAGGGGGGGAAACTTAACCTCCAACTGCCATCCCCCAACATTCAGGCATATTTTATACATGTATTTGTAAAATGAAGGACACTTCATTACGAGACGCTGCCTTGGGGACTGCTAAGAGACTCCCCTGGTTAGCAGCCTCGCTGCGGGGAGGGAGGTCGAACCTCTACCCCTGTAAATTCAGAGCAGTACCTGTATATTTTTAAGAAGTAAATTTACAGTAAGAGAAACTTTTTATTTTCCCCCTCGAGTTGGGCTATCGTCAAAGGAACTTAGTAAAGTCGAAAAGTTATAAAGTATCAGAGAAAGAATTAAAAAATTATAGAAGAAAAGTATCAGAAGAAATATCCGTTGCTTGCCTCCCTAACTAGAACCCCCTTCGAATCCGAACTGACAAAGGGCCATAAAGGGGGGGGTTAACAGTTGGCGACCCTATAGCCAGGATAAACACATAGAAGAAGGAAGGGTCTAACAGAGCTGGCGACCCTTTACCAGGATAAGAAGAAGATTTATAAAGAAGAAGACTTATAAGAAGAAAGACTATAAAAGAAGAAGACTTATAAAAGAAGAAGACTTATAAAAGAAGAAGACTTATAAAAGAAGAAGACTTATAAAAGAAGAAGATTTATAAAAGAAGAAGATTTATAAAAGAAGAAGATTTATAAAAGAAGAAGATTTATAAAAGAAGAAGACTTATAAAAGAAGAAGACTTATAAAAGAAGAAGACTTATAAAAGAAGATTTATAAAAGAAGATTTATAAAAGAAGATTTATCAGGATAAAACCATTTGACCGGCGTGTCACGACTTCTAGTTCGTAACATCCACCCTTGACCGGTGTGTCACGACTCCAAGTTCTCTACGCCTAGTTTTCATCCAAGAACAAGTGGCCAGCAAGACACGTCTTCAGGACACGTCTCTGAGGATTTTGCCAGTAGAACTTTTGTTAAGTACATTTTGTTTTTTTAAGTAATTTATAAACACTTGAAAAAAATCAGTATTATTAACAGTTAATAATGAGTATCAAGTCAGAATTTACACAAAACACAGTGAACATTTCAGACACCAGTGATACATTTTTTTTAGTGAAAACAGTAATTGTAACAGAGTTAAATGTAAGAGAAGTTAAATGTAAGAGAGAATTAATTTCAGAGAGAATTAATTTCAGAGAGAATTAATTTCAGAGAGAATTAATTTCTGAGAGAGTTAATTTCAGAGAGAGTTAATTTCAGAGAAAGTTTATTGTAACAGAGTTAATTTCAAAAGAGAGTTAATTTCAAAAGAGAGTTAATTTCAAGAGAGAGTTAATTTCAAGAGAGAGTTAATTTCAAGAGAGAGTTAATTTCAAGAGAGAGTTAATTTCAAGAGAGAGTTAATTTCAAGAGAGAGTTAATTTCAAGAGAGAGTTAATTTCAAGAGAGTTAATTTCAAGAGAGAGTTAATTTCAAGAGAGAGTTAATTTCAGAGTTATTGTCACTGTTATATTCAGTATAGAATAATTTTATTTTATGTACCAAACATAATAATACCAGAGTGAAATGTTGTTTACATTTTATATTTTTGTTTGCAAATTTTTTTCAATTACTGAATTGAATTGACTTGCAAATTAAGAGAGAGAGAGTTTACAGAGAGTTTATAGATTTAGAGAGATTTTTGAAGTCAGTTTTCGTTGCAAATAAGTTGCAAGTCAGTTTTGAAGTCAGTTTTCGTTGCAAATAAGTTGCAAGTCAGTTTTGAAGCAGTTTTCGTTGCAAACAAGTTGCAAGTCAGTTTTGAAGTCAGTTTTCGGTTGCAAACAAGTTGCAAGTCAGTTTTCGTTGCAAACAAGTTGCAAGTCAGTTTTGAAGTCAGTTTTAGTTGCAAAGAAGTTGCAAGTCAGTTTTGAAGTCAGTTTCCGTTGCAAACAAGTTGCAAGTCAGTTTTGAAGTCAGTTTTCGTTGCAAACAAGTTGCAAGTCAGTTTTGAAGTCAGTTTTCGTTGCAAACAAGTTGCAAGTCAGTTTTGAAGTCAGTTTTCGTTGCAAACAAGTGCAAGTCAGTTTTGAAGTTAGTTTTCGTTGCAAACAAGTTGCAAGTAAGTTTTCGCTGCAAACAAGTTGCAAGTCAGTTTTCGTTGCAAACAAGTTGCAAGTAAGTTTTCGTTGCAAATAAGTTGCAAGTCAGTTTGAAGTCAGTTTTCGTTGCAAATAAGTTGCAAGTCAGTTTTGAAGTCAGTTTTCGTTGCAAACAAGTTGCAAGTCAGTTTTGAAGTCAGTTTTCGTTGCAAACAAGTTGCAAGTCAGTTTTGAAGTCAGTTTTCGTTGCAAATAAGTTGCAAGTCAGTTTTATTTGCAAATAAGTTGCAAATCAGTTTTCAGTTGGTTGCATCCAAGAAGGGACAACCGCCCCCAGAGACATAGAAATACTTGGCAAGAGGTCAAGTCAGAAGGTTGCGCCAAAAGGGACAACCGCCCCAGAGATTTGTAGAAATACTTGACAAGAGGTCAAGTCAGAAGGTTGCGCCAGGATGGACAACCGCCCCCAGAGACATAGAAATACTTGGCAAGAGGTCAAGTCAGAAGGTTGCGCCAAGATGGACGACCGCCCCCAGAGACATAGAAATACTTGGCAAGAGGTCAAGTCAGAAGGTTGCGCCAAGAAGGGACAACCGCCCCAGAGATTTATAGAAATACTTGACAAGAGGTCAAGTCAGAAGGTTGCGCCAAGAGGAACAACCGCCCCAGTTTTGAAGAAGCCAGTTTTGAAGAAGCCAGTTTTGAAGAAGCCAGTTTTGAAGAAGTTAGTTTTGAAGAAGTTAGTTTTGAAGAAGTTAGTTTTGAAGAAGTTAGTTTTGAAGAAGTTAGTTTTGAAGAAGTTAGTTTTGAAGAAGTTTGAAGAAGTTAGTTTTGAAGAAGTTAGTTTTGAAGAAGTTAGTTTTGAAGAAGTTAGTTTGAAGAAGTTAGTTTTGAAGAAGTTAGTTTTGAAGAAGTTAGTTTTGAAGAAGTTAGTTTTGAAGAAGTTAGTTTTGAAGAAGTTAGTTTTGAAGAAGTTAGTTTTGAAGAAGTTAGTTTTGAAGAAGTTAGTTTTGAAGAAGTTAGTTTTGAAGAAGTTAGTTTTGAAGAAGTTAGTTTTGAAGAAGTTAGTTTTGAAGAAGTTAGTTTTGAAGAAGTCAGTTTTTAAGTCCCAAGTCATTTCAATGCAATCAATTGAATTCAACTTTTTCTTTGTAAGTTAAGAGAATTTAATTCAACCTTTTTTTGTGTTGTAAAGAGAACCTTTCTTTGTTTTGTTGTGAGAGGGAAATGGACCGATTTGTCTTTTCTTTTTTTTATGCCATTGTTGCGTATAAAAATATATAGGTGAAATGACATTTGGTTGTTTGTAACCCAAAACAGTTTTTACAATTGTATGTAACGATTTGGTAATCATTGTAATGTATATGTGATAATAATAGTTGTGTAACAATTAATCGATCATGTACCTAATTTATCCTGCTCTGTACGATCGGGAAATTTACCCGTATGAAATTTCAGTCATTTAATTTTTAATAAAACTTCTACGCAATAAAACAGATGTATTTGTCTATATGCAAACAAGTTTTCAGACTAAAAATATCAAATAATTCAAAATTCTATCAACATTCAACGAAAGAGTATGATTTTTCTACTTAACCTGCAAAAATTATTAAACCTTTTTAATATTTTTTTTTAGTATATAAAAAAAAAAATTTTTAATGTAAAATTTACCTGAAATTATTAAAAGAAAAGATTGTTCGAAATGCTTTCCTTCCATTTCAATAACACTTTTTATTCTTGGCCGAAACTCATCTAAGGTTCGATTTACTTTTATTTTTAAGAATATTATAAAATTATGTTTAGCTCATTAAAATGCATATTTTTAATTTGTATTCTTAATTTTCTTAATTCAATTATCGTACCGATACTTCTGGTTAATGTTAATGGTTATATAGTTCATATATAGCTAGGAATGTTACTAGTCGAATTTAATTCCATCTTCCAAAATTCAATTTTTAAACCGTGAGATTTACTTCATCAATTGTAAGTCCTCTAAGTACATTTCTTTGTATTACCTTAATTCTTATTTTTAAGAATATTATAAAATTATGTTTAGCTCATTAAAATGCATATTTTTAATTTGTATTCTTAACTTTCTTAATTCAATTATCGTACCGATACTTCTGGTTAATGTTTATATAGTTCATAATTATATAGCTAGGAATGTTACTAGTCGAATTTAATTCCATCTTCAAAAATTCAATTTTTAAACCGTGAGATTTACTTTCATCAATTGTAAGTCCTCTAAGTACATTTCTTTGTATTACCTTAATACGTGGAACTGATTTAATTAAATACTTAAATACTACCTTGAACTTAAAGGAGTTTATAATAATAATGATGATGATAATAATAACAACAATAATTGACTCAAAAGATTTTATAACCCTAAAACCCATCTTAAATTATTATACATTATTTTTAAACTTTGTTAATTCAAAAACCTTCCAAATCTCTACACATACACACGCATGTATGCACACTATATATACAAACCTTATTCTAAAATCATTCGATATCACAAACTATTTCATAGCGTGTAGGTGCTAACTCTGCTATTTATATAGTCCTAAGCCTTTTGCTTACTATATATAAATTTTTGCTCAGGCATTTATTCAGTTAATTTAAGAATCCTCTCCGCTAGTCTGTCCCTCAAAGTTATGATACACACTTTGTATCTAATACACACAAATACACACTAGACCACAGGTCTATACATCATCCATTACGTAATTCGATTTTTTACCTACAATAGTCAATAAAATTAGTTATAGACTGCACGATCAGGGTAACTTTGGAAAATAATTTATATGTTTTTCCTTTTACCTACTATTCATTATGTACATAATTTTTTCCCACAGAAAAATAAAAATTTTGTAAAAAAATTTAACAATATCATTCTTTGTCTAGCGTAATTGTTTGTCTAAAATTGAAGTATTAATCTTTGAATTTTTTATATTATATAATAACTCACTTGCTCTGTATAAAAATTTGTAATGTAAAGAAAAAAATTCGTCATCTAACTTGAAGTAGATAGGATGTTATTTTCTCATTTGTATTGTATTAATGGTACCCTATTAGATTATTGTATAAATATCGTTTTTTTTTAAAAGGGGAGAGCAATGTAAAAATGAAATGAATAATCAATATTCATTTTTACATAAGAACCAAAATCGCTTAACGCGAGTTTGGATAGTAATTTTACTTGTGGCTTCCTATTCTTGATCGTGTCAAAACCCTACGATCTACCATACCTATGGTTTAGTCGTATCCATTTTTATTTGTTATAGAAGTTAATTAATTAATTAATTGTGATTGTCTTGCATCTCACCCTCGTCCCTAGATTATGCATACACATTGCATATAACTCTTTGCCTCTAATTCGTTCTTGTAAATCTTCCTAATAATGATTTGTATTATACGTACAAAATTTAATAACTATGACGTCATAAAGTAACTTAATTCTCTTCACGTTTTCCATACCTTGAACACTGAATCACGTGTTTAGTATTTGGACATCTTCCGTATTGAATGTATGGTAAATTCCTTAATAATAATAATAATAATAATAAAAAAGAAAAAAAAAGAAACTTCAATTCTCTATACATCATTAGTTATGTTGTTTCCTACCTATTGTCTACTGATACCTATCAACCTATCAGTCCATATTTACGCGCGTCTATATTACGCACACAACCTATTCTGTTACTTACATGTAAAATACGTCCACATGTATTTTTTTATATTTTTTTCTTTTAAGTGCGTTCACGCTCAAGACATTCATTAGGCTTACAGTAGTTGAGTGGTCCAATTCGCGAACCACAGCAGAATTGAACGTTTCTAAGATAAACAACATCTTTCGCTCTGATCCAAATTCATAACATATTAAAAATGTAATATAACATATTATGTTGTATATAAATTATCTTGTCATGTCTCGTGTACTTGTGTTGTACTAATAACCATATATATAATAACCATATATAATCTGACCATATAATCTAACCATATAATCTAACCATATAATCTAACCATATAATCTAACCATATATATATATATATAAAACACTGTAAGAATGGTAACGACGTAATGTACTTCAATGAAACTGTAATTGAATGTAATGACTTTATATATAATGTAAGAATGTACTTTAATCGAACTGTAAGGGACAATCATAAGCGAATGGGAAGTAATCCATAATCGCAATCATAATTGTAATAAACCCAAACAAAAATGATATCGCCTTCAGAAATGAAGACGTGACAAAAAAAAATAAGATTAGTTTTTATTTTATTTATTTTTTTTTTATTTTTATTTGGAAACTTTCAAACACCTGATCGTGTTTAAAAGGGGGGGAAACTTAACCTCCAACTGCCATCCCCCAACATTCAGGCATATTTTATACATGTATTTGTAAAATGAAGGACACTTCATTACGAGACGCTGCCTTGGGGACTGCTAAGAGACTCCCCTGGTTAGCAGCCTCGCTGCGGGGAGGGAGGTCGAACCTCTACCCCTGTAAATTCAGAGCAGTACCTGTATATTTTTAAGAAGTAAATTTACAGTAAGAGAAACTTTTTATTTTCCCCCTCGAGTTGGGCTATCGTCAAAGGAACTTAGTAAAGTCGAAAAGTTATAAAGTATCAGAGAAAGAATTAGAAAAATTATAGAAGAAAAGTATCAGAAGAAATATCCGTTGCTTGCCTCCCTAACTAGAACCCCCTTCGAATCCGAACTGACAAAGGGCCATAAAGGGGGGGGTTAACATATATATAAGGGTGTCACTTATTTGTATGGTAAGAATTGAACCATCAAGAAGTTTCGGTCTGACCATCTAGAAATGTGACATTGCATGTTAAAACGCTGATTATGAAGTTTCATGAGAAAATATTAATATTTAGAGGTCGCTCAAGGCCATTAAAATTTTGATGACGCGTCGGTACTTGTCCTATATTGAAATGCGCTTCCTTTCTATGCCTCACCCCAGTATCATTTCCAGTCGCCTTAATGGTAGGATGTGTTTGCATTAGTGTGTTATTTTAGTCTTTTAGTCCTCCCTGATATAAAAACCGCATGGTCATATCTATGACTAGAGTTGATAGACAAGAGAACCCTCCAAAGTGTGTGGTTGTTGACCTGGATACTGTGAAAGAAAAAAGCTTGGAAAACTTTGTAACAAAAAACAAAATCATTGTTCACAAAGCTCAACCTCCCAGATGAATTCTTGGAGAAAACAGCTGAGCAATGGGAAGAGGATACCCATTACCAGACTGCGAAAGAGACTGTAAAAACTCTAACTGTAACAAATGACTTCGCTGAACGTGGAGTTGCTCTCATCCAGGATTCTTATGGATACCTAACCAAAGATGAAGAACAACTACAGTTTCTTCTCCAGGTTGTTGAAGACCATCGCAAGCATTGCACATGAGGACAAAAGCATACCTTGAGTGGAAATAATGATTAATCATAATAATTACGCTACTGTCTGATGTTAATGTACTTCATCTTAATATGATGATAATGTCTTGTGCACTTCCTGCTAATGTAGGAACATAATAAATTGTTTAAATACATTTGGAAATTGTTTATATTCACACTTTCTGTGAATCTCGTATCCAATACTTCGAAGCCGTTGAGCGACCTTTAAATATTAAAATATTTCAATAAAATTGTGTACAGTGTCTTTACATCATATGGCATACTTTGATGGGGTCAGAGCACGGAAACTTTAAAGTTAAAAACTAAGTGACACCGTAATATACAGGGTGGGCCGAAAGTCTGGATCCATAGGAAAACAATATTTATTTTAATACATAAATTACAACAAATGGTAAATACTTAAAATGAATATTAACTTTAACTCGTAAATGCGTATCCGTGATACTGTACAGTGGTTCGTACTCCAGTATAAACAACAAATTATAACAAATGCTCAAATTGGCGGCCTCTGACATCGAGACACTTAGGGATGGAATTTATGATTTGTAATAATTCTTCGAATTGACGTTCTCGAGATGCGTGTTTCATTTGATAATCTTCTTGTTGACTTTACTGGACTATTCGTTAAAGTTTCACATACCATTGCAGAGGTATTTTCATCAGTTGCAGTTTTTGGACGACCAGAACGCCGTCGATCATGTACACTTCCTGTTTCTTTGAAACGTTTAAACAACTTGCCAACAGTGTTACTGGATGCTTATCAGGATGATTTCTATTGAATTCGGTAGCAACTTCTCTGTGTGTAGCGCCCTGTCTTGCGTACATGAGCACAAGTTCTACCCGGTCTTCTGTTGTTAGATTCGAAGCCATTTCTGGGCTGAAATAAAAAAGTATTTGAGTATTTATACTGGAGTACGAACTACTGTACAGTATCACGGATACGCATTTACGAGTTAAAGTTGATATTCATTTTAAGTATTTACCATTTGTTGTAATTTATGTATTAAAATAAATACTTTCCTATGGATCCAGACTTTCGGCCCACCCTGTATATATATATATATATATACAGGGTGTCCCGTAAGTCTGGACCCATAGGGAAAAATAATAAAATTACAAAATAGTCCAAAAATTTATTACATAATCTGTTCAAAGTGTCCGCCGTTGTGTCGCACACATAGTTGAAGACGCAATCTCCACTGCGACAGCACTTTCTGAATCACAGTCGCAGAAATTTTTGACACGCCTCCACAATGCGTGCTTTAAGGTGGAAAATGTTCTGAAGTTTGACCTCGTACACTTTGGCTTTCAAGTGGCCCCACAAATAAAAATCATAATAAAAATAATAAAAAAATAATAATAATAAAATAATAAATAACATAATAAAAAAATATTATAAATCCCTATGGGTCCAGACTTACGGGACACCCTGTATATATATATATATAATATATATATATATATATATATAGTTAGTTAGTTAGTTAGTTAGTTAGTTAGTTAGTTAGCGTAATTAATATTGATCCCCGTAATTTTTTTCATGATTTACAGATAAAGGTATATTTTAAGGATAAATAAATCGGTTATCACTGTTGGGCTCTGTTTGAGAAATAGGCGTGCTCCTGAGTACAATGTCATAAGTTTTTCAAATATTTTCTTCACCAGTAGTGATGTTACACTTAACCCCGATAGTCTACTGTCTCCAACAACCTATTGGAAGCAATTTAAGCAAAAGATAATTCATTTCCGTGTTTAAAACTTGGCTGATTGTCTGATTACTCAATTTATTTGATCTCTCATCTCTGACAATTTCTTCTCACCTTATTGTTTCATTACAATCCCTAGTTAAACCATTTTGATTTAACCATGGACAGTGATGAATTGCAACAATTAAAAAGAAGAGGCGTGGGAAGGTGGGTGCTGTTACTAAGGCCATCAACACTTTTAACAATCTTACACAACCAGGCAAGGAAGATTTAGAGTATGTAATTTTTAAACTGGATAAATGTAAGAGGTGTATAATATCCATTGATGAGAATATTTCAAAGTTAGTTGAACCTGAAATGGCTGATGAACAACTTACAGACCTTTGCTCTGATTAAGGATCATCAGATGATCTCAACTGAGCACCACATAAGGAGACTACAGTCTCGTTTGAACGACTTAACACCAAATAAACCGATTTCTGATTTTAATCAAAGTAGAGCTAACCTTCAACAAAATTTAAGTGGCAGGCCAAATCCCGAGTCACAAGAATTTAGGACTAAGTTACCCATTTTGCTAGTACCAACATTTGATGGGGACAGAGCACAATCCCGATCCTTCATTGAAAAATTTGAGAATTCAGTAGGTAGTAAGCCTTGTATTCCTCTTGTTGATAAGTTTAGCTACTTAATTAGTTTCTTTAAAGGTCCAGCCTATAACATGATAGGCCATTTACCAGCTGTGGGTGGTTCATATGAAGTAGCTATTGATCTCTTGAAACGTAATTACATTAATAAAGATGAGATTATATTTGAATTATCTCAACAAATTATTGATTTTGCACCAGTAAAAGGTAACCATAGTGGTATGGAAAGATTTTATTCAAAATTAGAAGCTATTATGGGACAACTGGTTAGCAATGAGATAGATGTTAAAGCTTCATCTTGGCTCATACAAGGCGCAGTTCTTAGTGTCTCCATTTGAGGATTAAAGATGTATTTTAAAAGACCGGAGAAAATCACTCTAATCTTGAAGACATCAGAAAACACTTTCCAACTATCCTAACTAATTTCAAATTGAGAAATAGCTCAACACAAAATAAGACCCAGACTATGGATAAACCAAAGACTCTGCAGAGACCAGTTAGCTACAGCCAAACAGACAAAACTTGATACTGTAGACTCAAATATGTCCAACTATACCACACGAACTTTACAGAACTTACAATGTAAGTTACAATTACAGAACTTTAATGTAACTGCCACCTCAACTTACACACCACATTGTAAATTTTTTGCAAGTGTTGAACACAGTAGTACTGGGTGTGGAAAATATTCGGACTTTAACTCAAGATCTAAAAGATGTGAACAGTTGAACCTATGTAAAAAGTGTACTGGCCAGGGACATTATAAGAAAGACTGTAAATCTAGGTTAAAA
The DNA here is from genome assembly GCA_023014485.1 of Bathynomus jamesi. Classification (NCBI taxonomy): domain Eukaryota; kingdom Metazoa; phylum Arthropoda; class Malacostraca; order Isopoda; family Cirolanidae; genus Bathynomus; species Bathynomus jamesi. The sequence goes on from JAJOZX010001969.1 coordinate 409,985, forward strand.
TTCATTTGCAAGTTTTGTAAAAGTTCAAGACATGTCACATCAATATATAATTCATTGAAGTGTCCAAACAACAATATATCTCAAACTCAAAAAATACCTCCTCCAAACAAGGATAATGAAGAAAATGCCACTTTCATGGGGCATTGTTTGTTCAAACAACGTAGCGAAAAACACTGAGGTTCTTTAACTTTTGACTGAGTGAATGGTGAGGGTAGCACCATTCCAGCGAGAATGAACAAGAACTCACTATCACATTCTTTGTTAAGGATGACTCAAACAAAAGTAGCTATAAGACAATTGACCTGGAATTACATGTAGGAAATGAACTTGAAAAATTAAAACGGTTATTGTTCCAAAAGTAGGATAAGACAAAATGGTTGTACCCAAACTAGAACAAACTATTAATCATTTGAGAATACAGTACAATATAGCTGATAGACATATCACAAAGAACACAGTACCTAACATTGAAATGTTAATGGGGCAGATTATATTCACCTTATTCATAGGGGCATAGGGAAAATAGGTAATTGTATAGCCCCTTGGGTGACCTATCCAGATACAACCTAGACCCAAACCAGAATAGTTCATGACTAACAAATACTATGTGCCTCAACTCAGTCCTACATAACACCTGTAAGAACAGCAACACTTTGAATAATATTATAACAGCTGATAACATTAATTCATCACTATCAAATGAAATTCTAGATGAGACAGTTCAAACTTTATGGCTGCTAGAATATGTGGGTATACATGACACAAATCAAACTTCAGAATATCAGTTAATGGTAGAAAGATTTGAAGACACCATTCAGTGCAGAGACAATAGTTATTTTGTTGAGTTACCTTGGAAAATAAATTGTCCAACTTTAAGAGATAATCTCGAAGTAGCTAAAGGACATTTATATAAAGTAATGAAAAGCTCAAACAGGATAATAGAATTCAAATGTACAGCGATGTCTTTAAAGACCAGCTACAGAAAGGCTTCATTGAAGAAGTAACAACTAACTCTTTTTAAAAGATGGTGTCATTATTTAATCCACTGGGGGTTTATCGACAAGATGCCCCAACAAGAAAACTCAGAGTAGTTTATAACTGTAGCCTCATAGACTGATAAACACAGTTTGAATGATTGCCTGAATGAGGGTCCTAATCTCATTTCTGACCTTGTGAAGATCTTACTCAGGTTAGATACATTTGCCTTACAAAGTAACAATTCAAAGGATCAACTTAAGTTCTTATGGTTCAGGGATCCATTTGATTTGAATAAAGGGCTGATAACCTATAGATTCACTGTTGTATTGTTTGGAGTAAATTGCTCACGTAGCCTATTAGCATTGACAATTAGACATAATTTGAGCCAGTATAATAACTCTTTAACACTAAACTTCCTTAAAGAACATTTTTACAGAGATAATCTAATAGGCTTAACATCAACAAAATCTGACTTATCTGAGGTCTATGAAAACTCTCAAAACATTATGCATAGGCTGACCATACGTACCGTTTTGAACGGGACAGTACCGTTTTGTATGGGTTTTTGTATGGGTTCTGTCACTGAAGAATAATTGTAAGCTCAATATGTTTATGTACTTACTTTTTCCTGAATACAGAATATTACATAACCCCCGTCCCTTTTTTGCCATCCCAATGTCCCGTTTTTGTCTCAAGGAAATATGGTCAGCCTAATTATGCAACAAGGTAACTTTGAACTTAGAGAGTGGATTTCAAATGATGAGGATTTAAATAAAGAGATTTTAAAAGATAATAATGGTCTTACTGAACCATCAGACAGAGTTAAAACTTTGGGTATGAATTGGTATTTGGAAGCAGCTTCTAAGAATCATGATTCAATCTGCACTAAAAGTTTTAAATTTGATGAGAAAGCTAACACTAAAGGATAGATATTATCAGAGGCTTTCTAAATTTTTGATCCCATGGATTTATTTCTGCCTTCAACAATAAGATCAAAGTTTCTCCTCCAAGAACTTTGGAAGACAAATGTTGGGTGGGATTAGCTAATAACAACTGAAGATCAAAAATCTTGGAGGAAGTTAGCTACTGATTTAACAAAAGTGCAGAACATTAAAATATTAAGGTGCTGTGGGTTTAGGGATAAACCCCAGAGACTTCATGTATTTGTTGATGCAAGCACACAGGCTTATGGGTGCTGTACTTACCTTGTAAGTCCTGCAGAAAATCATCTAATTTATGCAAAGGGGAAACTTGCACCTCTCAAACCTACCCGAACCATACCTCAATTGGAATTATTGGCTGCTGCGTTAGCTATTAAGATAATTTCATTTCTTAAGGATGCTTACCATGATGTAAACAATACTGATATTCACAGCTGGCTCGACAGTCAGATTTGTCATGCTTGGGTACAGAATGTTACCATTAATAGTAAGATTCCTTATTTCTTACCTTTCTTACCAGGCACCTGGTAGACCAAAAGCGGTCTGTCAGTTGGGAGCCCTCGGACGAGACTCCTCCATGCCTCACGATCTCCACACATCAAGTTCGCCCGTTGGAGACTGATTCCACACTTCTCGACAGCACGCTTGATGTTATCCATCTATCGGATCTTGGGTCTTCCAACTGATCTTCTGTTTTGAGGGGCCCATTCCAGCATTCTTCTTGCTGTCCTTTCCAGCGGCATTCGTTGGACATGCCCGTACCATCTCAGTTGGTTCCTCTCAATATTCTCATTAACCGAAATTACACCCAATCGCCTTCTTATTTCAGTGTTCCTTATTTTATCCAATCTACTTACTCCTTCTATCAATCTCAGGAACCTCATTTCAGCTGCTTGCAGTTTTCTCCTCGCCCTTGTGGTTAGGGTCAAAGTCTCGCTGCCGCATAGTAAGATTGGTTTCAATATTGTTGAGCAGATATGCGTCTCTACCTTTTTAGGGATGTTTTGATCCTTCAATAGGGGGTACAGGAAGGAAACATTTCTGCTATATTTAGCAATTCTTTCATTCACCTCTGCATCCATACCGGCATCATTTTCTATCACACTACCAAGGTATTTAAATGTGTCCGTCTTTTTCATTTCCCTTCCCCTAACAAAGATTCCATCCTCGTTCGCTCCCCTCGTTAACACCATATATTCAGTTTCATCATAATTCAGTTTCAGTCCATACTCCCTCAATCTCTCATCCCACCTCTGCATAATTCTCTCCAGGGATTGTGCTGTGTTAGTCCCAACAGCCACATCATCAGCATATCCAAAAATTCCTATTTCCTCTTCAATTTCCTCAGTTATGTGTTCCATAACCCTGTTGATGTAGGCAATAAATAAAATGGGTGACAGAACATCCCTTGTTTAACTCCTGTACTTACATCACTCCCTTATTTAACTCCTGTACTTACATCACTCCCTTGTTTAACTCCTGTACTTACATCACTCCCTTGTTTAACTCCTGTACTTACATCACTCCCTTATTTAACTCCTGTACTTACATCACTCCCTTGTTTAACTCCTGTACTTACATCACTCCCTTGTTTAACTCCTGTACTTACATCAAACCACTCCTCCGATCCCACCACCGTGCTCTGGGAGACCCTATAGGTGCTCATTACTGCTCTCAGAAGCTTGGGTGGCATTCTCTCACTCAAAACCACACACAGCTTCTCCCTGGGCACACTATCAAATGCCTTCTCCAGATCCAAAAAACATATAAAGCGGTCCAAATTGAATTCTCGGCTCTTCTCAAGATATTGTCTTATGGCTGAAATTTGATCTATAGTACTCCGGCCTGCACGAAAGCCACATTGATACTCCAGTAACCCAGGTTCCAGTATTTTCGTATTCTATGTTCCAAAATCCTTTCATATATTTTCTTCACATGACACATCAAAGATATGACACGGTAGTTTTGACATTCCTGCTCACTTCCCTTCTTTTTATATATAGGACATATAATTGTTCTGACCCATTCTGCCGGTAGAATTCCCTGCGACCACACCACCCTGAAAATGCTTAGCAGCCAGTCCACAGCAGGATCACCAGCTGCTTTTAGTGTTTCTGTGACAATTGCATCCGGCCCGGGAGCTTTATTATTCTTCATCCTCTTTAGTTAGGCTGACCATATTTCCTTGAGACAAAAACGGGACATTGGGATGGCAAAAAAGGGACGGGTGGTTATGTAATATTCTGTATTCATGAAAAAGTAAGTACATAAACCGGGACAAAATTGACATTTTTATTAAAACGACGGGACGGCCAGGAAATATTAAAAAAACGGTACTGTCCCGTTCAAAACGGTACGTATGGTCAGCCTATCTTTAGTGCTTGAATAACCACCTCTCTAGTGATCTCTCTGTCCCCCTCATGCTCCTTATGATTTACCCGCTCCTCCCGTCTCACCTCATCATATTGGTTCTCGTTATTCAAAAGCTGTCTAAAGTATTCGTTCCAGCGTGCGGCCACCTCGCTTTTATCAGTGAGGACTTCACCATGTACATTTTAATCGCCACTGTTGTTTTCTTGCTTTCTCCATTTTATACTTCTTAGCCATGCTATACAGTAACTTCTTCGAGCCTTGAAAATCCTCTTCTAAGTCTCTACCTATTTTCTCCCACACAGAGCGTTTCGCTCTTCTTTTAACCTCGTTGGTGTGGTTTCTAATTTGGACATATTCTTGCCTTGTTTGTTCATTTCTATCCTTAAGCCATCTCCTAAAAGCATGCATCTTATTTGTCACTGCCTCCTTTACCTCTTAGTAAGGAATAAGAGGACGAGAAGATGGTACATATTCATTAGTCAGACGTTTCGGAAATTCAATTTTCCATCATCAGTGCTAAGAAGTAAAAAATAAAAAAGTTAACAAATATAGTAAAAGATTTTATACAATATATTTGTACAGTCTTATGATAATAATTTAAAGTTAAAAAAATTACATAAAATGTAGAGAGGAAAGAACTGCAGTCGTTGAGGGTAGGTTTTGTACTAAGGATATATAGGGATTCGAGGATGCCGAGGTCGGTTGGTTGGTATACTGAATTGATAATTTGAAATTGGTGGGAGCAGTGGGTGATTGTGGAGGTGTCAACGATCTCTTGTTGATTATTTCAATGGTTTATTTAAAGGTTGTAATATTCTGGTAGAAATGCCGCGATGTTCGTCCACTCTTGTTTGATATTGGCGAATGGTGCAGTCAATATAACTCGCTTTGCAGTGAGTACAGTTGAAACAGTAGATAGTGGATGAGACAAGAGGCTGGTTTTTTTTCTTTATCGTTGAGATACGATTTAATACTATTATTATTGGTGAATACAAATTGAAGGTTAATTTGAGGGTAAAGAGGGGTGAGTAGGTGGCGAAGTTCTGATTGTATTTTGTAACTAATATAGCCGTAGTAGGGAAAAGAAAAGTATTGTATATCTTTTTTAACAGTGGGGACTTTAAGTGGAGGTTTGTAAATGTTGTCGAGAAAATTTCTAATTAGAAACTGTAGTAAATTTTTTGGGAAAGAGCTATTAATGCTGAAACTGTGAATGAATTCTATTTCGTTATAGAAGGATAAGTAGAAGGAACAAAATTGATAAGCACGGTGGATTAAGATTTTAATGCTGTTAATTTTATATAGTAAGGGGATGTGGCTTAAGTAAGTTTGTACCTAGGCCTGTATATGTAGCTTTTCGATATATAGAAGTGCTGAATTTATTATTTTGTTTTGTTATTGTTATATCTAAACTTGCGTTGTTGGATTCGTCTTCGTTAGTGAACGTGATGATTTGATTCTGGGAATTGAGATAGTTAAGAAAAAGAGGGGCGTGGTTAGCATTGTGAAAGAGGAGAAAAGTGTCATCGACGTATCTTTTATATAGGTGTAGTTTGTAATGGGTGGAACAATGGAGTAGCCAGTTATTTTCGTGATAACAGAGAAAGATGTTATCTAGTGTGACTCTTAGGGGGATCCCACGGCTAGTGAATCGGTTTGTTGGTAAAGTTGTTTATTGAAAAGAAGTAGGTGTCTGAAGTGACAAGGTTTAGCAGTTTGGTAAATTCTTGTTTCGTTATGTTGAGGTCTGCGCTCTAATTGTTGGAAAATAAATTGTTGGTGCAGATGTCGATGGCTTCTTTAACTGGTACGTTGGTGTAGGGGGATACTATGTCAAAGCTGTGCATATGGAGGTTGTTTGAATTGTTCAAGGTCAGTATTTCTTTGGCGAATTCGTAGGAATTGGGGGCGAATATTCATTCTGCGTTATGGGGGTTAGGGTGGGAATTAGGAATTTTGCTAGGTGGTAATTATGGGTGATGTAGGCAGAAAGGATAGGTCTAATTGGTAAATTTGGTTTATGTATTTTAGGGAGGCCGTGAAGAGTGTCTGGGGAGGAGCCGAAAGAGTGTATTTGGTTGTAAACATCCTACGAAATTTTGTTTTGATCATGTAAGTTTTGAGGAAACGGTTGATTTATCTTCAAGTTTTAGGGAAAATGTTAGAGGATTGTCATTAATCGTTTTGAATTTGGTGGAGTCGTTGAGGACGTTATTAACCTTATTATTATCATCTGACTTGTTAAGAAGAATGGTACCTTTGCTTTTGTCAGGACGTGAAATTATGATGGATTCATCCCTGGATAATTCTTTTAGGCAAGCGATATCTTTACTGTTGATTAGAGGGAAAAAACTTTATGAGGTTTAAAGTTATAAAAGTGTTTATTGGCGATATGGGTAATTGAAGACTTTAGAAATGGAAGTTTTGTCTTGTGAACTATTGGGAATCGTTTTAAACTATGAAAAACCTTTTCAAATGATAAAAAGTGTTTAAAATAATTTATCTTAAAATTTGGTAACTTAAAATCTAGGCCCAAAGAGAGAAGTCATCTTTCGTTGTTCCTCAAAGTTCTCTTAGAAAAATTGTTTGATCAGGGTTTAGAGGTTGAAGGTTGGATTTCAGGCTCACTTGATTTAATTTTCTATGATGTCTTAGCTGAATCTGTTTGCAATAGTTGTTGGCGTCTTTAACAATTTGATTTTTTACCATTAAATAGTTTATAAAACTTGCAGATCCTTTTAGTTGAGTTAAAAGGAGATTATATTTAGTGATGAGGTTTTAACTATTGTTATGCTTAACATATATACGCGTATATATATATATATATATATATATATATATATATATATATATATATATACATATGTATGTATATATATATATATGTATATATATATATATATATATATATATATATATATTATATATATATATATATATATATATATATATATATATATATATATATATATATATATATATATGTAATATAATATGCCTTTAGACATGACTCGCTCAATTATGCTTGGTTAGCTGTTAAGCTTTAGATATTAAATACTCTACATGTGTAAAAGCTCATGGCTGATTATGTATATATATTGTGATTGTAAAACAGTCTCTTTATTGCCGTTTATACAGAAACTGACAACAGAAATACAGTTACAATGGTGTAATGGAAAGATAACTTGTACATTTCTTTGTTTGGAGCCAACAGTTGATTATTGTATAGCTAATACGAGGTTAAATAAATTAATCTTACTGATGATGTAAAATGTAGTTGCATTAACGTTGTTAGCTCTTGACCAAGTATTTTACAGTTGGGGGTTGATAATTCGGAAAAATCATGAGTGTGAGTTAAGGAGAGAGACTCTGGCCAGAAGACGTGTCACACAAATACCAGAGTTACCTCAGTAAAACTCACTAACCATTTTCTTTAACTGTGTGGTATCAGATCGAAATTTAAGGTATACTTGCTTATTTATTTATATGAAAATAAAAATGAAAATGAACAGTTTATTGGCAGACACTTATCCATATGACAAATATTAATAATACAATGATAATTCCCATACTAAGGATAGAAATATATACAATTAATGAGAAATAATACAGTAATGTCAAAGTTAAGTGAAGCTACTTCCCTGTCTTCTAGTTTTGTAAATAAAATATTGTGGTTCATTCTATCATATGCCTTATTTATATCTAGGAAACAGCTATAAATAGTTGAATTACTGTCAGTGTATTTATATAAATTTTCCTTAAGTACATAGATACACAGATCAGTTGAGTGGAATCGTTTAAAACCAAACTCATTAGGATTTAGGAGATGTTCATAAGTAATCATTTGAGCGGTGTAACAAGGGTTTCTCTAGTAGTTTCGAGAAGCAAGAGGCGATAGCAATAGGCCTGTAATTATTGTTGCATATAATACCCGACGGCAGCCGGCGCGCAGCAAAACCCAGCTGTTCATCCTTCCACACAATAAAAGAAAGTGGTTGGTAGATAAAAGGGTACCCTAGGTGGCCTAGTGGTTAAGGCGCTGGGCTGCTGATGGGGCGTGGTTCAGATTCCACGTTAAACTGTAGGTTTAAGGTGGAGTGAAAAGCTTGACCTTCTTTAGAATGAACAATTCGAGCGGAAGCTAACCAAAGGTGTATATATATATATATATATATATATATATATATGTGTGTGTGTGTGTGTGTATATATATAATTACACAATAGAGAAAGGGGAAGGCTATATTATCTCGGCTTATTTACGTGTCTTGATTCACGAAATGTATAGTCTAAATATCAGTGCATACATACAAATATTACATACAAATAGCAGAGCACTGCTATAGAGATTGCTATTTTACTCAGTGTCAAACTCTGTAGTCATAATGCGACTCTGCTACTTAGTTTTTACCTGTAAAGTACGTGTATATATATATATATATATATATACACACACAGAATATCAGTCTGATGTGTGAGAATGTTCCCCCCTGCAGCTAAAACTAACAGTGCCACTAACACGACGGAACGCCCCGGAACGCGCCGGAACACTGAGTAAAAAGTGTCTTTTTTCGAACTCGAATGTTTGTTTGTTTGTTTTCGTTTGCTTTTGTTTTAAACCACTCTTATGAAAGACCATGAAGTCTTCTAAAGAAAGGTGAAGAACGCGAGGCGGATTTTTAATTTTTTTTAAAAATTTATTTTTTATTTATTTTATTTTATTTTTTAATTTTTTTTTAATTTTTTAATTTTTAATTTTTTTTTTTCCCAAGGAGGAGGAGGAGTTCCGCAAGGGGCCCCATTATAACGGAGACGAAGGCCTCCAAGGGCCCCGCCAGAGGCAAGTTTCAAAGCACCTCAAATTTCTCGGCGCAAACGCGTCTATACTACCTACACACTCGCAGCAAACCCACTGTTCATCCTTCCATATAGTAAAATTGGTTGGTAGATAAGTTGGTATCCTGGGTAGCCTAGTGGTTAAGACGCTGGGCTGCTGATGGGGAGGTGATAAGATCGAGTCCGGGGGAGGACTTGTAATTTCTCAACACCCGTTGGTAGGTTGTGGTTCGGTTCAGACCGCATTTTGAGCTAAATCCAGCAATACTTAAGGTGGGGCAAGTTTGAAGAAATTTTCCACCCCATAATATATAATGAAACTTAAGTCTTCGAGTTGCGCCATCTCCAAATGTGCACGAATCGATCCAGTTTTTTTTACTTCCAACATCGTCAGTGGAAGTGGAATATGAGCAAATATTATGAGAAATATATTTTTTATTTTCATTTTTTGGACCACCCTAATAGACAGTGTATATGACACACACACACACACACACACACACACACACACACATATATATATATATATATATATATATATATATATATATGGGATGAATTTCACAATAAAACACGTGAAATGAATGAATGCTGCAAACCCACAAGGAAAAAGAAAAACGATTCCAAGGCCTGACGAGGTGTAGCTTTGAATACACGAAAGGCCTTGGAATCGTTTTTCTTTTTCCTTGTGGGTTTGCAGCATATATATATATATATATATATATATATATATATAGAGGCAGTACTTCTCTGATTTCCCATGGAATAATTACTGCTTCCGTGGCGGCCGGGACCCCTCCGACTTAATTATGTCTGAAATTAGAATCTTCTCCAAAGATGTTACTTCTGTACTATCTGGGCTCAACTCTAGGAAGGCGTACAGCCCTGATGGTATTCCTCCTGTTGTTTTTAAGAACTGTGCTTCTGTGCTGACACCCTACCTAGGCAAACTCTTTAGTCTTTGTTTTTCATCTGGTATTTTTTCTTCCTGTTGGAAATTCGCTTTCATTCAGCATGTCCCAAAGAGGGTGACCGCTCTCAACCGTCCAACTATTGCCCAATTCCTTTGATTTTTGTTTTTCTAGAGTTTTTTAATCTATCCTCAATAGAAAGATTCTTAAACACCTTTCTTCTCACAATCTTCTTTCAGATCGACGGTATGGGTTCCGGAAGGAACACTGTACTGGCGATCTTCTTGCATACCTCTCTATATTTGGTCATCCTCCTTTCGGGATTTCGGTGAAACTTCTGCTATTGCGCTTGACAAATCAAAAGCTTTTGATAGAGTCTTTAATCTTTAATTTCGAAACTGCCCTCTTTCGGTTTCTATTTTCAATATGTGCCTTCATCTCTGATTTCCTTTCTAGCCGATTTATAACTGTGGTTGTAGATGGCCTCTGTTCTTCTCCTATGCCTATTAATAGTGGTGCTCCTCATGACTCTGTCCTGTCACCCTCTCTTATCCTTTTATTTATCAATCTATTAAATCGCACTTCCTGTCCTAACCACTCCTATGCCGATGATTCCACTCTTCACTTCTCCAACTGCTTCACAAAGCGTCGCTCTCAACAGTCATTCCATTACTTTCTACTATCTCCATGACTTTCTACTTTCTACTCCTCTGATTGGGGCAGAGAACAGCTTGTGTCTTTCAATGTCTCAAAAACTCGGTTCCTTCATCTATCTACTCGTCACAATCTCCACACCACGGTCCCTTTGCTTTCAATAATACACATCTCACCCCTTTCTCCTCTCTTAACAATCCTAGTATTTGTTTTTCTCATGATCTTCCCTGGAAAGATCACATATACTCTCTTTCTAAAACAGCTTCTAAGAAGCTAGGTGTGCTGTGCCACCTCCGCAGTTTCTTCACTCCAACTCAGTCGCCGTCTCTGTAAAGGGGTCTTGTCCGCCCCTGTATAGAGTACGCTTCTCACGTGTGGGGTGACTCAACCCACACAACTCTACTTGACCGGGTGGAATCAAAGGCTTTTCGCATCATCAATTCTCCGGCTCTTACTGACTGTCTTCAATCCCTCTCTGTTCGCCGCAATGTTGTGTCACTTTCTCTTTACTATCGATATTATAACGGACATTGCTCTTTTGAAGTGTCTAACTGTATGGCTCCTCCTTTAAGGAAAACATGCAGTACCAGACTTTCCACACATTCTCATTCTATTTCTGTTCAACTCTCTAACGCAAGGATTAATTGGTATTTTCAATCTTTCATTTACTCACCCTGTCAACTATGGAATAATCTTCTTAATCCATCTTTCCCCCGTGTTTGTGACCTCCAATCTTTTAAAGGCAGGGTATCCAGCCGTCTCGAAAACCCTAGACTTTGATTTTGACTCTCTTCTTCCTCTGTCGGGGGAAGGGGCATTCGCTCTTGCGCTCCTTTTCCTGCCTAAAAAAAATATATACTGTGTATATATATATATGTTAACCCCTCCGTCTATGGCCCTGGGGTGGTTCGGATTGACGGGGGTTCTGGTTTAGGAGGCAAGCAACGGATAGGTGCCTTGAAGTGGTTTTTCTTCTCTGTTACTCTCCGAGTTCTTCTATAGTGGCTCGGAGGACTCTGGTAGATTTGCAATCTAAATGCTGAAGGTTCCGGATTCTTCTTATAGCGTATCCGGAAAGTTTTCTAAGTTTTTCTGAAGAGAGCAAGGCTCGAAGGATAAGGTAAAAACTAGCTTCAACTGTAATTTTACTGCTAAAAAAATACAGGTAGTGCTCAGCCTCTGAATTAGCTTCTGAATGACAATGGATGAATTTGAATGGGTTTATATACCCAAAAACTGCTAACATTATTATTATTAAATGCTAAGAAGGCTGTATTATTTTTGCACAATATTTGAAAATAAGTAAATTTTTTAGCTGTGGTAAGGCTTGAACGAATAAACAAAATATTTGAAGACGAAACCATATTTTTATCTTAAACCGCGACTTTTCAGATCTGATGTTATCATGATCTGCCAAGTTAACTAAAAGTGGAAATCGGACTATGCATCTTTACACTAAAATATGCATATGAGTGAAATTTTAAGGTTTAAGATGTACAATTTTAATGCTTAAGCAAGACATGATCTCATTGTTTATAACGAAAGAGAGTGTATACAAAATGTGAACATTGCAAAGCTTAACAGGATTCCTTATTAAGCGAAATCTAAAAAAATGATTATGAGATTTTAAAAAACAACAGGTCACCAATTATTTAGCAAAGTTGAAAGTGAATCAAATATTTTATCCAAACTCGCGTTGGGCGATTTTGGTCCTTATGTAAAAATGAATACACACACGTACATACATAGGAGTATAGGCATTATATAAAGTTAAATATATAAGATTATACATGAACCATATAACACATGAATTTTTAAAATGGATACTTTTTCTTACAATGGATACAGAGACTATATAAATGAATACAAGAATTACATGAAGGATAAGATAATATAGGAATATGGGAATTATTTTGGTTCATTTTTACAGGGCTCTTCTCTCTAGAATGATATTAATATAATAACGTAACATCCTAACTAAGGCTAACTAGATGATAACTATTGGTTTTATAATACAGATTTATATATACAACATAAGTCGGGTGGTTTAAGTCTAGTTCACGTGGTCTGGGTACGCACTCTTGGTCGTGCATAAATAGTTTCATGTTCCGTGTCACTGGGTTTTCTTTGTTCCCAGAATGATCTTTTCATCACAAATACACCGAGGATAATAGCACACACAATTATGATACTAATGGCAGATGTTGAGAAAATGGTTACCGGTTGTAGTATTTGTAAGAGGTTGTTTTGGTTATCATCCGAAATTTTAAACCGGCTCAATTGATCATTCCATTCAGGGGCATGCAGTTCGGGTAGGATGGTTACAGGTTTTATGGAGAGATTTAAGATCTCTATGACGGGTTTAAATTTAATTTGCGACGGAAATGGGTATGAGTTATTAAGGGTAACCTTATACGGGTTGTATATTTGGAGGGCTTTTGAACGCAAGGAGCAACCAATTGGTAGCCGAATAATCATAGGGATTGTAATGAGGGAATAATTTGATGGACACTCGAGGGTAGCGGCAGTCCTGTTCGCGAAGGAAACCCAGATGTCTGGTCCAATTCGTAGTTGGATGGTTTTAGGGGAATTAAATTTTTTAAATGAACATACGGGGGCATGCCGGTCACGAATTAAATCGACAAAGCAAGACCTAGTAGTGGGAAGAATAACTGATTTGAGTGGAGGGCAGATGAGTTGTTTATTTGGTTGCGGGAATCGGCAATGCCGGACGTCGCTATCTGACATCATAGAATAAGCTGATAGATCTTTGGTGAGGAAAAGGTAAGGTGGTACGGTGGGTAAATACAATCGATAGACATTAGAGTTATTTTGGTAGGGTGTTGGGAAAGGGTGAAATCTATATACGTCATAAGTGAGGAAATCGAAAAATGGTATAATTATGAGGTATGTGTAGGGGCGTGGTCCATGTACAGTCCAGGTGTATTCTAGAAATTGAGGGTAATTAGTGTGGTTGAGTGGGAATATGGGTGATAATTTTAATTGTGACTGGGCGGTGTGAATCAAGGACTGGAGTATTTCCCATGGTATTAGGGTGGAAAGTGATTTTTCCATGGGCTAGCTGGGTTGCACGCAAAACCTTGGAATGAATCGTAGTTATTCGTTGTAAGTATTTATCGATTAGGGTTACTTGTATGTTCATTATTTCTATTAATTCTAGATATCGTTTGTGTTCTTTGTATTGAGCTAACATGGATTCAAGGTATGTGAATCTGTCCGAAAGGGAGTGAAGGAAGCGATTGTTTTCGTGTAATGACCTAATAGTTTGTTCTAACATGTGTCCATTATATTGTCGATTCCGAGCGAAGAGATTCAATTTAAGTTCAACTCTTTTAATATCTTCTTCGGTTGCTAATCCGAATAAACCTTTGAACAGTTTCCCTCCTATATCTATCAGTCCCCTTTTACTTCTTTGGTTAAAGTTTTCGGATGCTGTAGTTTGAATATTTTCGAGGGTATTTTCTAACAGAACGCGACTTATCTGATCTTTTCCTTGGAAAGAATTTTGGACTTTACTTTCAAACGTTTCTAATTGGGTTTGTATCTGAAGGAGATTGATTTTAATTCTAGCAGGGGGTTGCAAATTTATATAAAGGTCTGCATGCCCTTTCAAAAATTTACCTTCTGCAAGTTTTTCTATAACAACTCCGGTAGAAATTTTAATACTAGGTCTACAAGAGTAAATAATTTGGAAAAATATAAGGGGGACAATTTTATTCATTTCTACGCCTTAAGTTATACGGAGCTGGGGGTAGTTGTGTGGATACTTGTGTGGATACTTGTGTTGGTGGGCGAAGGGGTCGGCCTCGTTTTGGTGGCAATGGGGGTCGACCGTTGAGCTCGGATTCTGAGCGGGTTCGTTTCTTATGTGAAGGTTCTAGTTCACGTGGGTGATGCATTTGCGGGCGGTATGTCGGGTCCGTGCGTCGATCATCAATCGGTGAGGGTGGTGACAGAGGAGATGGTGGAGTTGGAGGAGATGGTGGAGTTCCACTGAGTGATTCTCTCGAAGGGGTTTCTCCTGGGTCTGGGTCCGATGGGACGCTTGGCTCTGGGGCCTCCTCTTGTTCAGAGATTGCCTCGAGTAATGGTGGTATTACGAGGTACCAATCTTCGTCATGGGTAGCGGTTCCCGCGGTGACTACTTCAGTTTTTTTATCCCTGCCCGATTTGTTAATATCTTGACCTTTTGAAGGATAGGCGGCTCGAACGCCTGGCAGCTGTTTTTTGGGAAGGTGTTGCTCGGAAGCTATCTTCAAATTGTCAGCGTGAATGATCTTTAGTTTGGAATGATCCCGGAGATCGAGGATTTCATAACGATTTTTTCCGAGGTCTTTCATAATCCTATATGGGCCATCCCATTTCGGGTATAATTTTCGATGAGCCCCTGCGGTTTCACGCTCTTCAGATAACATCGCATACCAACGATTATAGTCCGTTGACGGGGATGACGCCTATGTTGTTCTTGCTCCATCTGTTGGTTTCGTTGGTCGAGGGCATAGCGGATTATGTCAAAAATCTTGAAAGATCGTTCAGCTAGTTGCTGATTTGCTTCTGCCATTTCGGAAGATGTTAGGACTGCCGGGTCGGTTTGGTCGGGCAAATCAAAAGGTAGACGCTTGTCGTAGTGATATAGAACGAAATGAGGGGTGTCCCCGATGGACACATTATAGCCATTGTTGATGGCTGTTTGTACCATGGGAAGGGAATCATCCCATGTACGGGAGGATGCATCGACAACGTGGCGCAGGGCTTCCAAGATCTTTCGATTGTGTCTTTCCACTAAGCCGTTTGCCTGCGGTGGTATGCCACAATGTGTGTATTTTTAATTTACACATGTTACAAGTGACTCGAACAGTTTGGAAGTGAAACTAGGGCGTTATCCGAGATTAGGATGGAAGGAGTGGTATGGTTTTGGATGACGCGTTCCACTAGGGCTCTTGCCACAGTTTCCGAGGTCTGTCTGGAATGGCGGCTACTTCGCTGTAACGCGAGAAGTGGTCCGTAAACACAATGATGTACTGATTTCCCTTTGATGTTTTGGGAAATGGTCCCAGTATATCCATTCCAGTTCTTTGCCAGGGCCTTGGCATACTGGATATTTATGCATGGAGGTGGATGGTACGTTGCCCTTATGCTTTAAACACGACGGACATTCGGCGATGTATTCTTGTACCGTTTGTTCATCTCGGGAAATGGTATCGCTCCAAAAGACTTTGATGGTGCGATCCGGCCCCATGTGTCCATAAAAGGTGAGTCGTGACAAAGTCCAATGGCTATATCAACGAGATCCTTTGGTATCTCCACGAGGTCGTTTCCATCTTCGTTCCTGAAATGTACGAGCCCATCTTTGAGGTTGTACTGTTCTTTTACCTTCGATGGTTCCTTTTGTTCCAGGCGCGCCCGAAGGTTTTGGGGTGTTGGTCCTGTTGTTGGGAGTATTGCAGACACTCGTAGTCGAACACAGGAAGAATTCCTATTTTATTCACTCGGGCGTCGGGCTTGAGTCTCGACAATCCGTCTGGAATAACTTGCAGTTTTCCCGGTTTGTATACGATTTTCGCTGCAAAGTCCTGAATCAACAGAGCCCATCTACTCAATCGTCCTTCAAGTAGCTTGTCCTTGAAGAGGTACGTGAGTGGCTTATGATCAGTCTTGATGGTTACATCGTAGCCATAGACGATATTTCGGAATTTTTTCAAAGCCCAATATACCGCTAGGGCCTCTCGGTCCGTAGTGGAATAATTCCGTTGAGGTGCAGAGAGAAGTTGACTGGCATAAGCAATGGGTAATTCCACACCGTCTACGTCCTGTAACAGGACGGCTCCTAGTCCATAGGAGGAAGCATCTGTGGCTATGATGAAGGGTCTTGTATAATCAGGATATTGTAAAATGGGATGACAGGTTAGTTTATTAATTAAAGTTTCAAAGGCATGTTGGTGATCGGATTCCCAGTTAAATTTCGAATTTTTCTGGAACAAATTAGTAATAGGTTTAGCAATATTCGAAAATTGGGGGATAAAGTTCCGATAGAATCCGACAAAACCAATAAATGCACGGGCGTCGTCGATGGTCTTGGGTACAGGGTACCTTTCCAGGGCTTCGAGTTTGGCTGGATCAGGTTTAATTCCTGTGGACGAGAGTAGGAATCCTAGGTATACCAGGGATTCTTGTAAAAAATTGCACTTTGCAAGCTTCAGTTTAAGGTGTGCTTTTCTCAATGTGATAGCACATTATGAAGGCGTTGAAAGTGTGTTTTTATGTCCGAACTATAGACGATAATATCGTCAAGATACACGAGAGCTTCGACACCTAATAGGTCGGAAAGGACTATATTCATCAACCTAGAGAAATTAGCAGGCCCATTTCGGACTCCGAAAGGTAAAACCTGGAATTCGTAATGGCCTCGGTTAGTGGAGAAAGCAGTCACTGCCCGAGATTCGGGACTGACCTCCATTTGCCAATAACCTGATGCTAAATCGAGGGATGAAAAAAATTCGCTTTCCCTACGT
Source organism: Bathynomus jamesi (assembly GCA_023014485.1). Classification (NCBI taxonomy): domain Eukaryota; kingdom Metazoa; phylum Arthropoda; class Malacostraca; order Isopoda; family Cirolanidae; genus Bathynomus; species Bathynomus jamesi. The sequence continues at coordinate 427,210 of JAJOZX010001969.1, forward strand.
TCAGAATTGTTTCCTGCATGTTTGGAATCGGGAAACGGTCTGGGATGGTAATGTTATTCAGGCGTCTAAAATCTATACAAGGGCGAGATGTTCCGTCCTTTTTGGAGACGAGAATCATAGGAGCGGACCAGGGACTAGCTGAAGGCTGAATGACATCCTGCTCCAACATGTCCTTGATGTGTCCTCAATAGTGACTAACTGAGAATGTGGAACCCGATAGGGAGGAATGAAAATGGTTTGGAATTGGGTTCCAACTTGATTTCAAAAGGGACCAAATTAGTTCGGCCCAGAGGATCTCCGGTTAGGGCAATCACATCTTTATTTCTTATCAGGAAATCGAGAAGTGATTCCATTAGTTTGGGATCCTGTAAAGCTGGTGACTCCTGAAGGGAGTGCTTCAGACATTTCTTATATTCTTCTTTTAATATTGAAGGCTTTAATTCTAAGGAACTGGAAACACGATTTATCGTACTGATGGGGAAATCTGAATCTATTTCTACTGTGGAAACAGTTCCTATTTTCTGATTTGAAGTTAATTCTATAGATCTTTCTCCTTTGTTTAAACAAACAACAGGGATAGCTGAATTCTGACTCTGACTAAGGACTTGGGCAATAAGAACATCTCTTTTGAAATTACTTTTCTCTGTAATCAGAGTACGCTCTGACTCTAATAATTTTCCTTGACTGTTAACTACTTTTGCTAGGAAACAAATCTTCTCATAAGGTGCTACTGTTATATGCTCGGTAGGGCATATGAAAAATTGTGAATCTGATTCTGGTTCGGCGACTAAAATTTGCCTTATTGGCTGAACTGAAGCTGGCTGACTGGAAACTGACTGACTGGAAACTGCTGACTGGAACTGGCTGACTGGAAACTGACTGACTGGAAACTGACTGACTGGAAGCTGACTGACTGGAAACTGACTGACTGGAAACTGACTGTCTGGAAACTGACTGACTGGAAACTGCTGTCTGGAAACTGCCTGGGTTGATCCAACTGGATTCAACAACTGGAACTGATTACCCTGGGGTCTGATTTCTGGAGCGGTTGTCCCTCTGGATGCAACCGGCCGACTTGATCTGCTATCAAGTAGAGGGGGTTTCCTATTTCTTTCGGAAATCTGAACTGAGCTAAGTCTATTAGCATTAAGTTGTCTGTCATCCTCGCGGAGATGGTGTGTCCTATTTCGACACTTTACTAACTTTCCGGCTGGGTAAATCTCCCATTGATTCCGGTTAAAAAAATCCATCCCTAGTAGGATGTCTGTCTGAAAGGTGGCGACTGTGTCCACTATACAACATTTCGCGGGGTATACCGCGTTTCCAATTTCTAAATATAACTCAATTTCTCCATATGTGGGTATGGGTGTGCCCGTAACTCCTCTAAGTTGGCAGGATGGTGCCTTAAGTTCATATTTATAATTGGTACTCTCTAGTAATTCATCTACGCATTGTTTCTTAATTAACGTTGCGTGTGCTCCTGTATCTAGGAGAGCAGTTAAATCTTGGTTATCCGTACTACAATTTATTATTAAATCTAAGAGGTCCGCACCTATTATCCTGATGGGGAGTTTGTGTGCGTATCTGGGCTTACTACTGTAATTTAGGAGGGAGGAGGTTGAACTGCTGCCTCCAATGTAGGGTCTAAAAAAGGGATCACATGGTCTTCTATGGGAGGACCTGGATCATATTCTACGGGGATATCATACGCTGAAGGGTGTTCTTGAAAACTGTTCTCTGGGGAAAATGATTCCTCCCCGGGTACTTCTACGTACCGAACTAGTTGACCTTGCTGGTTGTATTGGGGTTTATACATGGGGTAAGAGTGTGGGTGACCCTGTGGTCGTGATTTATTGGGTTGGTAGTTCGACTGAGGCTGGGAATGGACTGGTTTCTGGGGATTGGTTGACTTTTGGGATACGTTTTGGGGACGTGGTTGGTTTGGTTTCTGAAAGTGGGGTCTATACCCTGCAGGGGCTTTATCAGCACACTTTTGGCGATCGCCACGGCGATGACCATGTTCGTGACAGTGGGAGCAATACGAGGGGTAATTACATTGACTTATCATATGCCCGAAACTATCACAGTTAAAACACTGTGGAGGAGGGCGTGTATTCTGGGTTTGGGGGGCTTGTTTCTGGGGTGTTCCCTGTATTTGCCTTGGTTTATATTGTTGTTGTTGTTGCTGTTGGTATTGGTGTTGTGGCTGCTGCTGAATATACTGTACAGGGGTTTCTCTACCCTTTCGGTAGGTTTGGTTTGCTAAATCGGGGTGATGTTCCCGTGTTTTGTTTATGGCTACACTGACAGGTTTGTCAACATTTAAAAACTCCTGAAACTTTTTTTTAGGCGCTCCGGGTAAGTTTTGGTAAATGGTTGTGGCTACTATTAGATTTCTTTGTTTCGAAGTAAAAGTTATGCCACATGCATTTTCTGCGGCCCGGAGGGCTTCTCCTACAAGTTTGTGTGTACGTGTAATAAAATTGTTTAAATCCTCGTGTTCCTCTTTCTTCCATTTAACTTGGAAGACTGCTTCTAATGTGGCTAAGGGTTGTGCAAGGGTTATTTCTTTAAAAAATTCTAATAGGTTTTGTTTAAAATCGTCCCATGTTATAGCTTCGCTAATTGATGGGACGTAAGTGACTGTGTCATGGGCATTTCCCTCTTTAGGGTCAATAAATCTTTTTGCTTCTCTGATTTTTATATCATCATCGGTAATATTCTCGCGTAAGAAATGTTGCTCTAAAGACTCAACCCAAGGTCTTACGCGCGGTTCAACAAAACGATTATCTATGGTCCCCTTAAAAATTAAAACAGTATGAGGAGATTTACTAATCTGCCTAAGTTAATATATGCTGGGGCGGGGGTTTGAGACTGAGACATACTGACTTGTGTGTTTGGAATATGTTTGAAGGGCGCGGGGTAGGTGGAAAAATGGGTGTAGGTAATTCTTCGATGTCAGAAAGCGCACCGTCTGAATCGCTCATATGTGAAGGTACTTATTAATGTTCTAATTAGGTCTGCTTGACCGATCTTAATTCATGGAATGATCACTTAAGGGGTTTTCCTAACTACACTATCTAAAAAAAATAATGCACAACAATTTGCCTAACTCGGGGAAATTTGAAAAGATTGCAAACAAAAATAAAAATGTAAACAAAATTTCACTCAAATGTACGTGATGGTATGGTAATACTACGTTTGGTACATTAAATAAAATTATAATATACTAACTAGAATAGTAAAAATAACTGAAAATAACTGTGACAATACTGTTTTCAATAAAAGAGTGTATCACTGGTGTCTGTAGTGTTCACTGTGTTTTTTGTTAATTCTGGCTCAATACTAAATATTAATTGTTAATAATAATTACTTTTCAAATGTTTAGAAATTATTTTAAAAAAGAGTTTTGTACTTAACAAGATTCCTATGGCGAAATCCTTTTGAGGTGTGTCCTGAAGACGTGTCTGGCTGGCCACTTGTTCCTAGATGAAAGTAGGCGTGAAGAACTTGGAGTCGTAACGCACCGGTTCACGGGTGGATGTGACGAACTCGAAGTCGTGACACGCCGGTCAACTGGGTGTTGGTTCTGGTTCCAGGTCTGGAAGACTGGAAGAATCCTGGAGTCGTGAAGATCCTGGTTAAAGGGTCTGGAGGACTGGAAGAATCCTGGAGTCGTGGAGATCCTGGTTAAAGGGTCTGGAGGACTGGAAGAATCCTGGAGTCGTGGAGATCCTGGTTAAAGGGTCTGGAGGACTGGAAGAATCCTGGAGTCGTGAGATCCTGGTTAAAGGGTCGCCAGTTGTTAACCCCTCCGTCTATGGCCCTGGGGTGGTTCGGATTGACGGGGGTTCTGGTTTAGGAGGCAAGCAACGGATAGGTGCCTTGAAGTGGTTTTTCTTCTATGTTACTCTCCGAGTTCTTCTATAGTGGCTCGGAGGACTCTGGTAGATTTGCAATCTAAATGCTGAAGGTTCCGGATTCTTCTTATAGCGTATCCGGAAAGTTTTCTAAGTTTTTCTGAAGAGAGCAAGGCTCGAAGGATAAGGTAAAAACTAGCTTCACTGTAATTTACTGCTAAAAAATACAGGTAGTGCTCAGCCTCTGAATTAGCTTCTGAATGACAATGGATGAATTTGAATGGGTTTATATACCCAAAAACTGCTAACATTATTATTATTAAATGCTAAGAAGGCTGTATTATTTTTGCACAATATTTAAAAATAAGTAAATTTTTTAGCTGTGGTAAGGCTTGAACGAGTAAACAAAATATTTGAAGACGAAACCATATTTTTATCTTAAACCGCGACTTTTCAGATCTGATGTTATCATGATCTGCCAAGTTAACTAAAAGTGGAAATCGGACTATGCATCTTTACACTAAAATATGCATATGAGTGAAATTTTAAGGTTTAAGATGTACAATTTTAATGCTTAGGCAAGACATGATCTCATTGTTTATAACGAAAGAGAGTGTATACAAAATGTGAACATTGCAAAGCTTAACAGGATTCCTTATTAAGCGAAATCTAAAAAATGATTATGAGATTTTAAAAAACAACAGGTCACCAATTATTTAGCAAAGTTGAAAGTGAATCAAATATTTTATCCAAACTCGCGTTGGGCGATTTTGGTCCTTATGTAAAAATGAATACACACACGTACATACATAGGAGTATAGGCATTATATAAAGTTAAATATATAAGATTATACATGAACCATATAACACATGAATTTTTAAAATGGATACTTTTTCTTACAATGGATACAGAGACTATATAAATGAATACAAGAATTACATGAAGGATAAGATAATATAGGAATATGGGAATTATTTATGGTTCATTTTTTTTTTTTACATATATATATATATATATATATATAATATATATATAATATATATATATATATATATTATTCGAAATTGGTTCATTATGAGGAACGTTGCATGTTAAATTTAGAAACAAGTTTTTGTATTTTTGAGCGAATGCAATTCAGGGGTAGAAAGTGTTTTTTTTTCAAAGTAAGAATGTGCAAACTGAATAAATAAAATTCTGTATTTTTAAATGGCGTCGGTAAAGAACTGCAGCTCTGAATAACACACACACACACACACACACCACACACACAACACACATCATCATCATCATCATCTTCGTATAAGCGAGGTACCGACTTTTATTAAATGTGTTTCTATAAAACAAATGAACCAACCCTAATTCAACTTAATCTAAATTTAATGCCATCGAGCCGAGAAGGACGTGCGTAATAACCGTTTCGGGCACAATTGAGGGCTTGAAGGGTTGTTCCTCTTAACTAATTAAATAGTGAGGTACTCGCTAATCTAGTCGAACCTAACCTAACCAATCATTAACTCACCTCACATAATCAGGACAACATTTTTTTCCCGACAATAATGTTTTTACGTATTTACATATAAATTTTTTAATGTTCCAAAGCACCAAAAGTGTTACTTCACCCAAAGAAATACCCAACACATCTTTGAATTTATACACACTCGACCTCGCTTATGCCCAGTTGCCTAAGCACGCACGCACACATACACACACAGAAACGGAGACACGCACGAGCCTTTATGTTTTTCCTTTTGCAAAAAGTACACCCTTCCAATTAACTTTTTTCTCTAAAATTTTTAATTAATTTTATTCAGTAAAACAGGAAATACATCTCACTGTATTAAGTGTTCATTTGCTGTAATTGATAAAAAGCTGGCAAAAAATATTGATTCCAGGCGGACATATTAATTTGTTGCCTTGAGATACAAACAGGTGTGATGTGAAGACAATAATGAAAATTTCGATTAGGTAGAAAGAAGGCTTGTTGTATACAGTGAGCATGTAATTCCAGGCTATATACAGTATATTCATAGTGTTTGAGAACACTAGTTAGGTTTCAATGTTGTTTTTTTACCACAAAAAATGAGTGAGTTATATTACTTATGCATCAGTAATATATATTATATATATAACTGCAATGACCGCGCAGTATATAAATGAATAGAAACGACATAAGTGTTAAGGAACGTTTCTGCACACGAGGAGGAGAGAGAACGAATAAATGAAAAATGAGGCGAACCGCCCGGGAATCGAACCCAGGCCTTCCAATTGCCGGTTGGACGCGCTACCATTATGCTACGGCCTCACTTAATCACAAATCGAAATTCTCCCACATAGGGCAGAAACCAATGCCCTGAGAGGGCACCCTTGCAAATCGTGAATATGCGCATATAACTATATAACTGCAATGACCGCGCAGTATATAAATGAATAGAAACGACATAAGTGTTAAGGAACGTTTCTGCACACGAGGAGGAGAGAGAACGAATAAATGAAAAATGAGGTGAACCGCCCGGGAATCGAACCCAGGGCCTTCCAATTGCCGGTTGGACGCGCTACCATTATGCTACGGCCCTCACTTAATCACAAATCGAAATTCTCCCACATAGGGCAGAAACCAATGCCCTGAGAGGGCACCCTCGCAAATCGTGAATATGCGCATATAACTGCAATGACCGCGCAGTATATAAATGAATAGAAACGACATAAGTGTTAAGGAACGTTTCTGCACACGAGGAGGAGAGAGAACGAATAAATGAAAAATGAGGCGAACCGCCCGGGAATCGAACCCAGGGCCTTCCAATTGCCGGTTGGACGCGCTACCATTATGCTACGGGCCTCACTTAATCACAATCGAAATTCTCCCACATAGGGCAGAAACCAATGCCCTGAGAGGGCACCCTCGCAAATCGTGAATATGCGCATATAACTGCAATGACCGCGCAGTATATAAATGAATAGAAACGACATAAGTGTTAAGGAACGTTTCTGCACACGAGGAGGAGAGAGAACGAATAAATGAAAAATGAGGCGAACCGCACGGGAATCGAACCCAGGGCCTTCCAATTGCCGGTTGGACGCGCTACCATTATGCTACGGACCTCACTTAATCACAAATCGAAATTCTCCCACATAGGGCAGAAACCAATGCCCTGAGAGGGCACCCTCGCAAATCGTGAATATGCGCATATAACTGCAATGACCGCGCAGTATATAAATGAATAGAAACGACATAAGTGTTAAGGAACGTTTCTGCACACGAGGAGGAGAGAGAACGAATAAATGAAAAATGAGGCGAACCGCCCGGGAATCGAACCAGGGCCTTCCAATTGCGAGGGTGCCCTCTCAGGGCATTGGTTTCTGCCCTATGTGGGAGAATTTCGATTTGTGATTAAGTGAGGTCCGTAGCATAATGGTAGCGCGTCCAACCGGCAATTGGAAGGCCCTGGGTTCGATTCCCGGGCGGTTCGCCTCATTTTTCATTTATTCGTTCTCTCTCCTCCTCGTGTGCAGAAACGTTCCTTAACACTTATGTCGTTTCTATTCATTTATATACTGCGCGGTCATTGCAGTTATATGCGCATATTCACGATTTGCGAGGGTGCCCTCTCAGGGCATTGGTTTCTGCCCTATGTGGGAGAATTTCGATTTGTGATTAAGTGAGGCCCGTAGCATAATTGTGTAGCGCGTCCAACCGGCAATTGGAAGGCCCTGGGTTCGATTCCCGGGCGGTTCGCCTCATTTTTCATTTATTCGTTCTCTCTCCTCCTCGTGTGCAGAAACGTTTCTTAACACTTATGTCGTTTCTATTCATATATATATATATACACAGGGTGTTTCAGGTCGACCCTAGAAATATGGAAATTGGAAATTGGCGGAATTACTATGACAAACTTCAAATACCAAATACAAACTACACATTCCACCAATTTCCATATTTCTAGGGTCGATGAAATACCCTGTATATACATTATACTGTGTATTAGGGCGGAGTGAAACACAACTTTTTATTTCAAATTTATTTGCCTCACTTGTTTTTTGGTGTGTTAGAACATTAGAATGATGTATTCAGTCATTTAATGTTTGTAACTCAAACCATCTCTCGCATTTTTACATAAAAGCAAAATGGTCATCAGCCGGTTGTCCATAAATATGCTCATAACATAAAAACTAAGTGTTCTATCAAAAATATAATTGAAGAAAAACGCTTTATAATGCAAAACTATACTTAAAAAACACCATTGTGCATACATTGTATTCAAATAAAATTGTATCTGGTCTCACTTGGTTGGATGCCGCAAATCACTTACATTTGAATGCGATATAAAACCCGCTCATCTCAAATATTATTATTTTTACAGGAGAGGCATCAGATCGTTTTTGGTTTCAAGTGAGGGAAGAAGAGAGCGACTTTTTATTCTTGACCTAATAAATCCGTCTCTCGATTCCTGTAATATTACTGATGCTGATGCATCTGTAACCAACTTCACTGCTCTTTCGACGTTCTGTGTGTGAATGGGGTTTCCTCAACTTTGAAACATTTGTTTCGTACTCAAGCAATTCTTCATCACACAATTTAGAAGTGAGAGGTGGTTCACTGATATCAATTCTATCCCAGAAGATGATGTCTGTCCAATGTGATGCTTTGAAGTTAAATTCTGGTACTCTAAATTCTCGGATTTTCCTTGTATTGGCTTCCTTACACTTTCTTGTTTGTATTATTCGATCGATTGCAACTTTGCGCAGCTTTTTCTCACTATCTGACAGCATTGATAGAAGAATATTTTCTGAGTGAGCAAAATATGCATTCAGGTGATATATAAGGTTGGACAACTTTTTGTATATCTTGGGGTAACAGGTTGAACCTTTTTATCGCATCAAAGATATGTTTCGGTCCATCAGGCAGATACGGTTTAAATTTTATATTGAACCAGTTAGGATCATAGTTTGTTACTATGAGCAGAACAAGGCTACCTAACTCTCTGGAGGGATTCTTTTGGGAGACATAATAAACAACATAGTCTGTTAGCTAGAGTTAACCATCTAGAGTTGTTAAGGGGACCAGGCTTGAGTTTCTCTAGGCTTCCGTCAACATATCCTTCTCTTATGGCCCCAATTATTCTGAACATGTATTGTTGATCACTACTTAAATCTTCTATGAGCTCATCTGTGAGAATTGGGATGCTATCGGCCCCATCCGTAACTGGGGAGAACTTTACCACAGCATCTCATGGCAAGTCTTAAGAGCATTACCAATAGATCCACTGAATGATCTTGGCCCAGTTGTTTTCCCATCGTATCGCTCAAACAGATGCCTTAAGGGAAGTTCATTTATATGTAACATACAAATGCTCCATTGCAGTGGTCGGTTCAGCTTCTGCTCGATGAAATGGATTGTGCCACCTTTAGACCCAGTGTTGACATTCGTACTGTCGCACCCTATCACCTGGAGATTCTGGTCTAGTGTCACTTCATTCAAGTAAGCGAACAACGACTCAGATACATCACTTGCTTTTCCAGATTTAGGGCTCAAATGGTTAAGGTATTCTCCACCAGGCTCATTCACTAGTACATAATGTTCTTCAACAATTATATCCTGGTACCATTTACCATCTTTATTTGTCTTTACCAACGTCTTGTCTTTTCTTCCATCAAAATATAAAACTTTAACATCACCATAACTTTGTGCAGCTTCAACTTGTAATGTTTTTCTCAATTTCTGTCTCTCTCTTCTCACTTTACTTCGATCAATAAAAAAGTCACTGTCTTTTTCGGTAATGCTACCCAAATCCACCAAAGTAGGTGAAGCAATGGCCGATGCAGCCCTATCTGAAACATTAAATCTGTCGGCTTCCATGGCGAATTGGATAAAGGGGCTCTCATTTGAATGTTGGAGTCTTTGTAGCCACCCATGCTACAATATGCAGCATGCTGCTCCTATCTCCATCCCTTATCAGCCATATGCAAGATGTCATTGACCTCGAGTGAGACTGATGTTTAGATAAGCGTCTGTGTGTTCTTAAGTAGTTGGTGATTAGTAAGTATCACTTGTGTTGTGTGAATATATTTATTCGTTATCGTAGTTATAACCAAATAACGCACAATATAACGCGATATCTTCTTTCAAAAACCGATAGATATTATACTAGGGGTCTTTCAAAATATGACTTTCCGCCATTTTGTTTTCGGCAAAAATGTGGCGGGTGGAGGATCCTAAAAAGAAAATATTATCTTTTTAGAACTTTTAGAGGGTCACTACACCAAATCATGAGTGAGGAAAGACGGTTTAACATTTTCACTCCACCCTATTGTGTATACACACACAGTATATATATATATATATATATATATATATATATGAGGAGATTGTAGGCACCATTCGACCAGGGAAGTATGAAGGGTTCAGAGTTCCCAGGTGTTCCGGTAGTGGTAAACCGTCCATTGACTCGTCCTTGAGTTGGTGTGTGACGACACACCACATTTAGGATGGTAACGTGACCAATGACGCTTTAACTATTCGTTGAATTATTCCCACTGGACTGCAACTAAGTAAATTAAGATTGTTTATCGAACCGTCTTATTAAACTCATGAATTTCATTTTGACCAGTAATATAAATTGTTTGCTTATGAAACACCAATATTTTTATTTTTTAATCTTATGTTCACAAATTAATTTAACTTTACATTTACGTTACATAATTCAAGAGACAAGGTTAAGTCTTGACCGAAAATCATGTAGGACTTCAAAAACGATATAGAGTCGCGCATGACACGAATAAAAAGCATAGGGCCGAGGATAGAAGATTCTATGTTGTTGGCCCTGTGGGGTAATGCATTGAATTTACTGAATTAAGCTCATTTTATATACTTTATATGCCCTACTTCCCACTGGCTCGAATAGAGAAATTGAAATAAAATTAACAAGGGAGAGCAAAACGATTTCAAGATGGACAAACTGCTTCTGAGGACTGTGTCTGACTCTTCTTGAATTTATGGTTGCCAGATGTCCCGGTTTTCCGGGATTGTCCTGGTTTTTGGCCTCTTGTCTCAGGCGTCCAGAAAAGACCTTCCGGGACCATCGAATGTCCCGGTTTCACAAAAAAAAAATCACGTAAAAAAGAATATTGTTAAGACGGATTTTATGATGTCGAGCAAAGTTACACGATTGCGTATTTTTAAATATAGGCAAGGTAATATATACATTTGATCAACTGCTTCAATGATCAACTCGTTTTGAAACAAAGCAAAAAACGATGCTTACCATTTAGTCAACTAAAAAAACGTATTGCCCAAACAGTCGACGTAATTATTAAAGGCGCAATCAGCAAATATATATCATAAATATTCACTGCCTAAACAAATGCTTCTATTTTACATTCACGAACTATATTTTTATTACAACTACAATGTATATTTTTTCATTATAATATATATATATCATACGCAAAATTTGGGTTCATGATCAGCTGAGATTTTTATTGTCCCGGTCTCTCCGCCAAAAAGTCTGGTAACCCTATTTTTGATTCAACTCTCTCACTCTGTCTCTTTCTGGTGATGCGCTGCCTTTTTTACTGAGCAGATTTCGCTCTTCTAGTCTCGACAGGCATGTGATCTGTCTTTTAATTATCTATGAACCTAAAACTTAAAAACAGTAATTAATACATGATTTTTAATAGCTTTTACAAACTCCTACCTATTCTACAGTATTCACATATCTTTGTTGGCCTATTTTCTGAAATTAAATCGTTTACTTATATAGATCTGATATTATTTAAAAACTAATTTAGCTTTACGGACATGATTGGGCAAATCTGGAGGTGGGTATCACGTGAAAAACAAACCTATGTCTAATTGGCCAAACATGAATACAAGTATGAACAAAACGAAACTTGCTGTTCTGACTTCATGGTTCATATCACGTATTCTCGTCCAAATTCAGGATAGGCCTATTTTTTACCTTTTACAATCTATCTATTAAACCTAACTTACATTTATACATTATGAATTGTTATTTTATATTCATGAGTAAATACCGATTTTATGACCCCAACAAGTACTCTGTGGGGGGGGGGGTTCAGGAGACAGAGGGTGCTGGAACGCCCATTTCTCCTGTCACTATCTTCCTTAGCTGATCTTTTTCCATGTCTCATCTACCCTATAAGCAGTCCAGCATGCTCTCAAACTCACTACACATGTATGCATTTTACACACCGCACAATCCTCTCAAAATTATTATAAACAAAATGGCATTATTGGCATTTGAGACCCTAATTTCGGATCTCTCCTTCTTACATAGAGAGAGGGGGGGATTTTTGCGGGCACTCGCCCTTGGCCCCTCCTTTCTCCAAATAAAATATATGGATTGAAAGCATTGGCAAAAGTTGCTTTAATTTCTATGTAAGTTAATTATCTTCCCATACCAAACTATTCATCAGCATTCAGACATGGGCAGTAATGTACTTGAAAATACTTAAATACGTATTTAAATACAAATGTATTTAAACATGTATTTATAAATACTTTTTGGAGAGTATTTTTAATTATGTATTTAAATACTTTCGAAAAGTATTTAGTATTTGTAAGTACCTGTTTTTAAATACATTTTTAAAATACTTTTTTTGTGAACTGTTCAATTTTGCGAGGATGTACAGTACTAACCACCCAGTATTTAACTGGTACCACAGAACACAGTAAAACATTTTTCAAGGTGCTTGTGCTTCCAGAAAGTTCCAGGCTCTGGAGGCTGGAACTTTCTGGAAGCACCTTGAAAAATGGAACTTCCAGCCTGCTCTCGTGGCGATTGTCACAGACTCACAGCTGCAGTGCGGCAGCCGGCAGTCTATCCTGAAGCATCGTCATATGTGGTTGTGTAAAGTTCAGCGCTAACTGTGCAATTAGCCTTAGCTTATTGATCATATTAGACGAGGAAAACATTTGTAACATGGCTGCAGCAAGTGGAAGTGGTGGAAAAGAAGGTGGTAAAATAGAAGTTGTTGATGTGGAAGTGAAAATAAAAGTAGTAAATCACATCTGCACCCACTTTTTGATGGAAAATATTTCCGAATAACTTCCAAAGATGGTAGTAAAGTGAAGACTTTGTCTTCTGTGCCACAAAACAATTGCAGCGTCTACTTCTGCGACTTCTCGATTTTATTTGACTCTAAGCTGATGTCAGTGATTTTATGTGCTCTTTGAAAAGTAATCTAAATTGTATTTGAAATGTATTTAAATACATTTAAGGAGTAATGTATTTAGTATTTAAATACTTTCTGAAAACCTGTATTTTATTTGGTATTTAATTACTTTTATTTTCAAGTAATGTATTTATTATTTAAATACATCTAAAGTATTTACTGCCCATGTCTGTCAGCATTTAAAAGCGATGGCCAATCATTTCTATTTCTTTCCGTGCACATACTTTATAACTTTCACAATTAGCTGAAGCCTCATTTTTTCATGTTCACTTCTAAACGCTTGTATTTATTAAATAGTATATTTGGTAGGCGTAGGTTCGTGGAGTGTACAGTGAAAGGTTCGTTTTAATCCTTAGGGGTGTATTTTGGCGTTTTTTGGTTTACTTAGAGGGAACCCACTTGTCAAGAAGAGAACTGCTTGATTTCTCTCTCTCTCTCATATTTCTGATATATATATATATATATATATATATATATATATATATATATATATATATATATATATGTAAATTAATCTATGCATTTATAGTTTCAGTAGAAGAATGAAAAGTTTAAAAAATTTTCACAAAGAGCATCATTCCGCCCAGGGTACGAGCAGCTCGCAGCAGAATTGCCAGTCAAACAGGGGTTAATGTACTGAAGAGGCTTCAGTACGTGGTTCACCACCACTGAAAGCAACAATACTCTGTGTTATCCAAGTCTAAAGAACATCCAAATCTGTATTCGTTTTCGCGCAATTTTCGTTAGTTTTTATTGCAGGCACCTATATTTATTGTCAGTCCTGGTGCATGATTCTTCAGCAGCAAGGTGCAGCGTAAGTTTGTACATATATATATATATATATATAAATAAAGGGTGATCCAGAGAAATGGGACCCAAAAGAAACCCCTGTAACTCTTAAAGTATAAGTCCTTTTATAAAATCATACGCATCATTCGAAAGAGGATAGTTACAAGTTTGTACAGGATTGTATAGGTTTTGACAATACAAGACAAGAAAAGATACAAAACAAAATAAAAGCTTGGCAGTTTTGCGTCAAACGTTTCCAGGCGAGTTAATCTCAAGATTTGGAGACGTTGAATGGCCCGCAAGGTCTCCGGATTTTTCTCCCTTAGATTATTATCTCTGGGGATATTTAAAGAGTAGGGTCTACAGAAATAACCCAACGACCTTGCAAGAATTGAAGGTCGCCATCACAAATGAGATACAGGCCATAGCACCGCACACTTTTGCAAAAGTGATGCAGAACTTACAAGCGAGAACACTGGAATGCTTGGCAACTAATGGAGCACATTTGAAAGGAGTCATTTTAAAAAAATAAATATTTCATAATAAACTTGTAACTCTACTCTTTCGAATGATATATAGTTTTTATGAAAGGAATTAAATATTGAGAATATTGGCTTTTTTTTATGGGTCCCATTTATCTGGATCACCCAGTATATGTATATATACAGTATATATAAAGGAATACAAATGACATCAAACAGCAACAAACCGGCTGGTCCCTACGAGGCTGTTTGTTTAAGGAGGAAGGTTAAAACATATAAGAAAATTGAAAGACAAGTGAAAACTTTAAAACAAAGCAAAGAAGGGTGCTGGTTAAGTGTGCGGTCTACCTACGATTGGTTAGGTTTAATCATGATATTTTCGTTAAAACTAACGAAATATCATGACTAAACCTAACCAATCGTCAATGGCGATTGACAATGGGATGTAAACAAACAATTAGTGAACAAGATAAGAAGCTATAATTAAAAGGTAGACCGCCGAATCGTAGGTAGACCGCACACTTAACCAGCACCCAAAGAAGAGAGGTTGAAATGAAGGAAAGAAACTTAAGGATAAAGTGAAAATTTTAAATTAAAGAAGAGGAAATCCGAGTGAAAATTCTACAATACTTTTATGCAGTTTTAAATGCTTTTAACTGGGAGTTTAAGGCAAGATAAGCATCTAGTCTCCTTTTAAAGGATTCGACCGAATTATTTTGAACTACTCTGACTGGCAATACATTCCACAAATTAACTATACGATTAAAGAAAAAATGTTTAGCCTCATTAGAATTAAAATGTTTACCTACTAATTAGAGACCGTTACCGCGAGTTCTGAAGGTGAAATACTTTTCACCGTCAACATCATCAAAACCTTTAATCACTTTAAATACCTGGATTAAATTTACTCGAATACGCCTTTTTGCGAGTGAGAATAAATTTAGTGTTTCTAAACGGGCACCGTATGATTTATTTCTAAGTCTCGGAATCATCTTAGTAGTCGGTCACTGCACTCTCTCCATTCTGTCTATGTCCTGTCGTAAATATGGGGACCAGAACTAAACGTAGTATTCCAGGTGGGGGTACTAAGGAATTATACTGGGTGATCCAGATAAATGGGACCCATAAAAAAAAGCCAAATATTCTTAATATTTAATTCCTTTCATAAAAACTATATATCATTCGAAAGAGTAGAGTTACAAGTTTATTATGAAATATTTATTTTTTAAAAATGACTCCTTTCAAATGTGCTCCATTAGTTGCCAAGCATTCCAGTGTTCTCGCTTGTAAGTTCTGCATCACTTTTGCAAGAGTGTGCGGTGGTATGGCCTGTATCTCATTTGTGATGGCGACCTTCAATTCTTGCAAGGTCGTTGGGTTATTTCTGTAGACCCTACTCTTTAAATATCCCCAGAGATAATAATCTAAGGGAGAAAAATCCGCAGACCTTGCGGGCCATTCAACGTCTCCAAATCTTGAGATTAACTCGCCTGGAAACGTTTGACGCAAAACTGCCATGCAGTTCCTCGTGGTATGGCAGGTAGCTCCGTCTTGTTGGAACCAGTGGTTTTCTAGACAAAGATCTCTTAATTTAGGAATAAGGAAATTGGGCAACATTTTTTCGTAGCGATCACCATTTACAGTGACCGTGTTTCCAGTGGAATCCTCGAAAAAGTACGGCCCTATGATCTGAGATGCAGTAAGACCACACCAAACAGTTACACGCTGACTATGCAACGGGACTTCGGTAATATTCAATGGATTTTCTGTTGCCCAGAAACGACAATTTTGTTTGTTTACAGTTCCATTCAAGTGAAAATGGGCTTCGTCTGACATAATCAAAGTTGCTAGAAAATTGGTGGTGTCATTTACCTTCTGTTGGATCCATTGACAGAATTGTCGTCTTCGTGCGAAATCTCCATCGTTTAGTAGTTGCACTGTTTTTATTTATATGGAAAGAGCATTAAATTTTGCTTGAATATACGGTGTGTTGTTCCATATCCAACTCCTAACAGCTGAGAAGCACGTCTGATGCTTACAGTATGTTAGGATTATCCTGTACAATTTCATGAGTTCTGTTAATGATCTCGTCTATCCTTGCTGTGCGCACTCTTCCAGTTGGTTTTCTTTTTCCAATGCTGCCAGTTAGGGAAAAATTTCTGACACACGACGGATTACTTTCTTAGGTGATTTTGACATCTGAAAATTTGTCCTTGAAAGATCTTTGAGCTGAAACTACACTTCTTCCATGCTCATAATATTGCTCAGTTATGAACGCAGCTGTTCCACAGTCCATGCAGTCATCTTGAAGGGTTAGTTTTAACTAACACTTTTATTTTGTTTTGTATCTTATCTTGTCTTGTATTGTCAAAACCTATACAATCCTGTACAAACTTGTAACTATCCTCTTTCGAATGATGCGTATGATTTTATAAAAGGACTTATACTTTAAGAGTTACAGGGGTTTCTTTTGTGTCCCATTTCTCTGGATCACCCTTTATAATGTTAGCATTGTTTTCTCCGACTAAAATTCAAATGATTTACCAATAAATCCTAAGATTTTATTTGCTTTTCTGACTGCTTCCATACATTTCTTACTCGGTTTAAGAGTGTCGACAACAATAATACCTAAATCTTTCTCTTCTGTAACACCTGTTAGTATCTTGTCTGCAGAGAATATATTCTTTAAAAATTTTTTACCGAAATGCAACGTTTTACATTTCTCCATATTAAAGTTCATTTGCCAAATTTCGTCCGACTCGAGTAACTTATTAATATTTTCTTGAATCTGCAAACGTTCTGCCATTGACTTTGTTTGTCCCTCTTGTTTGGTATCATTAGACAATTTAATTCTACGTCTAAATAAAACCACTCAATAGTTGGTGTTGCCTCTTTGTGCTTGGCAGAAGGCTTCAAGTTGGCAAGGGTAGGAGGTGAGGAGAGACCCGAAAAGGTCAGTGTCGTACTCAAGATTTCGGAGGATTGTTTCGATGTGCTGCTCCGTGATCCGGCGGCAGAATCTTTCAGGATCCATCCTGAAAGACCGAGTGGAATCCCTGATGCTTGCTGAACCACCAGCTACCCGATTCTGCCGCCGGACCATCGAGCAGCACATCGAAACAGTCCTCCGAAATCTTGAGTACGACACTGACCTTTTCGAGTCTCTCCTCACCTCCTACCCTTGCCGACTTGAATCCGTCCGCCAAGCACAAGGAGGCAACACCAACTATTGAATGGTTTTGTTTAGGCGTAAAATTAAATTGTCTAAAAGATGCAACAATAATTTTTTTTGTACCTCTATTAGTTTCATATGTGCAGGAGGGGGCAATCATCGTTTGCCACCCCTTATAATCCTAACATTTATTGTTTCACTCTTGTCACATATATTTACAATATCATTAAAGAAGTCGAGCAAACTATTAGTTTCATATGTGCAGGAGGGGGCAATCATCGTTTGCCACCCCTTATAATCCTAACATTTATTGTTTCACTCTTGTCACATATATTTACAATATCATTAAAGAAGTCGAGCAAATTAGTAAGACAAGGACGATTACGTCAAAAGCCGTGTTGAGAATCTTTGATTAAATTATTCATTTCTAAGTGATTAACTATTTTGTCCCAAACGATCGTCTCCATATACCTATCAACTACTAAAGTCAGACTAATGCGACGATAATTGCCGGCAAGCGATTTGTCTCCTTTTTAAAATATTGGCGTAATGTTTGCAAGTTTCCAATCGAACATGACTTCTCCAAACTGTAACAATATATTATTATTATTATTATTATTATTATTATCATTATTATTATTATTATTAAGTATATATATGCATAGGAAAGACTATTTCGCAGTTCATTTCTTTAAGTACCCTAGGGTAGAGCTTATATGGATCTGGAGTTGGATTAATGTTACCTATGGCTGAGAGTACTTCAGTTTCACTAATGGTAAAATCGTGAAGCTTTAAATTGTCATCATTGAATGTGATTACGGGATCAGGAATGTCGTTCATATTTTCGTTAGTAAACACGGAAGAGAAGAATTTTTTTTTTAACCTTCCGTCATTTGTAAGTCATCTTAAATTTTTTCGTTGTTTTCGCCTATGAGTGGACCAATAGTGTGCGAAGCTACTTTTTTATTCCTAACATAATTATTGAATTCCTTCAAATTCGATTGAATTTGGTTCACTATATAGCTCATACTGTAGTTGCGCTTACTTTTTCTTAAAAGTTCTTTGCTTTGCCTTCTCGAAAGCTTGTAAACATTTTTATCGAACAAATTATTTTTCTTAAAATTTGAAGTACGTGTTCTTTTCTTATGTTAAGCTGCCTTTAATTTCAGTATTCCACCATTTAGGTTTAGTAGACTTCGCCAGTCTCCTTTTACGTAATGGGATATTAGTCGATTCTTAATGTTTAAAATAATTAAAAAAAGAAATCCATGTGTCATTAACATCAGTACAATGGGCCCAAAAAGGGAGATCGCAATTGCAATATTGCAAAGATTGTTCATTGTTGCAGAGGGAAGGGGTAATGCTGCAAAGGGGAGTCTGAAACAAAAGTGGGGACTGTTGCAAAGGGGAGGGGGGTTATGCAGCAAGGGGGGTATGCAGCAAGGGAGGGTTATGCAACAAGGAGGGTGGGCATCCCCCCAAGTTGCATGAAGGGGAGAGCTTTGGAGGACAAGGTGGGACGGCCTCACCCCCCAAAGGGGTATACCTAGGCTGACCATATTTCCTTGAGACAAAAACGGGACATTGGGATGGCAAAAAAGGGACGGGGGTTATGTAATATTCTGTATTCATGAAAAAGTAAGTACATAAACCGGGACAAAATTCACATTTTTATTAAAACGACGGGACGGCCAGGAAATATAAAACAAACGGTAATGTCCCGTTCAAAACGGTACGTATGGTCAGCCTAGGTATACCTAACATAAGGGAGAGAAAGGAGGAGGAGAGTCTTTGGAGAGAAGGTGGGGAGGCCTCATCCCCAAAGGGGTATCCTACCCTAAGAAGGTAAGCCTTAACCTAAGAGAGAGAGAGAGAGAGAGAGAGAGAGAGAGAGAGAGAGACCATCATTCGCCTAACCGCAGCCAGACGCATTATGCGAGTTCAGGGGACCAGCATCTGTTATATAGAGGGTCGGGAGTTGTCAGATACCACTATTTTAATTATTATATATATAGATGAGTTGCCAGATACCACTATTTATTTAAATTTTATTTCCGGAACGGTTACCAGTATTTAATTTATTTATTTATATATTAAAGGCAAGAGAGAGATGAGCTCAATGTTTAGAGGGGTTGCCAATGGCTTAGCAAAAGAATTAAATAAAACACCAATATTAAAATTGACAATAAAAGAAATGGAGGACTTATATATTGTACATTAATCGAATAACAGACATTGAATGAAAAAACAAATGACAGAAAATAAATATATGAGGGTAATTCAATAAGTATCTGCACTTTTTACTTTCACATTTTATTTTCACATCTAACAGATTATAAACACCACTTCTCAACATAGTCTCCCTGTTTCTCAATACACTTAGTCCAGCGATCTACAAGCTTCCTAATGTCATCACAAAAGAATGTTTTTGGCTGTGTGCGTAGCCAGTCATGCAACGCCTCCTTCAGGTCATCATCGCCTTGGAATCGCTGACCTCTCAAAGCGTCTTTTAGTGGTCCAAACAGGTAAATATCCGAAGGTGCCAGGTCTGGACTGTAGGCGGGATGGTCGAGAACTTCAAATTTAAGTTCTTGAAGGTATTTTCTATTCGGTGCAGCGGTATGAGGGCGCGCATTGTCGTATAAGAGAAAAACACCGTCCGACAATCTACTTCTCCGTTTTGTGCGAATTGCTTGCTTTAACTCATTCCGAAGCATGTCAGAATACGATGCACTTGTTACTGTAGTTCCACGCTCTAGATAATGTTCAAGAATAGGGCCTCGTCTATCCCAAAACAGTGTTAGCATAACTTTACTTGCTGACGGCTGCGCTTTGAACTTCTTTGCAACGGGAGTGTTGGATGCTTCCATTGCATACTCTGTCGTTTGCTTTCTGGTTCATAGTGATGGATCTAGGTTTCATGTCCAGTGATAATGCGCTCCAAAAAGTTTTCACCTTCATTATGATACCACGCCAAAAGACGAGAGCAGATATCCATACGATTACGCTTGTGCTCTTTTGTCAACTGTTTGGGCACCCATCTTGCACAAACCTTATGAAAGCCAAGAATGTCATGAACTATCGAATAGGCTGACCCTTGACTGATGTCTAATAAAGATGTAATGTCTTTTATTGTTTTATCTTTTATTGTTTTGTCTTTTTATCTTCTGCCACCGAAAATCATGTCTCTGGCTTATTCCTGCTTGTCACCACTGATTGATGTTGACGGTCGTCCTCAGCGCTGAGCATCTGTCACACATGTCCGACATTCCTTCAATATTTGAATCCACTCGTACACACTTCGCCGTGGTAACGCATTATTCCCATACTAAGCACATAAACGCGTGTGAATTTCAGCTCCTTTCACATCTTCTGCCCACAAAAAACGGATCTCTGTTCTTCCTGAGTACAAAATGAAAGCGGCGCAGCCATGCTCACTACTCGTACGATATGTGACAGCTACGAGTAGCCTAAATAAGCCTATACTGTTGCTAGCCTAAATAAGCCTATAGATCTCAGTTTGGCTAGTTATTACGAGTATACATTACACTGGGGAACAAATTTCAACTTTTGTCTACTGAATTAGATTTGACAGTTAGTTCTAGGTAATTTGGGTGCGCTGAGCACGAATTTTTACTCGGTTTTGCTCTATCAGGTCCTGATTTTGCTCAACACCCCTTCTTTCGTCGTATTCATAAAAAGGTTTTTTTTCTCAATACTCGCTAAGTCTTTTTGCAGTTACACATTATGCAACTAGGTTTTTATCTAGGTATTTGTACCTATTGTTATGGTATTGTTGTATTATGTATATTTTTATATGTAACACCCTAAAAATATTTTTAATTTTGTCATTTTTAACCCATTTTAATATTAGTAAATTAAGCTAAAAATATCATAGAATTCTAAAATTTTCTCGAGCGTTCCTGTTCTCTGTAGAGTATTCTAGAGGGACAACTAAAATATATAAAAGCGACTCGTTTCCAGAGTTAATCAGTCAATTCAATCAGTCAGTCAGTCAGTCAGTCAGTTGAGTTAGTTAATTAAGTTTGGGCATTAACATAATTTTGAATTGGCATATGATTTAGTGAGTAATTTTGTCATCGTGATTTAATATAGTTGATTTAATTAGACGTAATTTATATTGTACCTACTCATCCGTGTTTCTAGTTTAATTTCATAGATTGTAAGTACCTATTTCATAATAAGTACCTATTTAAACTAATTTTTGTGTTTATATTTCAGATTTTCTTAAATTTATATGAATTAAGGGCTTTAAATACCTTTACAAATTGGCAGAACAATCAAGCAATATGTCATCAAGCACTAGAAAGTTCAAATGCAAAAACAACCCTGATTCCTTCTGTTATATATGTGGAAATTTTACACTTCCACATCAACGAGCAAATATAACTGACTTCGTAAAAAGAGCTTACTTAGCTTATTTTGGCATAAAACTGGGGGACCAAGATAAATCGTGGGCTCCACATAAAGCCTGCACTATATGCATTGAAAGACTGCGACATTGGACGAAGGGTTCGGATTCAAAAATACCTTTTGGAGTTCCGATGGTAAGTTTATGATTTCATAAAACTACGTAATTTAATCACTAGTATACTGTAACTTACCTAAATGTAATTGTAACTTAGGTACATAAACAAAAATTTACAGAAAATGTTTATAAGAATCTCAAATATTGCATAAGGTTGAAACATATAGAAATGTTAAATGTTTGGGTGATAACTTTTGATAAAATTCATAAAAACAAGTCTCTCGTCGCTTTTGTTAACGCTTTACAATTTTTTTTCCATATCAGGTGTGGCGAGAGCCTACTAACCACGAGACCGATTGCTACCTTTGCTTTGTCAAGACTTCGGGCTTCACTAAGAAAAATAAACATTGTATCGAGTACCCAAATTTCGACACCGCGATACGACCTGTGCTACATTCAAATGAGATCCCCATTCCAAAATTTAAGGGTCTGCCAACTCAAGAATTAGTTGAAGATGTTCCTGAAAATATTGTTATGCACTTTGAGGAGTCAGACACCGATTTTGACCCAGCGTATTTGAAAGTCAAAACGATCCGCAAAAGTTTAACCAGGCCGAGTTGAATGATCTTGTAAGGGATCTAAATTTGCCAAAAAAGGCTGCGGAAATTTTAGCTTCAAGACTTAAAGAGAAAAACTTGCTTACTTCAAACACATACATTTCATTTTACAGAAAAAGAGAAGAAGAACTTGTTAAATATTTTAGAACAGAGGATAGTTTAGTATATTGCTGCGACATAGTTGGTTTGTTAAAGAAGATGGGGGTTGAGTCTTACGATGCAAATGATTGGCGCTTGTTTTTAGACAGTTCGAAAAGAAGTCTTAAGTGTGTGTTGTTGCATAATGGCAATCTATACGGCTCGATACCGATTGGGCACTCAACAAAATTAAAAGAAAAGTATGAACATATAGAAAAGGTTTTAAATCTTATCAAATATAGGGAGCACGAGTGGATCATATGTGTTGACTTAAAAATGGTTAATTTTCTGCTAGGACAACAAGGAGGGTATACTAAATATCCCTGCTTCCTTTGCTTATGGGACAGCAGAGCCAAGGAAGAACATTATTTCAAACAAATCTGGCCAGCACGAACATCACTTACTGTCGGAGAAAAAAACGTAATTAATCCACCTTTAGTGAGCAGAGATAAAATCATATTTCCTCCTCTGCATATAAAACTAGGCCTCATTAAACAATATGTAAAAGCTTTAGATACGAACGGCGAGTGTTTCAAATACATAACTTCAAAATTTCCAAGTTTAAGTTATGAAAAAATCAAGGCGGGAATTTTCGACGGTCCACAAATAAGAACAATGATTAAAGACAGCAATTTTCCTAATGTCATGAATGAACGCGAAAAAAATGGCTGGTTCTCATTCGTGGACTTGATAGAAAACTTTTTAGGCAATTATAGGGCAGATAACTACGAAGAAATCGTAAAAAAACTTTTAAGGGACTACAAAGAGTTAGGTTGCAATATGAGCATAAAAATGCATTTTTTGAATAGCCATCTTGACCAATTTCCAAGTAATTTAGGTGATGTAAGTGACGAACAAGGGGAGAGATTCCACCAAGATATCAAAATTATGGAGGAACGGTACCAAGGCCGCTGGGATTCCCACATGATGGCTGATTACTGCTGGTGCTTGAAAAGAGACCTGCCATCAACAAGCAAATACGCTAGAAAGTCTTACAAAAGAAAATTTTTGCCACAGTGAAAACTTCATATCTGTTTGTTTTTTATTTTGTCATTTCTATCGTTATAATGTAATTTTACTGTAGTTTGAACTGCTTGTATTCATGAAACTTGAAAAAAAAATTTAACACATGACTTAATTTTTTAGTCCTAATTTGAAAAATCTGGAAAATGGCACATAGGCTGTCGACAAGAATCAGGACCTGATAGAGCCAAACCGAGTTGAAATTCGTATTCAGCGCACCCAAATTACCTAGAATCAAGTGTCAGATATCATTCAATAAAATACGTGTTGCCCAGTGTTATATATAGTATATTATCACTAAAATAAAAAGGGCGGATACTTATTGAAATACTCTCGTACAAGCAAAAATAATAATACACACTTTAAACAATATATATATATATATATAAATATATATATATATATATATGTATACGAGGAGTGATAAAAAAGAATCGATAATTTTATTGCTACGGACAAATGAATGCAAATAAGAAATAACCGTTCACACATGTGAGTCTGCCTGCCCTCTGGCGTCTGCAGTATGAAGCAAAACCTGCTATCATGAGTCAGTAGTTGGTTGAAGCGCTTAAAAGGAGGGTGTGTTTTAGCAGGACGTCGAAATCTCGGAAATGGAGCGAACGAAATGATTAAAACAGCTTTTCGAAATGATGCTCTCAGTGTAGCTAACGTTTATAAATGGTACAAAAAGTTTAAAAATCGAATCTGTTGGACATTTTCATTCATAATGAGAAGTGGAAGGGCGGCCACTGCGTTCCTTGTCTTCAAGCGATGTTTCTTCATTTTTAAACTTTTTGTGTCATTTGTAAACGTTAGCTACACTGAGAGCATCATTTCCTAAATCTGTTTTAATCATTTCATTCGTCTCCGAACGCACGTTGTTCCATTTCAGAGATTTATGCGTACTGAAAAAACACCCTCCTTTTAAGCGCTCCAACCAACTGCTGACTCATGGTAGCAGATTTTTCTTCAGACTGGAGACGCCAGAGGGCAAGAAGACCCACATATGTAAACGGTTATTTCTTATTTGCATTCATTTGTCCGTACCAATAAAATTATCGATACTTTTTGATCACTCTTATATATATATATATTATATATATATATATTATATATATATATATATATATATATTCTTAAATAATTGCACAGGAATAATCTATATACGCATTTATATTATTCTTCTATATTTTTTATAGTGAAAATTCCGCGAAATCAAAGTAAATGCAAAGAGGAACAACGAAAGCCGACAAGCAAGCAAACAAACAATATCAAATTATTTACTGCAGAAGAAGCACGAAGGCAAGCAGCCAAGGAAACAACCCTTTATTTTGTACATTAATCCAATAACAGGCATTGAATGAAAAACAAATGACAGAAAATAAATATAGAAGCATATATAATAATACACACGTTACACGATATATATATATATATATATATATATACAGGGCGTCCCAAAAAAATGTATACACACTTTAAATAATTATAAAGGCAGTGTTTATTAAAATACATTTCATTTTCAAAATGTAATAGAATCTACAGACATTATTTAATTGTTTTGTCAACGCCTGTTTTCAAACTGACGTCCGTTCTGGTCCAGGCACATATGATAACGCGAAGCAATGGAATCGCAAACATCACGAAACATTTCGTTTGGTATTTGTGTGCATTCTCGTTCAATGGCTGCTCTCAATTCAGCGACTGTTGCAGGTTTTATAGCGTAGACTTTGTCTTTTAAGTATCCCCATAAAAAAAGTCTAGTCATGTGAGGTCTGGTGAACGCGGAGGGTATTCTACGAAACCCCTTCGTCCAATCCACATCCACATCGTGCCAAGTACCACTCACAATACTCCACTCTTCGGTCCGGATCATCTTCATTAATAGCATGGACTAATCTTGGAATGTAACTTTTCCATTGACAGCGCTTCAAAATGCGTTGGACAGACGATTCTGAAATTCCTACCTCACGACTCGCTTGCCGCACAGATTTTCTTGGACTTTGGTGATACGTTTCCAGTACTCTTTCTTGCTTTGTGGGGCTTGTCGATGTCCGTGGTCTTCCGGAACGCTTCTTGTGGACATTCTGAACAGTTCCATCGGCTTCAAACTTATCTCTAATTCGAGTGATGGTAAGTCGCGTTGGTGGATCTGTTTGAAACCCCCTTCTAAACTGTCTCTGCACTTCAACTGCATTTTCACACTTCCAGTAGCATTTTAGAATGAATTTCCTTTGTTCAAAGCTTAGTCTAACTGCCATTATTAATTCTAATGGGTTTAACTTGGAAAGAAAGAAACATCAATTGAGCTATCAGCTGTTAAAGTGTGTATACATTTTTTGAGACGCCCTGTATATATATATATATATAATTTTTCTCGACCTTAATTTCGGCTTCTTTTTTTCTATGACAGTGGGTACTTTTGCGTGCGTTCTCACTTGGCCCTTCTTTGCTGCATATATATATATATTAATATATATATATATATATATATATATATATATATATATACCTTTTAACCTTTCAAATGTTCCGTGCGATGATTCCTCATTTAACGAAGGTCAATCTTATCGCACCTCCTCTCGAGTTGGCCTAATGAAGTAGTGAGTTGGCTTCATGTACTCTCCTCATCACATAGCCAGATACACCCGGCTCATCGGCGATTGTTCTGTGCCAGGCTTCTAATCGTCTTTTGTATTCTATTGATTATAGGTCCTCCCTTTTTCCATACCGTAGTATTGAAATTTCTCAGTGTTAAACTTCATATTGTTGTCTTCCGCCCACTTGTAGATTCTGTTCATGTCTGTTTGTAGAGATCCTATATCGTCTAGGTTTCTTATTTTTCTACTGATCTTTGTGTCATCGGCAAAGGATGTTACTCTGCTGTCTCTGGTAACATCCCCATCTATGTCAGTTAGCATGATTATAAAGATACTCCTTGTAATGTAACGACTTGCCCCTGCTCACTATGGAAATTATATATCCATTTCCCTACTTTTCCTGTTATCCCCAAACATTTCAGTTTATGTATTATGATTACATGGTCACACTTTTCGAACGCTTGGGTAGTAGAAGTTGGACTGGGGACAGTGTTGTGATGATGTACCGACCCATAGTTAGGATTCCATAACCAGTGTAACTTTACCTAACTTAACTCATGTCCAAAATGGGAAAGTTGAGGATCAAGCTGGGAGTAGTATGCGGTTAAATATATAATAATGCAAAATACTTGAAAGCACCGTGACAGCGTGCGAGTAGGCAATTCACTCATTCATCTTGAGATGTGAACATTGAAAATAAATCTGTGGAGAGAATAAGCCAAATTGGATAAAGACACATCTTCATTATTCGTGAAGGTGACCAATTAGGACTTCATTGCCCAAAGCGTGGGCCCGCTATAGCGGTGTTACGGCAGTTGATTGGTACACAAATTTAACATAGCTCACCCAGTTACATTGACAACCAATCAGCAAACTTACGATCTGCCTATTAGTCTTTTGGGGACCGTGCTTGGGGGGATTATGCATATAAAAGTGAGTATTTTTAGCTGGAACTCACAGCAGTTATGTTCACCCGTGAATAAACAAACACATTCCTTCCATCATGAGTCAGTCACAACAACTTTACAGTTTACCGGCTTTATATGAAAATGCAGACACTGCCGCGGTGTCTACAATTAATCTTTTTAACGCGACAGATTGGGAAGGATTATTTCCAACGCAAACCGTTGATGATATTTGCAATGACGCTCCTTACAATCCGGCGCAAAGGATTGCCGTTGAAATATAAGTGTATAATTTATGTATTTGTATTTCTATTTTTTGTGACATATATATATATATATTATTCGCGAAATTGTTTTTTATTTTAGTGTTCCTGAGGATATCATTAGGAGAAAGCTCTCGAGCAACATTCTGTGTTTCGATTATTTCATCATATGTATATATATATATATATATATATATATATATATATATATATATATATATATATAAATATATAATGATAATACCAAAATTAAGGACTTTGAAGATAATAAGAAAAGAAGCAGAAGCGTAGAAAATATCGTATGTAAATACTATGCGAAAGGAAACTGTAGATATAGGGATGGGCAATGCATATATGCACATCCCACATTATGCAAAACGCAGTACACAAGTGGATACTGCAAATCTGATAAGAAATGCTACTAGCTCTAGCTGATGAATTTATGTTAACGCAAGAAATAACAGAAAGCACAAGAAAAAACAACTGTCTAGATTTGGTATTCACAAACAACAGTAATCTAATTGAGAAGGAAAAAATATCCCCAACTATGATATCGGACCACAACATCATTGAAATTACAACGAATATAAAGACAACAGGAAAGGAAAGAACATGCACATCAGAAAAAAGCAAATTCGAAATTTTTAATTTTCACTCGAAAACTATAAACTGGGAAGATGTGACAGCCAGCATGGAAGTAATAGATTGGAAAACCATTTTCGAGGCCAAGACAACGGAGGAGATGCTAATGACGTTAGAGGAGAAGACGTTAGAAATTGTGTAAAAACATGTCCCAAAGATACAACAAAGAGGAAAGAGAAGTAGGTTCGAAAGACAAAAGAAAGCACGGTTTCGAAAGAGAAAAAGAGTGACTGCAAAACTAAGATAACATCAGGAAAATAAAAAATGATAAACTGCAAAGTATCGATGTCGTCATACAGGAACTAATCGAGAAGCATACAGAAAAAGAAGACGACGCTCTAGAAGCGATAAAGGCTAACTCAAAGTACTTCTATAATTTTGCAAAACGAAAGTCGAAAAACCATGCGACTATCGGACCTTTAAAAAATGAGAACAGTGCTTTATGTGATGATCTAACAGAAGTATCTGAAATATTAAAAGCTCAGTACGAATCATCTTTCAGTATCCCACTCTCAAAGGAACGCAACGAGCGAACAGAATAAACAAACATCAAAGAAGAGTGCCAATTTTTTAGACGCAGCCAACACATTTCAGCTGCTAAATTCTATCCAGCAATTAAAAAACCAGCTGACAAATATAAATATAGGAATCCGAGAGCCGGAGAGAAGGTACAAACAAAGGCACTTCATGCGCTATCGGGACAACAGGTACCGACAAAGATAAAAAGAGGTAAATTCTCGGAGTACCACAAGGCAACGAAACCGACACCCCCATTGGAAAACAAATTGGAACCACCTGTATGCGAAAAAGAAAGAAAAAATAAAAATAATCCTAGCCAACATACAGGGCCTTAAATCAAACCATTCCACAAACAAAGTTGTATACCTGAAAGGACTCATGCAAGAAGCGGGTGCAGACTTTGCATGCCTCACGGAAACTCATCTAAAAGACTGCCTGGCGAACTGTGAAAACTGTGAGTCCTGTATTGACAAAAAAGAAATACAAATTGACAACTATAACATCCTCCGAGCCGACAGGACAGTGAGACGTAAAGGAAGATGTGCTATTTACACACGCGAAAGGCGAAAGTACCTCAAACACCTACGTAGAATGTGTAGCAGCAAAAATTGAAAATTTAAATTTGGTACCATTTGTAATGTAGAGACCCCCAAACACGCCAACCTCAAAATTTTCGGATTCCATTACAGAGGTAAGAAACTTGGTAAAAGATTTACACTCTCCAACCCCAAATATTTTTCTCTGTGGAGATTTTAATTTCCCATTCATGAAATATAAAAGGATAGGAAAAAATATATGTATACACCAGGACAAGAGGGGCACATGAGAAGACCAAGAGCAGGTGAAAATGCTACTAGCTCTAGCTGATGAATTTATGTTAACGCAAGAAATAACAGAAAGCACAAGAAAAAACAACTGTCTAGATTTGGTATTCACAAACAACAGTAATCTAATTGAGAAGGAAAAAATATCCCCAACTATGATATCGGACCACAACATCATTGAAATTACAACGAATATAAAGACAACAGGAAAGGAAAGAACATGCACATCAGAAAAAAGCAAATTCGAAATTTTTAATTTTCACTCGAAAACTATAAACTGGGAAGATGTGACAGCCAGCATGGAAGTAATAGATTGGAAAACCATTTTCGAGGCCAAGACAACGGAGGAGATGCTAATGACGTTAGAGGAGAAGACGTTAGAAATTGTGTAAAAACATGTCCCAAAGATACAACAAAGAGGAAAGAGAAGTAGGTTCGAAAGACAAAAGAAAGCACGGTTTCGAAAGAGAAAAAGAGTGACTGCAAAACTAAGATAACATCAGGAAAATAAAAAATGATAAACTGCAAAGTATCGATGTCGTCATACAGGAACTAATCGAGAAGCATACAGAAAAAGAAGACGACGCTCTAGAAGCGATAAAGCTAACTCAAAGTACTTCTATAATTTTGCAAAACGAAAGTCGAAAAACCATGCGACTATCGGACCTTTAAAAAATGAGAACAGTGCTTTATGTGATGATCTAACAGAAGTATCTGAAATATTAAAAGCTCAGTACGAATCATCTTTCAGTATCCCAAAAACTGACAAATTGATATGCGATAGAAACACGTTCTTCGAAGAAGAACCACAAGGGGAAAGTATAACGGACTTCGCCTTTACGACGGACGATATTACACAAGCCATAGGGAAACTAGAAACACACTCAGCGGCAGGACCGGATAAATGGAATACCACACTGATCAAAAACTGCAAGAATGCAATTGCTGGGCCCCAATACTGGATATGGAGACGATCATTAGACACGGGAGAAATACCAGGCATCCTGATGAGCGCGAACATAGTTCAAATATATAAAGGAGGAGATCAATCCGAGGTCAAAAACTATAGGCCAGTATCGCTTACATCCCATCTCACTAAAATATTTGAAAGAATAATTAGCCAGAAAACCTATGACTTTTTAGAAACGCAGAAAAAATTCAATGATAACCAACACGGGTTTCGGTCAGGCAGATCATGCCTATCACAACTAATGGAACACTACAACAACATTATTGATTCACTTGAAAGTAATGAAAACTATGATGTACTATAAACAGACTTTGCTAAAGCGTTTGACAAGTGTGACCACGGAATCATAATACATAAACTGAAATATAGGGGAATAACAGGAAAAGTAGGGAAATGGATATATAATTTCCTTAGTGAGCGGCGGCAAGTCGTTACAGTACAAGGAGTATCTTCATCAGAATCAGAGGTCTTCAGCTCAGTACCACAAGGAACAGTATCAGCTCCACTACTCTTCATAATCATGCTAACTGACATAGATGAGGAAGTTACCAGAGACAGCACAGTAACATCCTTTGCGGATGACACAAAGATCAAAAGAAAGATAAGAAACCCAGAAGACATAAGATCCCTACAAACCGACATAAACAGAATCTACAAGTGGACGGAAGACAATAATATGAAGTTTAACACCGAGAAATTTCAGCTATTACGGTACGGAAAAAGAGAAGACCTAAAATCCATGGAATATTATACCCCAAATGGACAGGAAATTCAGAGAAATCCCAGAGCAAAAGATTTAGGGGTTGTAATGACGGATGATGCGAAATTTGAGATACAAAATAAGATAGCAGTAAACAGAGCAAAGAGAATAACGGGACAAATATTGAGAACCTTTAAACGAAGAGATAGGAATGTAATGATTCCTCTACTGAAAACCCTGATAATACCCAAATTGGAATACTGCTCGGTCCTAACATCCCCATATAAAAAGGAAGACATTAGACAGCTGGAAGGGATCCAGAGAAGCTTCACAGCCAAGATCAATGGGTGCAAAGAACTAAATTACTGGGAAAGGTTACGCGAACTAGACCTATACTCACTGGAAAGGAGAAGAGAGAGATACACCATTATTTACACTTGGAAAATAATGGAGAAACTAGTCCCTAATCTTACTCTGAACCCTATAACTCCCCAAACAACGGTGGACAGTAGAAACGGCAGACTTTGCCGTATTCCCAAATTGAAGGCGAGACAGGGCACATCCTTAACCCTGAAAGAAAATAGTTTTGTAGTGAGAGGACCAAAACTGTTTAATTAGTTGCCCAAAGACCTAAGAAACACGAAGGGAGTTGCAGTGGAAATCTTCAAAAGAAGACTAGACGCCTGGATCAGAACAATCCCCGATGAGCCGGGCGTACCTGGCTATGTGATGTGGAGAGCGCAAGAACCAAACTCACTAGTTTACCAGGCCAATTCGAGAGGAGGGGCGACAAGCTTGACCTTCGCGAAATGAGAGATCATCACGCGAAACCTTTGTAAAGTTGTAAGGTAAGGTATATATATATATGGAGGGCTATAGTAATTTATTTTCATCTCATTACATTTTATTGTAAAATGCTTCATTAAAATAGCAGGTATCCGCAATTTTTAATTATAGATTAGTTTGCAATAGTAATTAATATTATGGTAAAGTCCTGTTTTGATATTTATATTCATAAAAAATCGTTGAATTTTTAAGCTTATAACAACTCCTTTGCAAGTTTTAAATAATTTTGTAAATTCCATAATAAATTCACTTGAAATGTTATTCAGCATTTTCTCTTAAAGGGTCACAAACTTCTCTGAGCGGTTCGAAGATATTTAATACTTCACAGTGTAACTCTCTTTCTATACATATATATATGTGTTTGTATACACACACACACACACACACATATATATACATATATATATACACACACAAACACACTGTGTGTATATATATATATATATATATATATATGTACTCTGTATATGTTTTGATGAAAAACAATTGGGTTTTTATTAAAAAAGATTCAGAAAGTGTATGAACTTATCAAATTAATTTGAAATTATTCTTTCTCCTTAAAGGTCCGATGAGGATTTGACTCGTGTTATACGCATGTCGTGGACTTGAATAATACGGAGGTAGAAGTTTTACCGCGCAGTCAACCCAGCGATTGGCACATCATTAACGAAATAATGTCAGCTTTTTCTTTTTCTTATGTTTCGGGTAAGAACTTTTTTTTCGTGTGTTTCGGGTAAGGAGAAGACGCAATGTATTTTCATCAATTTATTAAATGATAGAAATCATGTTTTATAAAATAATAAAAAATTTTATAACCATCTTAAATTAGTTTCCATTACATTTTAAATAAGCTACAGAATACACAAACTAATATTATTTGAGGCAATATTGATGCAATTATTCATTTTATATATACGATCAAAGCAACATACTATATAACGAGTGCGCACAATCGGAAAACGGTTTTTTATCTCTCTGCATACCATTTCGTCGTTTCGTTGTGTGACACGGGTCGAATAATTTTTACAAATTTATAAATTCTTTATCACGTGACATATGCATGAGAAATGAAAGGCAGTACATCCCGCAAGTATTACTAAAATATCCTTGTAGTCGGTAGTAATTCCATACAATTTCGGGCATATGCAGCTGCTCGAGAAATTTTACAATAACAGGGTCACTCCAAGGATGAGTCCAGAGTGAATTAAAATACTACATGCGGTCCCTATTTTTAAAATAGATTGCAACCAATGAATCCCTTCACCACTAATATCTGTGTTCACAATAAGACCACCGCATTCTCTCGTAGTTGGCAATTTCAATGTTTCATTCTTCGCAAACACACCGGTAAATTTGGAACGTGTTATTCTTTCACTATTCATTACTCTCCGAAGTGTATTCGCGCTCATTTTAAAAGTCAGTGACAACGCTCTGAAATCTGTCAACTTCTATTAGGGCTTGTGACTCGAAGTATACTAGTACACTATTAGGCGCGTGTATTGGCATGGCGAATGCCAATCTGACTGAGATGTTTCCACTCTGTTGTGGACTTAAGTGTGTATTTACACTAGCAGATAAGTCAGGTGTGATGTCAAACGGATAAAGGTTAAATTGATCGATGAATTCTTTCTGCGTTACCCCAATCCTGAGCTCATCACAAGCACCTGCAATATGGGCCAGATTACTATATGCTCTCGTGTAGGGATGTGCCGGATAGTGATTTTACCGGATAACCGGATACCGGATATCCGGCAAATCGTGGTCACCGGATATCCGATTGGATATCGGATTAATGGGCAACACTGCATCACTTCATGCATATGTTAAAAGCTCACTCGTTTTACCTAGTACCTAGTCTTAGGGAACCTTACTATTGTTTCTTACTCCAGGCTGTACGTTACTACTTTTCTTGTTCATTTCAGAAAAATTGTGAAAATAT
Organism: Bathynomus jamesi; assembly: GCA_023014485.1. Lineage (NCBI taxonomy): Eukaryota > Metazoa > Arthropoda > Malacostraca > Isopoda > Cirolanidae > Bathynomus > Bathynomus jamesi. The sequence goes on from JAJOZX010001969.1 coordinate 461,181, forward strand.
AGACTTTCTAGTCGTTAATATTAGAAATAAAAGTGAATTATGTCTTCTAAATTAAAATCAATTATTTGGAAGTATTTTAAAGTCTGTGGTGTGGAAAATGAACATAAAGCGGAGTGCAAATTATGTGATGTTACAAACAATGGGAGGTACATCGTGCGTGGTAAAACACCTCGGTCATATTCAACAAAACCATTGTGGAATCACATTCAAAGTAAACATCCTAGCATTAAGTTCAAAGCACTGCATGAAGAGAAGACCGAGTCTGTAGCCACTAACGATTCAGCAGATGAAGAACCTCTCACAAGATCAACCCAACCAACTCTAATGGAAACATTTGATCGTACTAAAATGTGGTCATTAGAAGATCGGAAATCAAAGGAAATTACGAAGGCTATATGTAAGTACAATAGTACATGCTTATTAATTTTCAACCAAACAATTACCAATTATAGCTATTTAGTATAATATAACTAATAATCAAGATTTTATTATTATATATTACGTTAGTTAAAAAAGGTATGGATTATTGTAATCAGGTGAATACATTCCGAACACCCTGTATAACACCCTGTATAACAGTCTAGACTCTAGACTACATGTAATTAGTAATTAATTACCTACTAGTTACTATGGCAAATTGTTATAGAACTATCTATACTATTAATACCGTTGTACCTTCCTTCGTACCGTGTGTCACGCAATAATTAAGCAATTTATTACGCTGGATAATAAGGGTGGGGGTCATCAGGGGTGGGGGGTTATCAGAGGGTCATCAAGGGGAGGGTCCCAGTCATTATTGACGGGTTCTACATTAGTTTTAGTAAAACTGCATGAATATCTAAATAATTTAACTAATTTGAAGTAATTTGTCTCCATTGATTCCGCAGGTGAAATGATGGCTTTGGATGCAGAGCCTTTTGCACTTGTAGATCGAGAGGGTTTCAAAAGGTTACTTGCAACTATTGCGCCCCGATACCCTCTTCCCTGCCGTACACATTTCTCTCGTAAAGTACTGCCAGAGATGTGTGATGACCTGAAGATGAAAATACGGGCAAAACTATCAAGTGCTACAACAGTCTCGTTCACAACAGACGTCTGGACGAACAGTGGGAATAATGAGGCTTTTATTAGTCTAACTGCGCACTTCATAACACCAGAAGACATGAATCAACAGGTTTTTACCTTAGCGACAAGACATTTTCCTGAGTCTCACACAGGAAGTAATATTTCTGAAATGCTCAACCAGATCTTAGAAGAATGGGGGCTACAACCTGACCAACTCCACCTGATACTGAGAGACAATGCTGCTAATATTGTAATTGGTACAGGTAAGACTAACAAACTTGATTTTCTCCAGGTATACGATAACTACTAAGTTTGAATTATATTTTACAAATATCGGATTATCACATAGCTATTTGTAAAATATAATTCTCAAACTTATTAAGTATTATATTCCTGGAAATATCTAGTTATTATTTACTACGGTAGCTATTCCATTCTAAATTCTAAATGAGCATTTTTCTGAAACGCACGTTTTAGTTAATATTGTAAATGCGTGCAATATTTCTCATTCTGATTTTCTGATACAAATAAGTGAAATAATACTAAATAATTGGGATAACTACTATTAGCTAGGTCTTCACAGCGCTTTATTTATACTAATTGCTGAAATTAATTACCTAATTGACTTGATTTTTGGTGTTTATTTTGCAGGAATGACTGCAGCTACTGGAATCACTTGTTTTATCCACACACTTCAATTAGTGATAAATGACGCCATTTTATCACGAAGAGCAGTGTCAGACATAGTTGCAAAATGCCGCAAGATCGTGACTCACTTCAGCCATTCAGCCATCGCTTGCGCTAAACTCAAGACTATACAAGAATCACTAAAGTTGCCCACTCATAAACTAATACAGGATGTTCAAACCAGATGGAACTCGACGTATTACATGTTAGAACGTCTGCATGAACAAAGGCAGGTAGTGACAGCATATGCTGCAGAACAAGACATTCCAACACTCACCGCTTATAACTGGGGTTTGATGGAAAATATTATTCGAGTGCTACAACCATTTGAAGAATTGACCAAACAAGCAAGTAAAGACAGCGAACTGATCAGTTTTGTAATTCCAGCAGTAGCTACACTACATTCTTATCTTTCAAAAAGACAAAAAGATTGTGGGATCCAAACTGTCAAGCAAAACTTGAAAGAAGCGCTGGAAGACCGCGTCATGAAACCGACATGCAGTAAATCTGTAAACCTGGAGCAAAACTGCTTTACGATGGCTACCCTTTTAGATCCCCGCTACAAGTCGCACTTTCTGAAAGATGCCAATGGGGTGAAACAGCAGCTTGTGGCAGAATTAGTTGAGCACGAAAAACTGCAGAAGAAACATTCTACTAGCCGGGCTGAAGCAGAAGTCGAGGAAGCAGAAGTAGCAGAGGTCGGTTTACCAATGAACTTGGCTGAAGAAACTCATGAGGACATATGGGCTTGCTTCGACCAACTTGTGAAAAAAACTTCAGTGGATCAAGAAGACAGCAGCAGTGCAGACGAATCATGCCAGCTACCCGATGTTTCTCAAACTTCAGACTCATCCAATGCAAAGTGTCCTCTGCTTCATAGGCATTCAAAGACTAAAAAACTCTTCCTCTTCTACACTTCAGAAATAGATAAGTATCTGTCGCTACCAAACATACACAGGACTGACAACCCAATGAAATGGTGGTGCAACAATGTCAATCAATTTGAAACATTGAAACCAATGGTCCTTAAATATTTAAGTGCACCACCAAGTTCAGTTGCCTCTGAACGGTTATTCAGTGCAGCGGGTCAGGTATATGCAGACAACCGAAGCAAATTATTGCCAGCTAATGCTGAAGAACTGATCTTCTTGATGAAAAATATGAAATATAGTGAATCGTAAATACGTACATTAAGTCTATTTTCATTTATTTTTCAACACATATTGCCATACTATTGATTGCTTGTCTTCATTTTTTCTATAATGTGTGATATCATGATATGTCAATGTTACAAATGTATTTAAATTTTTGATCTGTTTAGCTCAATTAGATCAATTTAATTCTCAGTTTCTGTTTATTATTATTGTGTTAGGGTGGTTGTCATAACCACTTCTTTGGATCCATTGATTATTAAACTTATTTCTTCTCTCTTTGGGTCGCCATTGTTGCAGATAGAGGTTAAAACTAACTAATATAGCTAATAATAAATAATAATACTAATAATAATGCTATTACTTTGTAGCTACCTATAAAAATGTTTATTAAGGATTCATCATCTAAGATATTTAATTAAAATTAAAAGTGCCGGATGTCCGACAGGATAGTGCCACTATCCGGCCGGATACCGGATAGTGCAAAAGTGCCGGATATCCGGAAAACCGGATCGTAACTTACATTTATACATTATGAATTGTTATTTTATATTCATGAGTAAATACCGATTTTATGACCCCAACAAGTACTCTGTGGGGGGGGGGGGGGTCAGGAGACAGGGGGTGCTGGAACGCCCATTTCTCCTGTCACTATCTTCCTTAGCTGATCTTTCTCCATGTCTCATCTACCCTATAAGCAGTCCAGCATGCTCTCAAACTCACTACACATGTATGCATTTTACACACCGCACAATCCTCTCAAAATGATTATAAACAAAATGGCATTATTGGCACGTCGGATTGAATAAATCAAAGAAAAAGGGGTAACTATTATATTTTTAGCCAAAACCAAAACTTAAACCTCAACTGGCAGAAATGAGCGTCCACTTTTCAAGGCACATAACATGTCCGTTTTATATTGAGGTTCTAAATGTAGTGGGGCTAGGCTGCTTTAAACCCTAGATCCATGTCCCAAAGCTGGATCCTGTCTGCTTTGCAGATAGCTGGTGAGGGAAGCTATATTTATGGGACCTCTTTGCGAGAGACCCGTTGCCCACGTCGGGCTAGCATCATGAAAAAGAAAAACTATGGTATTTGTCATTTACCATTACTTATTCGGACTATAGTGGATTTAATTATCCCAGAAGTGTTCCTTGTTCCATGCACGGTCTGTGTGTATCATATATATATATATATATATATATATATATATATATATATATATATATATATATATATATATTAGGGTGGAGCGAAAAATACTTTGTTTCTAGTATGAAGTTCTAATAGTGATTAAAAGTTGTATTTAGTGGATGAAATATGCCTGCCAAAATATGAGTTCATTTGTTTAAACTTTTCAGCTGCCACCAGGGGGCTAAAGTTAACACAATTTTGGGTAAAAAGGAAAAAAATGCTTCTATTTTAGGTTTGTCAAACTATTATAAAATTTTATCTTAGAATTATCTAATAGTTTGATTAAGATTCTTAAATGATAGGGATTCGTTTTGTAAAAATGCCTTTACATATGATTAATATCTTCAGCTGCCACAACAGAGCTGAAGTTAACACAATTTAGAGTAACTGAGTCATGTTGAGACTACACTGAATGTTGTGGGGGAGGGTTTGGGGAGGGTTGTGGGGGAGGGTTTTGGTGTGAAGGAATTTCCTTCTGTGAGTCATTAGAACAGTGTGTTAACACTTGTCTTCTTAGGTAGTAGGCCTAGTCGCTCAGTTGATCGGAGAGTTTTTTAATATGATCGGAATATTATAAAACTTTATTTTAAAGTGATTTATATAGAGATAATATTGATTTTATTATAAAATGCTTGTTATAATGTATTATATAATTTTAGTTTATTTATATAATATATTATATATACTTATAAAATATATATTATATATTAATTATATAATGTTTTGATGTTACAGGATATTTTGTGATTGTGAATTTTTCTTAAAAATATTATGGCATCAAATACTAAATATAAACATTTCACTAGAGAACATATGAAGTGTGCCATATTTGAAGTACCTTGTGAGATGAGTGATATGCAACTACCAACTTATAACTGCATTATGAAAGATTACCTGTTCACAAAACATTTAGTGAAGGAGCAGATGAATAACAAGGAGCCTTCATTTTCTGAAATAGCAGAGGCAGTTTCCAAAAAGGTAGAAAATATTTGGAAGAAGGCCTCTTTGCCAATAGTTTCACATACACGCGTTTTACAGATGATGCGAGTGTACCATGATAAATACAGGTCCTTATTAAAGCCATACAAGTCACGCAAGGATCAGCCTAAGTACAAAAATGAGCTTGAAGAATTTGAAAACTCTTCAAAATGCACTTTGTTTGACATCTGCACCTGCAAATGTAAGGAGTTTAGGAGATGCTCATGTGAAAAGAGTAAGAAAGTCCCTCCAAAAGAGCAGGATTTTTTAAATGACCAACGAACACGCAGAATAATGGTGATAGGAAGCATTGACATAGCACACACAAGACGATTACAAGCAAGAGAACATCGAAAGGAAATGGAAAAAGCACGTCTGGAATCCTCACAAACAACTAGTGCTGCTATAACCAATACGTCCAACTTACAAATCGAAACAGAGACAAGTGAACTTCAACAACTAGAAGAGATATCTGAAGATAATGAGGAAGATACAACCTAGACTCAATATGTAATATCAGAACAACAGATGCGTGAGCCACTGCCTTCATTAGCAATTACTTGTGATATATTTAAAATGTCGGACAGAGCTGGGGCTGCTATTGCTTCTGCAGTATTGGCAGATCTTAAAATTGTTACTCCCGAAGACAAAGGGAATATTATAGACAGAAGTAAGCTAAGATGTGAAAGACAAAAACAGAGAAAGGAACTACAACAGATAGGAGAGCCAAAAACCATGCGGGGATTATACTTTGATGGCAGAAAGGATAAAACAATGATTCAAGTCCAGGAGAGTGATGGCTCTAACCACCAAAGAACCAAACGCGAAGAGCATATCAGCATAATATCTGAACCACACTCTCTGTACTTTGCACACGTGACACCTTCCAGTGGCAAAGCTAAATACATTTGCACAGCGCTAGTGAATTGCTTGAAAGAAAGGAATGTTGATATATGGAACATCGTTGCAGTTGGCTGTGATTCGACAGTGGTTAACACTGGTAGTATTGGAGGCACAATAAGATTACTGGAAGAAGCCTTTAATAAGCCATTGCAGTGGCTGATATGCCTTTTACACCTTAATGAACTTCCATTGCGCCATCTGTTTCATCACTTGGATGGTACCACTACTGGACCAAGAGCATTTTCAGGAGAAATTGGCCGAGCACTTTCAGACTGTGAAAAGCTTCCCATAGTTAACTTCAAACCCATTGAAATTCAAGAGGACATGTGTGAAGTTGATGTAGATGACATAAGTACTGACCAGAAATACCTTCTTGAAATTCACAAGGCTATATCAAGTGGAACATTCTCAAAGAGTCTTAGTCATAAGAGTCCAGGCAATATATCACATTCAAGGTGGCTCACCACAGCAAACAGGACTCTGCGGTTATATGCAAGCACAGAGAATCCTTCAGGCAATTTACAAGAATTAGCTACTTTCATTGTTAGGGTATACGCACCAATGTGGTTTCAGATAAAGCGTAAACCATTATGCCAATATGGTGCTAAACATATGTGGCATATGATTGCAAGAAGCCGGTATCTCCGTGAAGAGCTTAGGAGAGTACATGACTCAGTCATTCAGCGAAATGCATATTACGCAAATCAAGAAAACATTCTCATTGCAATGATAGCTGATGAAAGGGAGCATGTGCGTCAGTTGGGATTCAGGCGTATCATAAAAGCAAGGGCATGCATTCAAGAAACAGATGTTATCAGGTATTTTAAGGTGCCAGAAATAAATTTCTATGCCAAAGACTATACAGATTTCATTATGTGGCAAGATTTACAGATAGCAGAACCACCGATAACCAAAGGAGTTTCTCTTGATGATATTGAATCATGCATCAAACATGGTACTACTCTTCATTCAGAATTATTTCAGTTTCCATGTCATACACAAGCCGTAGAGAGATGCGTCAAGCTCGTTACAGACGCTGCTGGATCAGTCTGCGGACCTACAAACAGAGACGGTTGGATTCGTGCTACATTAGAATCAAGGAAAAAACAGCCAAAATTTGACACAAAAGCAAATTACTAAATAGTCTTCAGCAAGAACCCTTTCTAGAGGGAGGTTGGTTGGGGAAAGGGTGGTAACTCCGCTAAGGCACGAAATAACGTTTCTTAACTGTCTCAAGCCAGTATAAAGGAGGAGAGACATCCTAATTTATTACTGTTCCCTTTTTCAAGTAAATACAGAATCATACTTAATTGTCATTTTTAAGTTAACTTCAGCCCTCTTGTGGCAGCTGAAGTTATTAAGCATATGAAAAGGCATTTTTACAAAACGAATTCTTATCATTTAAGAATCTTAATCAACCTATTAGATAATTCTAAGATAAAATATTATAATAGTTTGATAAACCTAAAGTAGAAGCATTTTTTTCCTTTTCACCCCAAATTGTGTTAACTTTAGCCCCCTGGTGGCAGCTGAAAGTATTAAACAAATGAATTCATATTTTGGCAGGTATATATCGTCCACTAAATGCAACTTTTAATCACTATTAGAACTTCATACTAGAAAAAAAGTATTTTTCGCTCCACCCTAATATATATATATATATATATATATATATATATATATTAGGATGGAGCGAAAATATGAATTTTAATATCAATTTGGAATACCTAGGAAAAGTTGTAGATGACGCTAATTTAAATGTCCACCAAATTTGAACTAGCTGCTGTTTCAGTAAGAGCCTCCCCAATGACCTTGAAAGACCGTCACATTTTGAGCCTCAGTCACTCAGTCTTCCTAAAGTGCGTGCAGTGACGAGATGTGTTACAGTTTAGCTTAGCCTATTAGTATAACTACTTAACCGTTTTTGCATGCATAAATATTTATTGCTTGTAATTCTCTGATTTAATTATATTAATTCTATTTTTTCAGAAATATTAAAGTGGATAAAAACGTAAAGACAAGGCAGTGTAGTATATGCCCAGTTTTTGGCGCTGCTAAAGAACTAAATAGCAGTAGGCTTCCAACCTAAGAAGAAATGTTTAGACATTATTTATGGGTAAGAGTTGACATAAAGTTAATTAATAATAACAAAGATCCTGCAGTCTCTGACGTATCAGAAAGAGTCGCTTTAGATATTGAAAATACTTGGGTTAAGACCTCAATTCCAACAGTTTCTCACAAAAGAGTTTTGCAGCTTATTTTCTCCTATCATAATAAATATATAGTGTTGATAAAGCCATACAAAGGAAGAAAAGGAAACCCAAATCATCAAAACAAATTACAGTTGTTCAGAGAAAAAGCTAAAAATTTATTTCATATTGCTAGCTGCAAATGTGAGTTTGATTCATGTCACTGTGATAAAACTAAAAAGGTTCCTCGCATTGAGAAAAAATTTCTCACTGATCAAAGAGGAGATAGAAAAATGGCAATTGGCAACATAGATAAAATAACAACTGAAAAACTTAAAAAGAATATGAAACGAAAAGAAGTGGAACTTTCTCGAATTAGCAAAAGCATTTCAACTAATGATGATGCTGTATCAGGGAAAGAATCAAACCCGACCCAAACAAGAGTTGTTGATGATGTTAGACCGTCTAATTCGCATCAACAAATGAGAGTTAATTTAGGAAATGTTGCACAAGTTTGTGATAGATGCGGCATATCTGACCGGGCAGGTGCATGTTTGGCATCTGCTGCCCTGCAAGATGTTGGTTTAATAGGAAATGAGGATACCTCCCTCGTAATTGACAGGAGTAAAATTAGAAGAGAAAGGAAGAAAATACGGCGTAAAATGCAACAAGAAAATAATGAGGAACATTTAAAGGCTCTATATTTTGATGGAAGAAAAGATAAAACTAAATGTCATATCAAGCAAGGCAAAAAATATTATTACAAGTCGGTCATTGAAGAACACATAACCTTAGTAAGATAACCAGGGTCTTGCTATGTTGGTCATATTGCACCTGTCTCTGGTACTGCTCATGGTATTAAAGATTCGTTAATTCAGTTTTTATCAGAAAATGTTCAAAACATTGATGAACTGGTGGCTAGTGGATGTGATGGAACTCCTGTAAACACAGGAAGGCATAATGGAATGATTAGCCTCTTAGAATTGGCATTAGGTAGACCTTTGCAGTGGCTAATATGTCAATTGCACACTAACGAACTTCCACTTAGCCACTTGTTATATCACATTGATGGGAGCACAAGACCTGATACCTTCTCTAGAACAATTGGCAAAGCACTGAAAAATTGTGAACAACTTCCAGTTGCAGGGTTTGATAAAAATGAAGCTGATATACCATACATAACAAATGAAGACTTAAGTACAGACCAGAAGTATTTGCTTGAAATCTGTAAAGCTGTGTGCTCAGGTAAATGCTCTCAGGAGTTATCTGCAAAAAATCCAGGAACTTTATTTCATGCAAGGTGGATAACTACAGCAAATCGAATTCTACGCTTATACATTGATAAAGATAAACCATTAGAGAACCTTCGTGCATTAGCAACATTTGTAATGAAAGTTTATGCTCCAATGTGGTTTACCATTAAGTCAAAATCTTCATGCACAGAAGGAGGAAGACATGTCTGGGAAACCATTTCAAGATCAAGATACCTTCCATTTGAGCTGAGAAACGTTGTGGATTCTTCAATACACCGCAACGCTTATTTTGCTCACCCAGAGAACCTATTGCTCTCCATGATCACCGATGATCAGGAGCACATCAGAGAGCTGGCGATTCGAAGAATTATGCTTGCAAGAAGCAAAACACAAAAGGAAATCTGAAAGTTTACAATACCAAGGCTGAACTTTAGAGCAAAAGAATACATTGATCTTATTAACTGGAAAGAAGAAGGGCAATTAAGTCCTCCGCTTTTGCAGCAATTAACGGAGAAGGAATTGAGAGCTCGCTTCCAAACAGTCAAATTTTGGAGGCATACTTGGGCCGTAGAAAGATGTATTAAGCTAGTAAAAGCAGCAGCAGCTACAGTTTGTGGAAAAGAACGAAGGGATGGATTCATTCCAGTGAGATTGGAATCAAGAAACATAATGCCATTTTTCAATACTAAATCACAACATAGTTCGATAAGCAGGAAAAGGAATAAGACTTAGACAAAAGTCCATAATAAGGTTGGGTGGTTGGGATGGGCTAGGCCCACGTGGTGAGTTCTGTGTACACTTTGTTTATATATATATATATATATATGTGTGTATATATATATTTATATATATATATATATACATATATATATATATACAGTATATATACAGGGCGTCCCAAAAAAATGTATACACACTTTAAATACTTATAAAGGCAGTGTTTATTAAAATACATTTCATTTTCAAAATGTAATAGAATCTACAGACATTGTTTAATTGTTTTGTCAACGCCTGTTTTCAAACTGACGTCCGTTCTGGTCCAGGCACTGCTGATAACGCGAAGCAATGGAATCGCAAACATCACGAAACATTTCGTTTGGTATTTGTGTGCATTCTCGTTCAATGGCTGCTCTCAATTCAGCGACTGTTGCAGGTTTTATAGCGTAGACTTTGTCTTTTAAGTATCCCCATAAAAAAAAGTCTAGTGGTGTGAGGTCTGGTGAACGCGGAGGGTATTCTACGAAACCCCTTCGTCCAATCCACATCCACATCGTGCCAAGTACCACTCGCAATACTCCACTCTTCGGTCCGGATCATCTTCATTAATAGCATGGACTAATCTTGGAATGTAACTTTTCCATTGACAACGCTTCAAAATGCGTTGGACAGACGATTCTGAAATTCCTACCTCACGACTCGCTTGCCGCACAGATTTTCTTGGACTTTGGTGATACGTTTCCAGTACTCTTTCTTGCTTTGTGGGGCTTGTCGATGTCCGTGGTCTTCCGGAACGCTTCTTGTGGACATTCTGAACAGTTCCATCGGCTTCAAACTTATCTCTAATTCGAGTGATGGTAAGTCGCGTTGGTGGATCTGTTTGAAACCCTCCTAAACTGTCTTTGCACTTCAACTGCGTTTTCACACTTCCAGTAGCTCGCGCGGGCGTATGTACAGGAGAAAGTTCTAAGCCCCGCCCCCTGTATGATCAATCAATGACAACGTGACTCCTGCTACTACCTGGGCATATCTCTACCTGCGTTCTCAGTTGAACGCTACAAGCCCTGGATCTCAGACGTGTATTTGACGAAATCTCACGTAGACGAAAAATAGTAATGGCTACCTTTAATATTGTGTGTTCGACGTTTATGAAGTGGTATTCGGCAAAGTGTGAAGATGTGGTGGATACTGAAAGACTCCCTATTCCACCCTTCTTTGATACTTTTAAGGCTACATTGAACCGTGCAAAGCTTGAGGAACAAGTGGTACAAATACTCTACGCTATTCTGGCGAGATCATTGCAGGATTTTGTGGTACAAACGATGTATTGAACTATGTTGTCGGAGTAAACTTCATAAAAGCCTACATATACCGAGAAGTGAAAGAAACAACACGTGCAGGAGAGAAGCAACGGTTATGGTTAGTGAGTCTTGTTGATGAGTGGTGTGACAAGCGGTATTATGTCATGTTGCATCATACCGAGTACTCGTATCCTGCGGCTGAGAATGTAAATCTTGTCATAATGAAGAATATGAAGTATTTTTACCACTACATTAATATATACCATGACGAGGTTTGTAGTGAGGTTGTGGCTAAAGGCCTTCGTAAGTTTTTAATGGCATTTAGAGAGGAGTATTGTCTGCTGAGCAAAAAAGGAAAAATATGAGCATATATTTCTCTCAAATAGTGCGCTGGAGTGTGAATAAAATGTGTTTAGTTCGTGAAAATGAACGAAAATGTCTGGTGCGCAATCTGGGGAGTGACAAAACATTAAAACCGGTATTGCTTCATGTATTGGAAAATTTCTCAAAACACTTACCCAGTATAATGGGATACAAGTATTCACATGAATCTTTCACGTTGGAACAACGCCGTACGCGATTCATCAGCTTATGGTGTGACTCACTCCTCCACACCTCCCGTCGAGCCGATCCGCCCACCTGTGGCGTGGCTCAGAGTCATCTCAGAGCTTGAACCGACTGGACGTGCACTCCTCACAATAGAATACGATGGAACTTCCTTTGAGCAGCATTCTCAGTGCCGTGTAGGACGTGTCCGTGACGAAGTTATTGCGCGTGTTCAGGCGTGAAACCGGCGTTAACTATGTACTGGAAACGACTTGTAGACAAACAAACTCTGGTAAACGGAATGTTGTTTATTTAAGTGCTGAGGAGATGAATAGAGTCTTCGTGGTGGTTGAAAAGTGGAGCGAGGATCGTTATAAAATACCTGCAGGTGTAGGCACAAGAAAAGAACAGATTAGTGATAACCCTCATATGCCATTGTCTGTACGTTGTGTATAAATAACGATCAGCCATGCATTGATATCTGAGTGATGTGGAAGAATGCTTCTGATAATAACGTTCTTGTCCCTACGCGAAACCGTTTCATACTCGACAGAATGTTTGAAATCGTCGGATTCCGCGTCTATATTAGACGTGCGTGTTACGGATATGTTTTATTTTGATACGGTTCGTGAATACGCATACACCGCTCTGCTCGACTGGTTTATCGAGTGTACGACTGAACAAGGCGAGAATTGTCTAGAGCTGGATGCTTATTTAAAAGGTTTAGATTCTTCGAAATATTATGAACTTTGGTACAAAGGACTTGAGCGGTACAGGGCTGAGCTTACCTACACCGTTTACCATGAAGAACTATTTCCTTATATAATGAGCAGCTGTCGTTACGACTTGGATTATTTCAACTGCCGCTATGAATTGTGAAGATGAGTTTACGATTGAAAAGCTCGGATCCGTAAGAATAAACCATCGATTGGAAAGGATTGTTTATAAACTTGTAATTAATAATGATGTTGTGCCTAACGATGACCTCTTTGTACGTGCTTTTGAATGTATTATGTCCGTGTTTAAAGATAACTTGCCAATCGAATGTAAAGTGTGCACAAAAATAGTGTTGAACAAAATGAAGGCCCTTTACATCGCGTATAAGCATCCCTATAACTTGAGCGGGGAAATAATGCTAAATCGTTTTTATTGCATAGTGCAAAGCAACAATGATGTAACTGTAGACTCGATCACGTGCGAGGTTAGTGTTTTAGTTAAGCGCAGTAGAACATAAGGTGTATGTATTTTAAGGTTTTGCAGTATATTATTTTCTATATATTTAATTATTTAATATAAATGTATATATAGATTTCTCCTGTACTCTTATTTTGATGATTATATTCCGTCGTTTAAAACTATGTATTTCCTATATTATTATTTTTTTATTTTTTTTATTATATATATATATTCTTCGTTCAACTTGTGTATTTCTTATGCTATCATTATTTTTTGATTGCATTTATATTCTTCGTCCGTATTTCTTATATTACAGGGTGGGGCACGGGAACCAAGTGTTTTTGGAATAATCAGGAAAATTATATTTATTTTTGTAAAGAAAATATATTGGTAGAACAACATTCGTAAGAACATAGCATTTCATGTCATAATAATCATGTACCGAAAATTATATCTGGCATATGATGTCCTTGGCCGTCGACGCATTGTTGAAGGCGTTTACGAAAATTGGCCTCCACTCTTCCCAGCAGGTCTCTGTTGATTTGGATGATTTGTTGACGGATCGCTTCCTTCAATGCATCTAATGTACGGGGCTTGTCCTCGTAGACACGTGACTTGAGGTACCCCCATAGAAAGAAGTCACATGTGGACAAGTCAGGGGACCGAGGGGGCCATGCAATGTCACCAAATCTCGAAATGAGATGGTTGGGAAACAGGGGGCGAAGAACAGCCATTGACGCTCTGGCGGTGTGTGGCGTGGCCCCATCTTGCTGAAACCACAAATGTCGACGAGCAATACGCCTTCTTCGTAACTCAGGGATGAAAAAGGTGTTCACCATCTCAATGTAACGCCCAGATGTTATGGTAACGGTAACCCCATTTTGTTCGAAGAAATAGGGACCGATGACGCCAAACTTTCCCACCGCGCACCAAACTGTAACCTTAGGGCTATGCAGCGGTTTTTTCATGGAGTTGTCGCGGATTTTCAGCAGCCCAATACCGACAGTTTTGATTGTTGACGGCCCCATTAAGGTGGAAATGGGCTTCATCACTCATTACCACCATCATGTTTTCATTCTGCTCATAAAGTGCAAGCATTTTCTGTGCAAAATTCAGTCGTTGGGGGCAATCGTTTACATTCAATTCCTGCACCATCGCTAACTTGTATGGGTGAAAATGTAATTCTTCATGCAAAATCCGTCTAACAGTACGATTGCTGATTCCGAGTGCAGCTGAATGTCTCCGAGCAGAGCGGCCTGGGCTTTGCAACATCGCTTGTCTGACCCTTTCAACGTTCTCTGGAGTACGCACAGTGCGTTGCGGCCCCTTCGGTTTTGTTTTCATTATTGAGCCTCCTGTTCGAAGATTGTTAACCCAACGTAAGATTGTGTCACGAGCGGGAACAGAGTCATTTCGATGAATGTTGAATCTGCGGCGAAACGCACGCTGAACTGCTGTCACTGACTCGCCACTCCTAACAAAATGATCATACGCGAACATGCGGTGTTCTAACGTCCACTGCTCCATGATGGCACCTGAAAGATAAAGGTGAGTGTTAGTTAAAGTTAAATGCTATGAACCCAGGAATGGAATGCTACCTACCGCACGCCCCTCCCATTCCTAATGGCCGATTACTAGCTATTCAAAAAACACTTGATTCCCGTGCCCCACCCTGTATTATTATTGCATAAATTCCTCGTTTAATTTCCTATATATTTCATGAAATTATTTCTAATAATTCGTCTAAATAAACAGAATGATGTAATGGTGTTTTATTTAATTCGTTTGGTTGTATATGTAAACGATATTAATTAAATAAATATATATATATATATTAAATATATATATATATATATATATTAGTGATGGATCGAGTGGTCGGTTTTTCACAACCGCGGTTGCGGTTGTGTTTGCGGTTGTCGAATTTTTTCCAGCCGCGGTTGCGGTTGCGGTTATCATATACTAGGAAAAATGCGTAATTATTAACTGGATTTAGCCACTATAGTGCGATTTAGCCACACTTGGTACATAATATATACTAAATAGTATTTATTTAGTAAATACCTTATGTTGAACACAAGTTTTGCAATACACCGCTACCGCATTTGTGTGTTGCAAAACTTGTGTTCAACATAAGGTATTTACTAAATAAATACTATTTAAATGAAGTATATTCTAAACTTATATAGCTATTATGAAAGAATAGGTCAAATTAATTAAAACCATATTTTGCACTAAGTGTGTTACCAGGATGAGGGACGAGGACCCATCGCACTGTTCATCCCACCTACCACTTTCCCCAGCCTCCACCCATTGGAAAGTTATGGATTATTATTCATTTGAAAAACTGATGTCAAACTTAATGACAGGCAGTGTGAATTTCAAGAATAATATTTTTGCTGCATTTTCACCTTTCAAGCGGCAACGCCTCTCATCGTACAACGTTCCCGCTCCACGCATAAGGAGACCCATCATTTTCTTTTTAAAAAAAGAAATATTTCTAATTAACCTAAAATTAAAATTAACTAAGCTTTTACAACCGGAACCGCACTTATGGAACGGCGGTTGCGGTTACGGTTGCGGTTGTGAATTTTTGTGCGGTTGTAGTGCGGTTGCGGTTGCGGTTGCGGTTATTCGATCCATCACTAATATATATATATATATATATATATATATATATATATAACAAATGACTGATTACGCCTTCGAAACCGACTGACTGCTTAAGACTTCTAAGCGAACTCTCAAGTATATATGCTTTAATTAAATAAATAGTGCAATCTGGCAATTCAAAATAATAATGTGCACCTGAACAAGCTATTTACGCCTTCTAAGCCAGAATAAGCCTTCTAAGCCAACTGGCGGATTAAACCAACTGGTTGATTAGGACCTTCTAACCCAAATGTAAAGACCAAAAGCTTTATTATGCGTCTGGCGGAGCCAGGCGAAGGATGGTCTCTCTCTATCTCTCTCTCCTTCTTAGGTTAAGGCTTACCTTCTTAGGTTAGGATACCCCTTAAGGTGGTGAGGGATGGGGGTAGCAAAAGAAGGAGGGTTGCAAAAAGGGGGAGGGGAGAGGGGGTCTTGCAGCAAGGGGAAGGAGGGTCTTCAAAAAAAAAGCGGGGTCTTGCAACCTTGATCACCAGTTGCAACATTGCAATTGCACTCTCCCTTTTTGCGCTCATACTACTGATATCATTGCGGAATATAACCTCATACTAATTATGAGTCGAAAGTTGCAGTTTGATGTAACGAAATCTCTCTCTCTCATATATATATATATATATGCAGTATATATCTCTCTCATATATATATATATATATGCAGTATATATATATATATATATATATATATATATATATATATATAACTTATATATATATATATATATATATATATATATATATATATATATATATATAAAATTTATTATATATATAATATATGTATATATTGTTGTTAATGTAGGTATTGAAGTCAAATGTGCAGCACAGAGGGGTTTTCTTCCCTGCGTGGGTCGGGGTTCGGATTCCACGTTAGCTATAGGTTTAAGATGGGGCGAAAAGCTTGACCTTCGTCAGAATGAACAATTCTGGGAGAGCAAAACCAGGGTTTTACCAGTTATATACCATATATAATACTGAAAATCTGTAATTTCAACTATTAATGTTTTGTGAAATTATGAGTTGATGTCATGTTATAGCCTACTCGTATCATTGTATAAATTCGTTCAACCAATTACGTTCAGATTGTTTCTAATATTTGTGTAAATAGCGATACTTTTGTTGTTTTGGGGTTGTTTAAACTCCTTCGTAAAGGCAAAGGACGCGTGATGGAAGGGGCTTACAGCTTTATAAGAGATCCGAACCACGGGTCGCTACATTATCTGGACGCGGAGGACAGTCCCCCATCCAGCTACTACTCGGACCAAGTGTCACTTAACTTTGCTGATCTACGAAAAGCGGTATTGCAGCATGGCTATTACGTGACATAAGTAGTATGTAGTAGTATGTCCGCATTTTAGGGAGACAGAAATGGATCAATTTGAGAATTTCCTCCTCAGGTTCCTCACCGTCTTTCATGAGGGGTTTTCCTCCTTCTTGGGTTCTTCACCTTCCTTTATGAGATTTCATGGTATTTCATGAGATATTTGTAGGTTTAAAAAAACGAAAACGAAAAACAAAAATAAAAAGGAAAAAACCAAAAACAAAAACAAAAAATAAAAAGAAAAGAAAAACAAACAAATAAGAAAAACAAGCAGAATTGGATCAATTTGAGAATTTTCCCTTGGGTACCTCACCGTCTTTCATGAGGGGTCCCTTGAGGGGTCCCCATTGGGTTCCTTACCGTCCTTTATGAGGCTTTACGGTCTTTCATAAGATATTTGTAGGTTTAAAACAAAAACAAAAAAGAAAAAAGAGCAAGAAAACGAAAAAAGACAAAAGAACCAAATGAAAAAAGAAAAACAAACAAACAACCAAACATTCTCTGTATTTGAGACGGAGATAGGTTAATTAATTTCACCTGCAGCTTACTTAAAACAAAAACAAAAGAGAAAAGCAAACAAACAAACATTCCCTGTATTTAAGACGGGAATAGGTTAATCTAGTCTAAGGTAGGTTGAATAGGAAAAAAGTTCATCGCTCTTTTTACACAGCGTTCCGCCGCGTTCCGGAACCGGCTGTGACCGGCTTCGCGGGCCCGTTAGCTTTATCTTAATTTCTGTCAATTCTGGTCTCATTCGAGGAATTTATGCGTGCAGGGTATTGGCGTTCCTCATGAAACAGAAAAACCTAAAGTAAAACTTATCTTACACACGAAGATACTAAAAACACACTGTACAACAAAACAGCAAAGCTTGTTATAATCCGTTATTTTCACTTAGCATTATTCCATATAACCGCACGGATATAATTTGCTTCTTTTCTAGCTTAAATAGAGTAGTTACGAAAAGCAAAAATCACGCTAATAACAGTCTATTTCCTACTCAGATTCTGAATTAATATTTATATTATATGAACTTAAATAAAAAATATTAAATAAAATTAAAATAAATTACATTTCATTTTCATGATAGTGATAACTTTTGTCTTTCCTAATTAAAATTCATTTATTCTACACTATTATGCGAATAGACTAACCACCATACCTGTTATTAACCCTCAATTACCCGCTTAAACATTATCATTATTATTATTATTATTATTAGTTTTTATAATTATTATTATATATATGTATACATTTGCTAACCTCATTCTAAATAGTTGTACAATTATTCTACGCACACTAAATATGATAAGCACAATTGGTAACTCGGTCAGCATTCTTGCCCGATAAAATGTACCCAGCTTTTATTTTGGAAACTAATTAATAATAAACAATTTTAAATATATGTGAGTTTCTCTAGTGCTTTATCTGTAACGAGAAATAATTATGGTAAATCTCTATGAGTGCTCTATTTTTCAATATTAAACATACACTCATAAAACATATACCATTTGAAAGCTCACATTTTTCCTAGTCTAAAAATGTAGTAATCCAAAAGTATCAATAGCAAATAAAAAGTAACTAGGTTTAAATATAAAACCCTATACCGATCAATTTGTGATGCGTGATCTTTACGGGGACTCCGCCCCCGTACCCCCGAGACCTAAATTATACAAATGATAATGTAATAACATATTCATGTTAGGTTAGGTTAGCGTAACAATTACGAAAAATACCATCTTACAACACAGACTGAAGATTTATAACTTAGCCAACCTTTTAATGTAGTTAATGACGTCACGCGTCAAACAATTGATTAAATCTAGTTACTTTTTATTTGCTATTGATACTTTTGGATTACTACATTTTTAGACTCAGAAAAATGTGAGCTTTCAAATGGTATATGTTTTATGAGTGTATGTTTAATATTGAAAAATGGAGCGCTCCTAGAGATTATCCATAGTTATTATTACTATTGTTACCATAATTAATAACTGACCGTAAATTATCTACTAGCTATTATTTTGTATTCATATTCAGAGATAGCAGCTGCAAGCAAACAACCTTTTGTAGCGCATCAACTGTAAAAATTAATTTCAAAACACTTTCTCATGTTCATGTAACATTGAATAATATATTTAAAAAAAAATATTTTTACTCAGAAATTAAGAAAGAAAATCGGTAATTTATTTCTACTGTAGTTAATTTATTAATTTTTAACGAATAGTTAAATTAATTTTTTTTTTCAATTCGCCGCTTGTAACACGATTTCAATTATGCCTTGAATTTAAAAACAGAAGCAGTGTTATAATGGGGAATGAGTAGACCATTAAACACAAAATATAATATTTCTCACCGAATCAAAATGAAGACTATAATCTCTATAAGCATGTATTTATTTTAAAGTGGTAGAAATATGCAAGATATGATGTGATTAATAATGATAGAACCAGTAGATTCAATTTAGCAGCGTTATCCTAAGTGATGCAAAAGCCATTTTCTACGCACATATGTAATACAGAAAATGGAATTTTGTTTAAGTGGGGAAATCTAAATTAAATATGTTTGTCTGCATTCATTCTATAAATTTAAAACATTACTTGTAAGTAATGAGGATTAGTATCGCTGATTAATATAATTTATTTTCAATAGTTTACTATTCCACATTTTCAACAGCTTGCCGTAATTATACAAATGGGAAAAGGAATGTAAAATTTCCATAACGTTATAATACGTTTCAAAACGCTACGAACATAAGTTGTTGGATATGCTTATTTGTACATTGAAGGAAGAGCCCTAAATATTATTGCTGGAAAGATACCTGGATACAAATATAAAAATCAATCTTTTTTTCTCATTAACAAACTATGAAATCGTCTGTTAGTCATTAGTCAAGATACGCAGTGCAAGGAATCGTACACATCGAATTGAAATTATGGTGAAATCTGGAAGCTAATTGTGCACTGCAGAAAAGAGTCAGGAATTGTTATATAAACCCAGAAATCTGCCGAAAACTTCATTCTTTATGTGAACTCTACAACGGAGGGTTGATTAATACTTCACTCCCTTACCAGTTTTGTAAGTATTTTTAAACTTTTTTTAGCATGTTAACTGTTAATCGTTGTTTTTCAGGAGAGGTTTTGAGGAATATCTTACTCTAGATGTCCTATTCCAAAATATTTCTTGTACAGTGCTTACAAGAAGTCTCACGCCTCTGTCTCGTCCCAAGCTAGTCTGTTAGGTATAAAATGGGGAGTCCTTATGGCAGCGGAGGTATGTTCAGATTGGTGCACCTAACTGCTCTAACCCAATCAATGACGTCCATTATTACGTCACTTCTGCTACATTTTAGTGTTTAAAATACAAATGATTACGAAGGAGAATGAGCAAGTTTCGGGATGTTGGGATGGTTATGGAGCAATCCTAGTCATCATAATATTAGCTGGGCATTACATTATACCGTCTCAATATATACTGTAGACTATAGAGAACGACTAATTCGGCAAATATCCCAAATCATGGCATGATACCTAAGTTATTTTGACGTAGTTCTAAATTATTTGCTCAAATGCAATTATTGATTTTAAGTCATTGTTGGGAATTGTTGTCAATATTGTTGTTTGTGATACATATCCTACGTGAAGAATCTAATGACCAAATTGCTCAGTGAACCTCTCACGCGCTCGCATTTCGAGGAAGTCACGGTCGTCTCACTAATAGATAGTTCATCCATTGTTTTAAGTGGTAACCTATTAAGCGAACTATGTTAAACCTATTCCATCTTATGAAAGTCATTAGTCTAAAGCAAGACTGGTGGGCCATGAATCAGAGAAATGTGCATTTGATTTGCTCATCGTAATTATTATGTAATATAGTATACTGTATATAGTAGTATACAAGAGTTTATTGGTAGCATATCATATGACAATTCCCATAAACATCTGATGACCTCGATGTTGTCAGTTTTTATTTTTTTCCTGAAACTATTACCTTTTCATAGTTTGTTTCAACAATGCATATATTATCATCTCCACGAGCGTAGACATTGCAAGAAAAGATTCTAACTAAGGATAAGTAAAGTTCTTTCATGGTCACAATATATACTTTTATAGATGTCAAACATAAAAATATAATAAAATTCTATATTAACATAAATATATATTCGATACACATTTACCTCATGGCTTTAACATCAGTATTTCATATAGCTTCCTCCAGCATCAATAATTTCTTCCAATCGTTGCGGCATAGAAGAGGCCAGATTGTAGGGAATGTTTGGTGTTCGGCGTAAGCTCTCCCAACTATTCCTCGTGTGAGCTAAAAGTGCTTCAAATGTTCTTTCATTGCGTTGCTCCCATTCGTTAATCATTATTGCCCAAAGGTTTTCAATCGGATTCAAATCAGGAGAACGTGGTGGCAGAATTAGATTAATAATCTCTGGGTGATCTTCGTACCACGCTCTCACAACGTTACTCCTATGAATGGGACTGTTATCTTCCATTAAGTAAAATGGTTCCGGTGCTGGAACCAGATACGCACGAACACTGGGTAGCAGCACCTCTTCCAGTATCTGGCAATATTGCTGTCCAGTAAAGCGTCCATGTACTTGAGTCAATTCTCTGACACCATAGCCAGACATCCAGCCCCACACACCGAGATTGATGTGACCACTACGTTTGCTCGGGAAAACATTTCCTTCTTCATAGCGTTTTCCGCGCTGCCTCCAACAATGCAGGGAACCATGACTCTCTGTTGAAAATGTTTTTTCGTCACAGTACACAACTTTTCTCCAGAATTCTTCCTTCTGCGGCAAGTATTGCAAGGCAAATCCCATCCGCGCCTCTTTATGCTCAATTGTCAATGCAGGTTTTATAGCTGGACGGCGAGAAAAATACCCTGCCTCGTGAAGTCTGTTGTTCACTGTATTTGCGCTACAACGAAGGTTCAGGTGTCTGTAAATATGCGTCGCTGGAACAAACGGATGTTCTCTGGCATGATTAACAATCGCAGCATCTTCCTCTTGAGATGTTGAACGCGGAGGACCAGACCTCGGCAAAGTAGCGATTGAGTTTTCTGCTTCATACCGATGAATCCACCGTTCCACAGTGCTTCGATGAACGTCTAGTCGTCTTGATATTTCTCTTATTGGCACACCATATTCATGCAATGTCACCATTGCTCCCCGCATTGCCTGGGTCGTCTCGTGGTGCACAAACGGCCTTTCCATCTTTGTGTAAATGGCTTATGTGAAGCGTGCTGGGACGATAAAGGAAATGAGGATACCATGCACCCCTTTTGAAATTGATTTCGGTTGTGAAGGGTCGCAACCCTTCGAATGGTAATAATAATCAGCCAATTTCCTATTTTGTTGAACATATGCATAAAAAATTCGTCTTAAAAGCCAAGGATCCAAAGATTGTCAGCAATAGTTTATATCCCAACTGAATATAGTCAGCCATCAACAGTATAATCATATTTTATTTCCATAACCTTATTATGACTTAGGTAGTAGTGGTAATTCTGAGTGGCGGCATCTGGCCACATACGTTAAACCTATCAGTGCGTCTAAGACCAGACTCTTTCTGTCAATTCATTGTTAGTTTAAGGTATTTTGCGCTTTGTCTTTCTAGGTCTAGGGCATTTAAATAAATACTTGAGTTTGTGTTTAGCATTTCATATGAATTTCTCTCCTCTCCCTTAACCCATCCCCGGGTTCATTTTAGGCCCCTCTCTCCCTTTCCTCCTCCCTTCGTAATTCCCCACCCAACCTCGTTTCCTTCGACATAGTAACGCTTACCTCCATCCTCATTGCACTTCCTTCATTAAACCTATTATCGCTTTTACTGTCCCTTCCTTCCATCCTTCAATGCCAGCGTTCTTAAACCTAGCACATGAATTATATAATATGGAATCTAACACCTTAGATCTCTACGCATTCATGTTACTTGAAGACGCCTATGTCTTAGGGGAATCTAAGTGTTGAGAGTGGGCTTGAGGGGTAGTCTATAGATTATTACATATGACCTTGAACGCTCCAACTATTTAAAAATGATTATTTATTACGCACATCATATGGCATAATACACACATGAATTTAAGTATCTCTTACACTACAGGAATGGAATTGAATCCTACCAGAGTTAAAAAGTCGCAAAATATGATATATTAGTTTGTATTAAGAGGTTACTAAGAGAAAAGGATTTGGGATAGAGTGGAAGGCAGAGAGTATATTTTCCCCGAGTTTCAGTTATTAATTATTAACGTTATGTGGATACATTGCCGATGTCCATGCTGAAGACCTCTGATGGGATGCGGTGTGATCGGAGAGAGAGAGAGAGAGAGAGAGAGAGAGAGAGAGAGCTTTTAAATCACACCTTTTAAATGGTTTGTGGGTAAGGGCTTCACGTATGTTATTTTAGTCCAGGGTAGTTGATGTGGGGGTGTTAACGTAACTTGCACTTGGGACTGTTAATTGTAAGTCAACTATCATAGCTGGGACTGAGACACGTTATCCCCTGCATACTCTATATATATCTATATACAGTATGTCTCTATATATAAATAGATAGAGTGATCAACACAAAGATCATGTGGACGTCATTGATGGGGTTAGAGCAATTATGTGCACCAATCCGAACACACCTCCGCTGCCATAAGGACCGCCCATTTTATAGCTAACAGACTAGCTTGGGACGAGACAGAGGCGTGAGACTTCTTGTAAGCACTGGACATGAATATATTTTATATATATATATATATATGAATATATTTTTTATATATATATATAATATTTATGACCACGAAGGAAAAAGGAAACACAGAATGGTGCTCAAGCGCTTTCGTCTAATGACATCCTCAGGAACACTGAAATAAATGACAAGTTCGAGACTATATATAGGTCACAAAAAAGTAAAAATAAGAAAAAAAATTGTAGGAAGAGCATACATATTTATACGGAAAAGCTACCAGAGTTTTTAGCACTTTGCCCCACTTATCTAAATCCGTTCTGAACGAATTCAAAACAAGATCAAGCGAAAAAAGGCCCTGGCTAATGTTGAAATTATTTATGAGTTGAATAATAGTAGACTCAAGAATATTTCTATTAACAATGTTGCTTGAGTGAAACGAAATTGAAACATTATTCCAATCAATAACGTGGAATAACTGTCAAATGGACGAACTCGAACTCGAATCTCCCGATTTCTATACCCTCTCACTACGGCTTACATGCCAATCTCAAGCTAAATACACCTGCGTTGTTTACCTTTCTCCTATTTCTACTGACTATCTAAAATTCTTTGACTACCTCACTTCCAAAGTGAAATACATTCTCTCCCGCTCGCCCTTTGCTGAAGTCTTCATTTTAGGAGATTTCAATGTTCACCACTACCTTTGCCTTTCCTAAATAACCTGGAAAAGATTGTACAGCAACCTACTCGTAACCCAATCGCCTTGGAGATAGGCCCAACATTCTAGATTCATTTCTTACCTCTCAGGCTCTTCTTACTGTGTGAAACTTTTTTCCGTTGGGCTCCTCCCACCACAATCTTATAAGACACATAACATATCCGTTTCATGATGAGAATGAATTCAGAATGGTTCCCTGAGGTTTTTTATGATACACACAGACAGTGCATGGAACAAGGAATTCTTCTGGGAAAATTAAATCCACTATAGTCCGAATAAGTAATGGTACATGACAAACACTATAGTTTTTTCTTTTTCATGATGTTAGCCCGACGTGGGCAACGGGCCACACGCAAAGAGGTCCCAAAAATATAGCTTCCCTCACCAGCTATCTGCAAAGCAAATAGGATCCAGCTTTGGGACAGGATCTAGGGTTTAAAGCAGCCTAGCCCCGCTATATTTAGAACCTCAATATAAGGAAGAGACTCGTCGCATTCACGTCGGATTGAATACATCAAAGAAAAAGGGGTAACTATTATATTTTTAGCCAAAAAACAAAACTTAAACCTCAACTGGCAGAATTGAGCGTCCACTTTTCAAGGCACATACAGTAACATGTCCTGAAAATCTCCAACCTCACACGTCAGCCGCAACATTCCAAGACCTTTCGAATGCGACCGCAATCCATACAGAAAGAGTGAGTTATCCTTCATCCAACGGTGTATCTCTTACCTTAATGCAAAATGTGTGTAACACCCCTGCACTTTCTAGAAGTCGTTACAACGTCGGGATTGATCCCCGAGTCGCGTATTCGGCGGATTTCGAAGAACTTCGGAATGTAGTTCGATGTATCATCGCATATGCCCTTCAGCTTAATAAGGACCGGTTGGGCCGAGTAAGGTTGGCGTTTAGGCTCGAGCCAAATAGCAAGGATAGCGACCTGTTCTGGATAGTAATACCTTACAGGCGGCTGGTGTCTGAAGATGTTCACTACATCCTTTCCCGGTTTGCACAAACTTTTCAAAGTGGTTGAAAATTTAACGTGGAGAATTTCACGGTTGAAATTGACCACGTATTCCGTGTTGTGGGACAAACGGCCACGCCTTATACACTTAACTTCAATTCTCAGGCTATTTACAGACGGCATATAAACTCCGAGTGTGGTTGCGGATTTATAGCAATAATCTTGGCTCATATGTTTAACATGCTAAACAAAGTGTCCAGAAGCTTCCGATTAGAAGCAGTTGTAGAAAGAGCACGAAAACTAGCTACAGATTGCAATCTTGATTTTAACTGTAATAATGGCCCTGAAGAGCTGACGAAAGTACAAGAACAGATGAAAGTTAGGATTGTTGTGTTTGGTCTGAACCAAGATGGTAGAACAACGTATGTATTTAAAAGCTGCGTGAGAGATCGCACAAAACCATTACTTGTTTCAGGACAGGTGGGTGCAACTTACCTTCCCATCAGACATATCAGAGATCTTTAAGTAAAGTATGATAAAAACCGAAAATATGGAAGACATCACGATTTGTGTAAGGGCTGCCTTGAGTTTACGGATAATCTGTTAAATCATTGTAAGGATTGTCGCATGATTTTTGACCAATCTAAAAGCCCCAAATGTGAAAGTCGAGTAGTTGGAGCTGAGAAGCATGATTGTAATGTATTTAAATGCATATTTTTCAATAATTATTGTTTTGAATTCCATAAATCAAATGGCATGTGCAGGAAAATAAGAATTTGCGAGTGTGGTATATTTCATACAATGGATAGCTGGGGGAAATTCGAGCATAAATGTGATGAAATTCACTGCTCTACATGCATGAGAAATATAAGGCAGATGGTGTAAAGCACGTATATTATATGAAAGATGCCAAACCTAAAAATAAACCTTGTATAACCATGTATTATGACATAGGAACCTACACAAACCCAGAGACAAAAGAGGTTATTCCCCACTTACTCGTAAGCCAGACTATCTGTGACGAATGCAGGAACATTGCGTGTGATGAATGCCGTAAATGTGGCAAACGGACAAACATTTTTAAGACGACTGCAAGCGACACGCCCGTAAAACTCTTTGTGAACTATATTGTCAAGTTTGCGGAACAGTTCAAAAAAATGACTGAAAAAAATGACTGTGTATATTCTTGCGCAAAATTTGACACTCAGTTCCTTTATAAGGAACTGCTTGAAAACTAATCATCAGAGATATTCACGGAGGACCCCTTGAAAGGGGGGTAACACGCTTATACAGTTGCAGATGAAATGTTCAGTTTAAAGACAGTTATTTACACCTTGTAAATTTGGTAAGCTACCGAAGGTGATGGGCGTATCCGCTGAAGTTTCAAAACGATAATTTTCTTACACATTCCTCACTCACGGCACTTTGAATTATATAGGACTCCCCCCCACTAAACATTGCTTTAACTATGACAGCATGAGAAAAAAAAAACCGTGAAGATTTTGAGCGCTACTACAACAGTTTTAATGAAGATAATCCTTACAATATAGCCGATGAATGTGAGCGTTATTGTGTGAATGACGTACGCGTACTTAGAGTATGCTTTCAAGCCTTTAGAAGGATGTACATAACGCGTTTCAACTGTGATCCGTTACAAGCCGCAACTACGATCGCTTCATTGTGCTTTGCCGTATTCAAGAATAATTTTACGCTTAAAGACACACTTGCCTTCATTCCCCGAAACAAACCGCACAGTTATGGGTATAAAGCTACTTACTGGCTCACTCACCAGCAACAACAGACCGGCGTATACATAAAACATGCTCGTAACACGGGAGAAATGGCAATTAAGATCAATGGCCTTGTTTTCTGGGTGGATGGTCTAAGTGACGACCCCGCCACTGGTGAGAAGTCAATGTACTCCTTTAACGGATGCTGGTGGCATGTATGTCCGCGTCCTGAGTGTGGTATCGTAGGAGATATCCATGGGAGATCTCCTGCCGATAGCCCCGCATGGACCCGTACCCGCAACCAACTTATAAGATCCCAGTTCACTCACAAGGTTCTGTGGAAACACGAATATGATGCATGGATGGAGACCGATGAACAGTACCGTGAAGAAATAAGGGCCATCAAGCGAACAATGGTGCTGTACCCTCTCATATGCGGTGATAGTTTGTTTGGAGTACGTAAAACCCTTCAAACTATACTTTACAGCTACGGAAGGGGTGAAGATTCATTACTACGATTTCTGTTCTTTATATCCTTACGTGACGAAGAACACTCCGTACCCCAGAGGCCATCATGAAAAAATCGTGGGTCCTGCTCTGCCTACCACTGAAACGTTCACAGCTAATTTGAATGAAAACTATTTTGGCCTTTCCTTTCTTGATGTGCTTTCCCCTCGCGACTTATGGATGCCAATCTTGCCCGTTGTTATCGATCATAAACTCATGTTTCCCTGTGCGTGAAGTGCGCTGAGGAGAATAATGGTCTTTGTAGCCACACACCCAACCAGAGGAAGATTAGAGGCGTTTAAACAAGTCCTGAGCTAGCCTTAGCTATTCATCACGGTTACAGAATACTGAAGGTTTATGAGGTGTGCAGGTTTTAAAAACTCCCCAATTTCTTCACACTGTATATCAATACGTTTTTGAAGGATAAAGTAGAAACATCAGGATACCCGCGAGGCGTTGAGACCGAAAAGGAAAAATCGTCGTATATAGAACGCTATTGTGATCGTGAAGGGATACAGCTTGAAAGGGGCCAAATTGATCGAAACCCTGGCAAGTGCTTTAGTGCTAAGATGTGCTTAAATAGTCTTTGGGGCAAGTTTGCACAGAATACAGATAAGGGGAAAGTCCATCTAGTTCAAAGTTTTAACGAAATATGGGATTACGGCAATGCCGCTGATAAAGAAGTCATGGAGATTTTGAATGTGGGCAACACTTACATAATAAGGTACAACAGAACCGAATTGGCTGCAGATACATCACGTGTCACAAACTTACCTGTAGCCTGCTTCACAACAGCTTACGCACGTATCAAGCTTTGGAGTCTGTTGCATTCTCTTGGACAGAGGGTACTGTACGCAGACACAGATAGCGTGATATTCACGGAGAGAGAAGCCGAATATATGCCTCCTATTGGCGAATTCTCTGGAGAGTTGACTGATGAAATCAAGGATGAGTATGGGGAAAGTACCTATGAAGCCTCTTTTGTCTCAAATGGACCAAAAACTTATGGAGTACGTGTCAGAGTCGGTGACGAATTCAAATACATCGTGAAGGCAAAGGGCATCACTTTAAACCTTGCAAGTCGGAAGGTTGTGAACTTCGTCTCTCTTAAAGAACTCATTATCTTAGAAGGCTCCAAAGTCGACGATAGCGATGCTCGAACTGCGGTCTTCACCGGAGACCCACACATGATTGTGGGGACACACAATTTTCGAGCCCAGAAACTAGGAGGTATGAAGGAGCTTAGGGGAACGAAAGTGTATCGTAACACCTACAGGAAAAGATATCAGTTACCTGCCAGTTACGACACCGTACCCTTTGGATACTGTATCGACTAGATACTTCCCTTGTAATGCTTATCCATATTTAATTATGTATGTATATATCGGTTGCATCTTTCTTTCATTATAAACGTTATTTTATATATATATATATATATATATATATATATGGGATGAATTTCACAATAAAACACATGAAATGAATGAATGCTGCAAACCCACAAGGAAAAAGAAAAACGATTCTAAGGCCTTTCGTGTATTCAAAGCTACACCTCGTCAGGGAATGAAGATAAAAGGCGAGATGCCCATAAATATATACAACGTACAGGAAAACAAAACAATTAGCACATACTCAAAGCGTCTTTTAGTGGTCCAAACTGGTAAAAATCCGAAGGTGCCAGGTCTGGACTGTAGGCGGGATGGTCGAGAACTTCAAATTTAAGTTCTTGAAGGTATTTTCTATTCGGTGCAGCGGTATGAGGGCGCGCATTGTCGTATAAGAGAAAAACACCGTCCGACAATCTACTTCTCCGTTTTGTGCGAATTGCTTGCTTTAACTCATTCCGAAGCATGTCAGAATACGATGCACTTGTTACTGTAGTTCCACGCTCTAGATAATGTTCAAGAATAGGGCCTCGTCTATCCCAAAACAGTGTTAGCATAACTTCACTTGCTGACGGCTGCGCTTTGAACTTCCTTGCAACGGGAGATGTTGGATGCTTCCATTGCATGCTCTGTCGTTTGCTTTCTGATTCATAGTGATGGATCTAGGTTTCATCTCCAGTGATAATGCGCTCCAAAAAGTTTTCACCTTCATTATGATACCACGCCAAAAGACGATAGCAGATATCCATACGATTACGCTTGTGCTCTTTTGTCAACTGTTTGGGCACCCATCTTGCACAAACCTTATGAAAGCCAAGAATGTCATGAACTATCGAATAGGCTGACCCTTGACTGATGTCTAATAAAGATGCAATGTCTTTTATTGTTTTATCTTTTATTGTTTTGTCTTTTTATCTTCTGCCACCGAAAATCATGTCTCTGGCTTATTCCTGCTTGTCACCACTGATTGATGTTGACGGTCGTCCTCAGCGCTGAGCATCTGTCACACATGTCCGACCTTCCTTCAATATTTGAATCCACTCGTACACACTTCGCCGTGGTAACGCATTATTCCCATACTAAGCACATAAACGCGTGTGAATTTCAGCTCCTTTCACATCTTCTGCCCACAAAAAACGAACCACGGATCTCTGTTCTTCCTGAGTACAAATTGAAAGCGGCGCAGCCATGCTCACTACTCGTACGATATGTGACAGCTACGAGTAGCCTAAATAAGCCTATACTGTTGCTAGCCTAAATAAGCCTATAGATCTCAGTTTGGCTAGTTATTACGAGTATACATTATACTGTATATAGTATATTATCACTAAAATAAAACGGGCGGATACTTATTGAAGTACTCTCGTACAAGCAAAAATAATAATACACACTTTAAACAATATATATATATATATATGTATACGAGGAGTGATAAAAAAGAATCGATAATTTTATTGCTACGGACAAATGAATGCAAATAAGAAATAACCGTTTACACATGTGAGTCTTCCTGCCTCTGGCGTCTGCAGTATGAAGCAAAACCTGCTATCATGAGTCAGTAGTTGGTTGAAGCGCTTAAAAGGAGGGTGTGTTTTAGCAGTACGTCGAAATCTCGGAAATGGAGCGAACGAAATTATTAAAACAGCTTTTGGAAATGATGCTCTCAGTGTAGCTAACGTTTATAAATGGTACAGAAAGTTTAAAAATCGAATCTGTTGGACATTTTCATTCATAATGAGAAGTGGAAGGGCGGCCACTGCGTTCCTTGTCTTCAAGCGATGTTTCTTCATTTTTAAACTTTTTGTGTCATTTGTAAACGTTAGCTACACTGAGAGCATCATTTCCTAAATCTGTTTTAATCATTTCATTCGTCTCCGAACGCACGTTGTTCCATTTCAGAGATATATGCGTACTGAAAAAACACACCCTCCTTTTAAGCGCTCCAACCAACTGCTGACTCATGGTAGCAGATTTTTCTTCAGAATGGAGACGCCAGAGGGCAAGAAGACCCACATATGTAAACGGTTATTTCTTATTTGCATTCATTTGTCCGTACCAATAAAATTATCGATACTTTTTGATCACTCCTCTTATATATATATATATATATATATATATATATATATATATATATATATATTCTTAAATAATTGCACAGGAATAATCTATATACGCATTTATATTATTCTTCTATATTTTTTTTATAGTGAAAATTCCGCGAAATCAAAGTAAATGCAAAGAGGAACAACGAAAGCAAGCAAACAAACAATATCAAATTATTTACTGCAGAAGAAGCACGAAGGCAAGCAGCCAAGGAAACAACCCTTTATA
The DNA here is from genome assembly GCA_023014485.1 of Bathynomus jamesi. Taxonomy (NCBI): domain Eukaryota; kingdom Metazoa; phylum Arthropoda; class Malacostraca; order Isopoda; family Cirolanidae; genus Bathynomus; species Bathynomus jamesi. The sequence goes on from JAJOZX010001969.1 coordinate 492,652, forward strand.
TTGTACATTAATCCAATAACAGGCATTGAATGAAAAACAAATGACAGAAAATAAATATAGAAGCATATATAATAATACACAGGTTAAACGATATATATATATATATATATATATATATATATAAAATTTCTGGACCTTAATTTCGGCTTCTTTTTTTCTGAGAGTGGGTACTTTTGCGTGCGTTCTCACTTGGCCCTTCTTTGCTGCACACACATATATATATATATATATATATATATATATATATATATACCTTTTAACCTTTCAAATGTTCCGTGCGATGATTCCTCATTTAACGAAGGTCAATCTTATCGCACCTCCTCTCGAGTTGGCCTAATGAAGTAGTGAGTTGGCTTCATGTACTCTCCACATCACATAGCCAGATACACCCGGCTCATCGGGGATTGTTCTGTGCCAGGCTTCTAATCGTCTTTTGTATTCCATTGATTATAGGTCCTCCCTTTTTCCGTACCGTAGTATTGAAATTTCTCAGTGTTAAACTTCATATTGTTGTCTTCCGCCCACTTGTAGATTCTGTTCATGTCTGTTTGTAGAGATCCTATATCGTCTAGGTTTCTTATTTTTCTACTGATCTTTGTGTCATCGGCAAAGGATGTTACTGTGCTGTCTCTGGTAACATCCCCATCTATGTCAGTTAGCATGACTATAAAGATACTCCTTGTAATATAACGACTTGCCGCTGCTCACTAAGGAAATTATATATCCATTTCCCTACTTTTCCTGTTATCCCCAAACATTTCAGTTTATGTATTATGATTACATGGTCACACTTTTCGAACGCTTGGGTAGTAGAAGTTGGACTGGGGACAGTGTTGTGATGATGTACCGACCCATAGTTAGGATTCCATAACCAGTGTAACTTTACTTAACTTAACTCATGTCCAAAATGGGGAAAGTTGAGGATCAAGCTGAGAGTAGTATGCGTTTAAATATATAATAATGCAAAATACTTGAAAGCACCGTGACAGCGTGCGAGTGGGCAATTCACTCATTCATCTTGAGATGTGAACATTGAAAATAAATCTGTGGAGAGAATAAGCCAAATTGGATAAAGACACATCTTCATTATTCGTGAAGGTGACCAATTAGGACTTCATTGCCCAAAGCGTGGGCCCGCTATAGCGGTGTTACGGCAGTTGATTGGTACACAAATTTAACATAGCTCACCCAGTTACATTGACAACCAATCAGCAAACTTACGATCTGCCTATTAGTCTTTTGGGGACCGTGCTTGGGGGGGATTATGCATATAAAAGTGAGTATTTTCAGCTGGAACTCACGGCAGTTATGTTCACCCGTGAATAAACAAACATATTCCTTCCATCATGAGTCAGTCACAACAACTTTACAGTTTACCGGCTTTATATGAAAATGCAGACACTGCCGCGGTGTCTACAATTAATCTTTTTAACGCGACAGATTGGGAAGGATTATTTCCAACGCAAACCGTTGATGATATTTGCAATGACGCTTCTTACAATCCGGCGCAAAGGATTGCCGTTGAAATATAAGTGTATAATTTATGTATTTGTATTTCTATTTTTTGTGACATACAGTGTGTCCGTAAAGTCATGGTGGGATTTTAAATAGCTATATTATTGCAACGAAACATGATAATGAGATGAAACAATGCCAAATTTAAGAACAACTCTCAAAGTTGTATCTTGTAGTTAGTCTAGGCTAAGCTTAATCTTTATCTCGTAGTTAGTTTAGGCTAAGCTAAGCTAGTTGAGCTCACATGACGAGTGCCCCAGTAAGATGACGACGGTGCAAAGGAAGGTGCAGTGCGTTTTATGGCTTTCAAAATTTGAATCTGTGACTCTTGTGCGACATGAGTACCGTCGTGTGTTTAACGAAGAGCCACCACACGAAAATAACATTCGCCGTTGGGATAAACAGTTGAAAGAAACGGGAAGCCTACTGGACAAAAAGCGTTCCGGTAGACCATCTGTTAGTGACGATTCGATTGAAGCCATTCGAACAAGTTTTCTTCGTAGTCCAAAGAAATCAGTGCGTCGATGTGCTCGACAATTAAGACTTGCAAAAACAACAGTTCATACGGTCTTGAAAAAGCATTTGTGTTTTACAGCTTATAAACTTCAGGTGTTACATGCACTCCGGCCAGCTGATCACCGCATAAGATACGAATTTGCTGCTGATATTATTCATGAGATTGACGATGATGAGCACTTTTTAGATCGTATAGTGTTCAGTGATGAGTGTACTTTTCATGTTTTAGGGCATGTCCATCGACACAATGTAAGGATATGGGCTAGCGAATGTCCACATGCCTATGTTGAACATGAGTGTAATAGCCCGAAAGTTAATGTGTGGTGTGCTCTAGCACGAGATCGAGTGATTGGCCCATTTTTCTTCGCGGAACCCACTGTGACGTCACACAACTACCTCGCTATGTTGGAACATTTTGCAGTACCCCAATTTATTGACAATAATGTCATCTTTCAGCAAGATGGTGCTCCTCCGCACTATGCCAACGTTGTTCGAGAATTCCTTAATGAAAAATTTCCACAGAGATGGATAGGAAGAGGAGGATGGAAGTCATGGCCTCCACGCTCTCCGGACCTGACACCTTTGGACTTTTATTTGTGGGGTTACGTCAAGCAAAGCGTGTACAGTGTACCCATTAGGGATATTCATCACTTGCACGAGCGAATCACGGAAGCTATCGCATCCGTCACTCCTGATGTTCTTGGGCGTGTGTGGCTGGAATTGAATCACCGCCTAGATGTCTGCAGGGCTACCAGAGGAGCCCATATCGAACTACATTAAATAAAGTTATTCTTTTAGAGTTGTTCTTCAATTTGCCTTTTTTTCATCTCATTATCATGATTCGTTGCAATAATATAGCTATTTAAAATCCCACCATGACTTTACGGACACACTGTATATATATATTTATTCGCGAAATTGTTTTTATTTTAGTGTTCCTGTGGATATCATTAGGAGAAAGCTCTCGAGCAACATTCTGTGTTTCGATTATTTCATCATATATATATATATATATATATATATATATATAATGATAATACCAAAATTAAGGACTTTGAAGATAATAAGAAAAGAAGCAGAAGCGTAGAAAATATCGTATGTAAATACTATGCGAAAGGAAACTGTAGATATAGGGATGGGCAATGCATATATGCACATCCCACATTATGCAAAACGCAGTACACAAGTGGATACTGCAAATCTGATAAGAAATGCATGTTCCACCATCTTACGGTCTGCAACACTTATGCAAGATATGGGAGTTGCAAATACGGAAAAAAAATGCAGATACCACCACCCTCAAAGGATCGCAACGAGCGAACAGAAAAAACAAACATCAAAGAAGAGTGCCAATTTTTTAGACGCAGCCAACACATTTCAGCTGCTAAATACTATCCAGCAATTAAAAAACCAGCTGACAAATATAAATATAGGAATCCGAGAGCCGGAGAGAAGGTACAAACAAAGGCACTTCATGCGCTATCGGGACAACAGGTACGACAAAGATAAAAAGAGGTAAATTCTCGGAGTACCACAAGGGAACGAAACCGACACCCGCATTGGAAAACAAATTGGAACCACCTGTATGCGAAAAAGAAAGAAAAAATAAAAATAATCCTAGCCAACATACAGGGCCTTAAATCAAACCATTCCACAAACAAAGTTGTATACCTGAAAGGACTCATGCAAGAAGCGGGTGCAGACTTTGCATGCCTCACGGAAACTCATCTAAAAGACTGCCAGGCGAACTGTGAAAACTGTGAGTCCTGTATTGATATTGATATCCGGTGATCACGATTTGCCGGATATCCGGTATCCGGTTATCCGGTAAAATCACTATCCGGCACATCCCTAATATTTATGGGCATCTCCCCTTTTATCTTCATTCCCTGACGAGGTGTAGCTTTGAATACACGAAAGGCCTTGGAATCGTTTTTCTTTTTCCTTGTGGGTTTGCAGTATATATATATATATATATATATATATATATATATATATATATATTAACGTTTATAATGAAAGAAAGATGTAACAGATATATATATATATATATATATATATATTAACGTTTATAATGAAAGAAAGATGTAACAGATATATATATATATATATATATATATATTATATATAATATATATATATATATATATTAACGTTTATAATGAAAGAAAGATGTAACAGATATATATATATATATATATATATATATATATATATATATATATATATTAGGGTGTTTCATACCTATAGGGTAAAATAAAAATGAGCTTGGAGTTTTAATCCACACGTTTCTCCGTATTCTAAAGAACAAGAAAACACGTTTGTGCAAGTTTGAACCAGATCGCGCTGCATTTAGAGGTCCCCAACTTTGACGACTTTTTGTCAGTTCATTTCGCCTGCCTGCAGTGAAGACGGTTTTCTTCGTCACTTGAGCGGTTCGTGTTGTATAGCCTATTGGACAACTATGGAGGTAATTATATATGCTACTAATTATCTCATTTTACTGTGGTATTGAAATTTATTATTATTTAATTTCTGTCATTTTACTGTGGTAGTGATATTTATTATTAATATTACATGAAATTAATTAGTCTGTTGCATATTGGACAACTAAGCTGGTAATTATTTATGATACTAATTAATGTAATTTTACTGCGGTATTGAAATTTATTTAATTAATGAATTGTCAAAGAGAACGTAGTGTACACGTATCAGTTTTATAAATAAAGAAAAGCAGTAACTGGGACTCGAACCAGTGTCATAGCCGTTTGGCGGCATCGCTCAAGTCGGCGTACACAGCACGCTATCCACTCCCTAGATGGTGTAGTGGATAGCGTGCTGTTTACGCCGACTTGAGCGATGCCGCCAAACGGCTATGACACTGGTTCGAGTCCCAGTTACTGCTTTTCTTTATTTAATTAATGAAATTAATTACGATGTGAAATTATTTCTGTGGAATTATTTAGTTTGTTTTCTTTTCCAGGTGTCTACCAGAGCGAAAACAGAAGTGTTTCTTATTGGCCAGACGGATGCGAACATCACATCAAGTGGCCTTCCAACTCAGTTGCAAGTACTCAAAAAGTACTTTTACCACCAAAAGGAGCAAAAATTTGGACGTACTAAATGCCTGAACCTGTGCCTGGATGCCTGTCTCATATTTTGGGAGAGAGCGAGAATCCCCATGATGCGTCGAGATTCGGCCTTGAGGAAGATGGAATCCCTTCTCAAGGAATACGACCGGCTTGTGAAGCACAAGTCACATAAAGCAGAGTCCTTCCGAGTGAAGGAGGCGATGTTCAAGAGGCAATAGCGAAGGAGATCATGGACATTGCTCATTCACAGGCTAAGGAAATGATGAAGAATCAGGAGGACATCCACTTTCTCGACATGCAGCGTGAAGATCCAAATTCCTGCAGCATGGGCACTGTTGACATGAAGCTTCACTATAAGGAGATTAGGAAAAGGAAGAGGCTGGACAAGATTAAGGAACAACAGGAGAAGGCCAGGAAGGAACAAGGAGCTGCAGAAGATACGGGGGCTTTAGTGATTTCAACTTCGTCAGAGACTGACTCAGATGTCGTTGACCCAACCGTGGAAGTTTTTCCATCCTCCTCCAAGGGAAATACCAAGAAGCGACGCAGGAATCTGATCTCACAGGATGTGACGACTACCTACGATCGGCTGAATATTTCGTACCGCGATTCAGCTATGTCGTACGCTGCAGCGGCTAAATCACTAGGTTTTGACTTGGATGAACTGTCCATTTCTGCCAGTACCATGTACCGCACACGCAAGGCTCTCAGGAAGGTGGCTGCTGAAAGTTATCAATCCGACGAAGTTTGTCCTGGTCAGCCTCTTGTCTTGCATTGGGACGGTAAGCTCCTACCTGACAATGAGCAATGGAAGGAGAGCGTTGACCGGATCGCCGTCCTCGTCTCTGGCGACGGCAAGGAGAAGTTGCTCGGCGTTCCTAAGGTGACGTCCGGAACCGGCGAGAAGATAGCGCGAGTTTGCTTGGATTTGGTCAAGGAACACAGGATGGAAGAGCGCGTGCGGGGACTGTCTTTCGACACGACAGCGTCGAACACCGGGATTCATATCGGGGCCTGCGTCCTGATTGAGAAAGGTCTTGGCAGAGAACTCATGTACTTCCCCTGTCGGCATCACATCTATGAAGTCATCCTCAGCTCCGTCTTCAAGCGTGCATACGGCCCTTCAAGTGGCCCCGATATACCCGTTTTCAAGAGGTTTCAGGCACAATGGAAGTTCATCGACCGGTTGGACGTGCGGCCGTACGATTTTGCTCAAGTCAATGACTCTATGAGGGAACTGAGGGAGAAGTCAGTCCTGCTGGTGAGAGGGATGGTGAGCACGTCGCATCAGCGCGATGACTACAAGGAACTGCTACAGTTGGTTCTCATCTTCCTGGGAGAAGCAAAAGTGGTGGATTTCCCTCTCAGAGCCCCTGGCGCTTACCATCACGCTCGATGGATGGCGATAGCCATCTACTCCTTGAAAGTAATTCTACTGAAGAAGCAGTTCAAGATGTCGAGTCACGAGTTGGAAGCTCTGACAGCCGTAGGTCTCTTCGTGTCCCTCGTCTACATCCGAGGATGGACTCGTGCTGCAACCTCAAGCAAGGCTGCCGCAGTTGATCTGGAATTTCTGCGTGACGCGGAAGCCTTTGCCATGTCGGGATATTCGTGTGTTAACGCTGCGCAAGAAGCCATGTCTCGACACCTATGGTACATCTCTGAGACTCTTATTGCCATGGCGTTCTTCGACGCAGATGTGGCAGATGAAGAAAAGGCTCAGATGGTCGTCAGTTTGGGTAAGCCCGCATCGAAAAAGGAACTCAAGCGACCCCAAGGGAAGAACGTCAGGAATCTTGCCTCGAAACACCTGGCGGAGTTCGTGACAGGAAAGACGATGGCTTTCTTCCATGCATTCGACTTGGACACAGAATTCTTGAAAAAGCCAGTTGCCGAGTGGACTGAAGTAGAGGGCTTCAAGGAAGCAGCGGCAACTGTTAACAAAATCTCTGTCGTCAACGATCGGGCCGAAAGAGCCATCGCGCTCACCAAAGAGTTCAACTGTTCTCTGACGAAGAACGAAGAGCAGAAGCAGTATTTGCTCAAAACTGTGATGCAGCATAGGGCGAAATACCCGAATAAAACCACCAAGAAGGATTTCATGGACAAATGATTCGCAAGAAGTGGTTATGTTTTTTGTATCTTTGTGAAAATGTGTAGTGAAATGGTACTCGTTTGTTGAATAAAAATTCATTGACAGATTTTTGTTTAATTTTTTCCGTTTATAATCTGCCAGAGCATCAAACTGGGGACTCGTAAACTTTAAACTATTGAATTAATACTTCGGTTTATCAGTCTCCTCAGCAAATGGAACAAGGGGATCCATGTGGATTAAAATTTTTCCAAACTTTTAATTTATGAAACACCCTAATATATATATATATATGTTCTTTGTACCCCTGTTTACCATGCACTTTTAACCATTTTCTGTATATCGTATTTGTACTGATAATAAATTTCTTGTTTTGTATTAGATTGCGTTTTCATTCTAACCACTTTCATTATATTAGTTATGGGGAAATAACAGTTGTATATGTATACACCAGTCACTAGTAATACAGGATTTTTTCCACAGTTTATTAATGACGTAAACTTAGTCTCAGTATTATTATTGCAGACGCCATCATCACTTTGTGCAATACATGTCAACCAGACACAAGGCCTACAGAACCGAGTGAACGCACGATGTTTTCCACATTCAGTAGTAATGATTCTAAATCAGTCATATTTTAAATCAAGTTTTAGTCTTCGAACAAATCGTTTCATGAGCCTATTAAGTACTGTATATCTCCATGTACAGGGTGGGGCACGGGAACCAAGTGTTTTTGGAATAATCAGGAAAATGATATTTATTTTTGTAAAGAAAATATATTGGTAGAACAACATTCGTAAGAACATAGCATTTCATGTCATAATAATCATGTACCGAAAATTATATCTGGCATATGATGTCCTTGGCCGTCGACGCATTGTTGAAGGCGTTTACGAAAATTGGCCTCCACTCTTCCCAGCAGGTCTCTGTTGATTTGGATGATTTGTTGACGGATCGCTTCCTTCAATGCATCTAATGTACGGCGCTTGTCCTCGTAGACACGTGACTTGAGGTACCCCCATAGAAAGAAGTCACATGTGGACAAGTCAGGGGACCGAGGGGGCCATGCAATGTCACCAAATCTCGAAATGAGATGGTTGGGAAACAGGGGGCGAAGAACAGCCATTGACGCTCTGGCGGTGTGTGGCGTGGCCCCATCTTGCTGAAACCACAAATGTCGACGAGCAATACGCCTTCTTCGTAACTCAGGGATGAAAAAGGTGTTCACCATCTCAATGTAACGCCCAGATGTTATGGTAACGGTAACCCCATTTTGTTCGAAGAAATAGGGACCGATGACGCCAAACTTTCCCACCGCGCACCAAACTGTAACCTTAGGGCTATGCAGCGGTTTTTCATGGAGTTGTCGCTGATTTTCAGCAGCCCAATACCGACAGTTTTGATTGTTGACGGCCCCATTAAGGTGGAAATGGGCTTCATCACTCATTACCACCATCATGTTTTCATTCTGCTCATAAAGTGCAAGCATTTCCTGTGCAAAATTCAGTCGTTGGGGGCAATCGTTTACATTCAATTCCTGCACCATCGCTAACTTGTATGGGTGAAAATGTAATTCTTCATGCAAAATCCGTCTAACAGTACGATTGCTGATTCCGAGTGCAGCTGAATGTCTCCGAGCAGAGCGGCCTGGGCTTTGCAACATCGCTTGTCTGACCCTTTCAACGTTCTCTGGAGTACGCACAGTGCGTTGCGGCCCCTTCGGTTTTGTTTTCATTATTGAGCCTCCTGTTCGAAGATTGTTAACCCAACGTAAGATTGTGTCACGAGCGGGAACAGAGTCATTTCGATGAATGTTGAATCTGCGGCGAAACGCACGCTGAACTGCTGTCACTGACTCGCCACTCCTAACAAAATGATCATACGCGAACATGCGGTGTTCTAACGTCCACTGCTCCATGATGGCACCTGAAAGATAAAGGTGAGTGTTAGTTAAAGTTAAATGCTATGAACCCAGGAATGGAATGCTACCTACCGCACGCCCCTCCCATTCCTAATGGCCGATTACTAGCTATTCAAAAAACACTTGATTCCCGTGCCCCACCCTATATAAGATGTTTACTTATCTTCTCTTCAGTAAGTTACAAATGAATTCAATAAATGTCTTGATGTGTTGCGCGTTGAGATCTTCTAGTTCGTTACAACGTCATTATTTTACTGAAGTTATTGCTCAAACGAAAAATTCATTTAAATGATACAAATACGTAATATACTGATGGATACAAAAGGCTACAAACAGCAACAGACATGCTGGTTCCTACGAGAATGTCTGTTTAAGAAGAATGGATAAATTTAACATGTAAGAAAATTTAAAAGGTAAATGAAAGTTTTAAAGCATAACAATGGAGAGAAGTTAAAAGGAAGTAGAGAACTTTAAAGATAAAGTGGAAATTAAAGAGTAAAGAGGTTTGAATTCGAGTGAAAACTCGCTAATACTTTTATGTGGTATAAAAATGTTTCTAACTGGGGTTAAAGACAATGTGGGTATCTGATCTCTTTTAGAGAACTCGATTGAATTACTTTGAACTACTGAATGTTAGTGACAATCCAATCCGCAAATTAACTATACACTTGGATGAAAAAGCGTATAGTTTCATTAAAAACAAGAAGCTTGCCCACTAATTCGATATCACTACCCTGAGTTCTATCTGCATTTCTGCATGCAAAATGTTTTTCGACAACGCCATTACCAATAGCTTTAATCATTATATATATATATATATATATATATATATATATATACCTTTGGTAACCTTTGGTTAGCTTCCGCCCGAATTGTTCATTCTGACGAAGGTCAAGCTTTTCACTCCACCTTAGACCTACAGCTTAACGTGGAATCCGAACCACGCCCCATCAGCAGCCCAGCGTCTTAACCACTAGGCCACCTAGGGTACCCATTTATCTACCAACCACTTTCTTTATTGTGTGGGAGGATGAACAGCTGGGTTTTGCTGCGCGCCGGCTGCCGTCGGGTCTCGAACCCGGGCCGATGGATTCGTAGTCAGCGACGCTAACCACTACACCACCAATATAATATATATATATATATTATATATATATATATAATATATATATATATACACTAGCTTTGCAGACATTAAATGGTTCATAGATGAATTAATGAAATAAACAGTTTTTAAAACATGAACTATAGATGAAGTGAAAACCTAATGATGATGAAATCTGAGATTAATTTATATGAAGTATTTAAAGCCTTGAGATGAGCTTCGGTCAGGACAACTAATTTTTTACGCGTGTTGTTGTTCATCGTCCTCTATGCTTTCCCCTTTATTGCGTATTTTTCTGCAATACATGAGCTATATACATCCACAAGATAAAAGGTGCTGGTAGTATACATCAGTAAATGCATAAATAAACCAATGCGGGAGTCGCCTGTCGTATTTAAAATTGATGGGACGGGTATTAACATATATATATATATATATATATCAGTGGCGTGCGGTGATTTTTCGTCAAGGGGAAGCAATTCAAGCAAAAACAACAAAGATTATATAAAATAAAAATAAAACTTTAAAATACTCGTATATAATAAAAACAAACATATAATCATCTATTTACTTTACTTATAGGTTAATTCTATTCTTCTTTCTTTTTTATTAAATATATCTATTATTTCTTCGTAAAAGGCATCGGTTTTCATATCCTTAAGAAGCTTTTTCTCAATTGAGATTAAAGCTAAACTTGCAAGCCTTTCTTACCCTTGCGCATTTCTAGCGTAGTTATGTATTCGTTTTAAATGAGAGAATGACAGCAGACAGCACGTAAAGTTGCCAGATATTTCAAGAAAATTAACTATAAGATCTGGACAGCGATTTCTAAATTGCTTCCTTTTTGACATAGGGAAGGATAAAATAACGATAAATATATATTCTTTTTCGCTTAACATGGCCATGGAATTTTTTAGTAGAAAAACTATATATGAAACTTGTTGTATTCAATAAATACTACATTATTAAACATTAAATGAGTTTTTAGAATGGAAAGAAACAATTTGTAACAGTAAAAAAAAAGCGAAAGTCATTGGGAAAAAGATGCATTTCGTCAATTGTTGTCCAACTCGAGATTTTTTGCGTCGGCTTTCTTAACGGTTTTTGCACGAACGGCAACCAATGTATATACTATGTATCCACCTGATTACCAATCAAATGCTATAAATAGTATAATAAAATGATTTTGTACAAATTATTAACACATGTTGAACTGTTTAAACTTTAAAGTATAATACAGCATTTTCTTCTTTCTTTGAATAGGGAAGCATTGCTTCCCTTGCTTCCATGGACCGCACGCCACTGATATATATATATATATATATATATATATATATATATATATATATGCGGCACAGAAGTTACGTAGGGATGCGCTTATGAGCTTATGAGGGATTACTGGGTCAGCGAAAACAGGACATGGCGGGTTTCGGAACCCGGCTGAACGCTGCGTAAAAAGAGCCATGAATTTTTTTGCCTACTCAACCTACCTTAAACAAGGTTAACCATCTCCGTCTCAAATACATGCAATGTTTGTTTGTTTTTCTTTTTTCGTTTTCTTGCCCTTTTTTCTTTTTTGTTTTTGTTTTAAACCTACAAATATCTCATGAAAGACCGTGAAGCCTCCTAAAGGACGTTGAGGAACCCAATGAGGATCCCTCAAGGAACTCTCATGAAAGACGGTGAGGTAACCAAGGAGAAATTCTCAATTGATCCAATTCTGCTTGTTTTTCTTGTTTGTTTGTTTTTCTTTTGTTTTTATTCTTTTTTGTTTTTCTTTTTCGTTTTTTTTAAACCTACAAATATCTCTCATGAAAGAACATGAAATCTCATAAAGGAAGGTGAGGAACCCAAGGAGGAGGGGGATTCCTCATGAAAGACAGTGAAGAACCCGAGGAGGAAATTCTCAAATTGACCCATTTCTCTCTCCCCAAATGCGGGCATATTACTGACACATAATGAAATTGGACTCTTTTGACCTGCCAATCAATTCAAAACTAAATCACTGAAATAACAGTGGACTTGCAGAATTTGTGTGACCAGAACAGTCTGTGATCGTATTTAGGTTATTCCATATTTTATAGCATGAATTTGAATATGTTTAGCGTTACTTACGAGTAATATCTACTCACAGGCAAATAGATGGCTCCAAAAAGGAAATAAACCATAATACACGGGTGGCTATCATTATCCTTCGCAAAGAAAGCTACTCGGTTTGCAAAATATAAAAATAATAATAATAATAATAATAATAATGTGGTCTAATTCAAAGGAATGCAAACGACTATCACCAGATTTCGAAAAGCCAGTAGTACTATATACGTATATATAAAAGTGGAAGAGGGAGGAAGCAAAATACAACAGAGCTTATTGGAGGGGGCCACAAAATTGTAAAATACTTTTGACAGTTCACAACAAAAATCTACTGTTTCAGATAAATCAAACTGCGTAAATACTTATAAATTCCATCAGATTAAAACGTTAATATACGTTCTGAAACGAATCAACAGCAACGTACAACAAACATTCTAGAAAGGATGATGCAATATTAAGTAACATTAATGAAGAGAAATGTTCACGAACATACCACGTAAAACGCCCCAAAAATCCAAAGATTTCAGACGTATTTTATTTGAATCTAGTTTAGGTGCAATGCTGAAAAATATTACACACACACACAGACACACACACACACACACACACACACACACACAAACACACACACACACACACACACACACACACATCATATATACCTTACCTTATGTTGTTTCGTGTGTTGGTCTCTCTTCACACGGAGGTCAAGCTGGTGGCCCCGCCTCTAGGTCTGGCCTGGTGGCGGAGCGAGTTACTTTCTTGCGCTCTCCACCGTACATAGCCAGGCACGCCCGGCTCATCTGGTACTGTCCTGAGCCAGGCATCCAGTCTTTTCTTGAAGACTTCAACTTTGACCCCCGTTACGTTTCTGAGGTCCTTAGGAAGCTGGTTGAAAAGTCTTGGCCCCCTGACAACCAAGCTATTTTCCTTCAGGGTTGAGGAGGTCCCTTGTCGTGCTTTTAATTTGGGAACACTACACATTCTGCCTTTCCTATTTTCCAGTGTTGTTTGAATGGTAATTGGGTTTAGTTTTAGGTTTGGTACCAGTTTTTCGATCATTTTCCATATGTAGATTATGATGTACCTCTCTCTTCTTCTTTCCAGTGAGTACAGATTTAGTTTACGTAGTCTTTCCCAGTAGTTGAGTTCTTTGCAGCCATCAATCTTGGCTGTGAAATGCCTTTGCGTTTCTTCTAGTTTATTAGTTTCTTCCTTTTTATATGGGGACGTCAAAACTGAGCAGTATTCAAGTTTTGGTATAATCAGTGTTTTTAGCAGGGGAATCATTACTGTCCTGTCCCTTCTCTTGAACGTTCTTAGAACCTGTCCGGCGACTCTTTTTGCTTTATTTATCGCTATCTGATTTTGTGTTTCGAATTTCGCATCATCTGTCATTATTATCCCGAGATCAATCGCTTTCATGCTTCTCTGAATTTCCTGTCTATCTGGAGCATAATATGCAGTCTGTTTAAGTTCTTCTTTTCTACCATATCTCAAGAGTTGAAATTTCTCGCCGTTGAATGACATGTTGTTGTCTTCTGACCATTTGTATATTTTGTTCGTGTCCCTCTGCAAGGCCTCCACGTCATGTACATCGCTGATTTTTCTGCTGATCTTTGTATCGTCTGCAAAGGATGTTACTATACTATTGCTATTTACTCCGCTGTATATATATATTATGCTACGTGGTTTCTGTGTTTGTTTTTTTATATTGCTAAAAAAGTAAGTTTATTTAAAGTATAAGTTTAAAAGATGTCACACAATGCAGAAACCTTCATTTGCCTTATCTTAAGATCATATTAATTCTTATTAATGAATATTAAGAGTAATTTATTAGAATTAATTTTTAATATACATTATCAAGACATTTAAAATTATATTCAAATATGTTTTAATCAAATATTAACCTGAAAAGGATCAAATTATGCAGAAAGCCGTCTTTAATCATGTCCTCCGACCATATTAACCACATTTATTAGTTAGTTTATGATATTAATTAGTATTGTAATATAGCCTATGATGGTATGGTTGGGATTTTCAATATGGCATAATTTCCTGTCCCTGATTGTCCCATACTATGAAAAATGTAGAAGAGATTTGAAAATATTAGGGAAGAGGTCCGCAAACTAGTGTGCGCGGCTCCTAGGGTTGTGCGAGAAGAGGCACTCACTTTATAAAATGTTACTTATTTATCTGAAATGCATCAGAAAAAGTATTGACACGCAGAGAGAAATTTTAATCCTAATTTCAAAAGACCCTTTGGTACCAAACACTACTTGCGCCCGCTACTGACGGGCTGATGGGGTGCATCATTATTTTATCTCATAATCGGGGGCGCGACTGAAAAAGTTTGCAGACCACTGCTCCAGGGCTGGAATCATTAAAAAAAAGTTTTTCATTCGATATTTTAAAAGTGGTGATTTTAAGCTGATTTCAGTAAAATAATGTCACCTACATTACGAAACCACTCCAAAAAATGTAATGTGGGTAGCGAACTTTGGTGGTTACAGAAACACCAATGTGAACCGGAAATAAAATTAATTATTAGCGCATGCTCCAAGACCTAGGACTAACATTAATTAATATGAAATTTTTTCTAAGTTTTTCATGCATGCCAAATATTTTTCTTTTCTTTTGTTACATTTAGCGAGTATTTTATTAGCTATATACTTACCTATATACACTTCTGGCTTCAAATATAAAGAGCTGAAATATCATAGTTATTAAGCCTATACTTGAGCCGAATCCAGGACAAAAACTCACTGGACAAAAACTCACTGGACAAAAACTCACTGGACAAAAACTCACCGGACAAAAAAACTCACCACTTTAATGCAAAAGAGGACAAAAACTCGCAGGCAAATGTTTTTGCGAAATACATACATTCTAGTCTAGATCTTCAGATTTTAGACTCATTATAGATAATTACTCTTCATCTTTTAAGTTGTTCTGATTTTAACCAAATCGGTATACTAATGTAGTGTTGGTCACTGATTTCAAAAATAACTTTTTTCTTTTTGAGAAACGAAAAAACAAACATATTAGAGCACTTTAAATAAGTAATGTGTTTTTAACGAAAATATCATGACTTAACCTAACCACTCGTCAAGGGCGTACAGTTGACCTAACCGGGCACTCAATTGACCTAACTGGGCATTAATTTATAACGAAAGATTGGTAGGTTGGTGAAAAATTAATACTGGTTGGTTGGTTAAAAACAGAACAATTTGAAAGATGAACAATTTGAAAGATGAAGAGTAATTATCTACAATGAGTCTAAAATCTTGAGATCTTAAGATCTTAAGATCTAGACTAGAGTGTATGTATTTCGCAAAAACATTTGTCTGGTGAGTTTTGTCCTCTTTTACATTTAAGTGGTGAGTTTTTGTCCGGTGAGTTTTTGTCCGGTGAGTTCTTGTCCGGTGAGTTTTTGTCCGGTGAGTTTTTGTTCGTGCCCCACTGGAGTCTGTAGGTCTACGTTTTAGTAAAAGAAAATCTATTTTATATATTTGAAATATACATACACAATATTATTTTGTCTTTACAACATATAAAAATTAATGGTTCTTCTCGGTTTCATTCACTGCTGATTTTTTTTTAATATATATATTTTTAGGTCATTTTATGTGTAGAAGCCATTTTTGGCCTTTCTTAAATGCAGAAATTAACCAAAACTAAGATATATAAACCTTAACTAACTAAAATAGAAAGTAAACTAGCAAAAGATCGGCGCTATGCGCCGATTTTGCTAGATCTGCGGTGCTTGGACCTTCGACCCAAACCGAATTGTGGGCCTACGGCGTATTTTATTTTGAACATCAATAGCCCTTTATCTGGATATCGTTCCCATTCCTCTCACCTTGGGCCTCAGTAATTGGGGTGCCTGTGGCCCTCCAATTACTGGCGAACCAATTATTCGGTCAATAAAACTACAGAAAAGAACGCAGTCATGAAAATCTAAAACTTCACAAATCTTGATACGATGAACTCGGATGTGAAGCTCAAGATTTTCATGACTGCGTTCTTTTCTATAGTTTTATTGACCAAATAATTGAACCGACAGTAATTGGGGGGTCGCAGGCCCCTAATTACTGGGGGTTCAATTATTTGGTCAATAAAACTATAGTCATGAAAATCTTAAGCTTCACAAATATTGACACAATGTGAAGCTCAAGATTTTCATTGCTGCGTTCTTTTCTATAGTTTTATCGCGGTGCTGGGGGCCCTCGGGCCCAGTAATTGGTGGTGGTGAGGGGGCTGGTCACATATATTTTCGTTCATTACTCATCACCCCCATGCACCATACGAAGTTTGGTCGAAATCGGTTCAGAAACGTAAAAGTTTTTTCTGTGGACAGACAGGCAGACACATTTTTGCTAAATTATAATAGTAATGATGCCCGATTAGGTTAATTAAATGGCCGGTTAGGTCAACTGAATGCCCGATTAGATTAATTGAATGCCCGGTTAGGTTAATTGTACACCCTTGACGATTGGTTAGGTTAAGTCATGATATTTTCGTTAAAGCCAACGAAAATATCACGACTTAACCTAACCAATCGTCAAGGGCGTACAGATGACCTAACCTGGCATTCAATGAACCTAACCGGTATTCAATAATTTTACCATAGGTTTCGTAATGATCTTGATGGCGTCATTTAATGTTTTAAAATTAATTATTTAATTTATTAACACCCACGTGCACAACCTCGGGACCTAATCAATATGTGTGTGAAGTTTCATGATTGTAACTGCTTCCATTTTGGAGTTATGGCTGATGGCTGGAACAAACACACACACACACACACACACACACACACACATACACACACACACACACACGTCTTTTTTATTATTATTATTATTATTATAGATAAACAATAGACTGGTACAAATTTATAACCGAAAGACTTCCGAAAATCAACAATTTTGATAAAGAAAAGGGGAAAATTGGTTTTGCAGGCCTAGGGGGTCCGAAATTTTCATAAAATGGAAAATAATTGCTATTTTCTTATTTACAGCTGCAGGCATAATGATATTAGGATACCTAATAGAAATTTTGTAATATTTTAAAGTGGAGAAAATAAATAATTTTCTAAAAATGATCTTCAACTATAAAAGCGCATCTAATCAGATAACTTAATTAACGTATTTCTATGACAACTAAAAAATAGAATGATAAATCAATATCCTATCAAATTGTTTGTGTATATGTAAAATTATTTGTACAAAAGCCACAGTAATAAAACGCACAAAAGTCACGGTAAATAATTTCGAGTGTGGCTCGTTTAACTTTAAACTCGTGTTTATTTAAATTGCCCGTTTTAATTATGTAATTTTTTGTATTGAATCGATAAAGAAATATTTTGTGATTTTTTGCATTGAATCGATAAAGAAATCTTTTGTGAATCGAAAAATGTTAAAATTATAACAAATATCCAAATATTTTGTATAAAAATCATTGAATTTTAAAAATGCATGTTTGTTTTTAGTTTTTTGCAAAAAGTTCTGTATGAATTTTAAAAATATATACTTTTTTAAATTGAATCGATAAATAAATCTTTTGTGAATCGAATGATATTAAATGTTTAGTAAATATTGACTTATTTTGTGCCAAAATTATGATTAAAAATGAAAAATTAAAAAAATGCGTGTACAGGCATGGGAAGAACTGTACCCCTAAAAGGGGGGAAGGAGTTATGTTAGGGAATTTTTTTTTAGCATGGGCACTGCACAATAAAAAGACGCATCGAATGGTGAAAACCGCATTGTTCTACACCAATTGTAGCGACCTGTAGGTGTGCGCAAAAAAACTGTTACATATATATATATATATATATATATATATATATATATATATATATGTATGTATATATATATATATATATATATATATATATATATATATACAGGGCGTCCCAAAAAAATGTATACACACTTTAAATAATTATAAAGGCAGTGTTTATTAAAATACATTTCATTTTCAAAATGTAATAGAATCTACAGACATTATTTAATTGTTTTGTCAACGCCTGTTTTCAAACTGACGTCCGTTCTGGTCCAGGCACATATGATAACGCGAAGCAATGGAATCGCAAACATCACGAAACATTTCGTTTGGTATTTGTGTGCATTCTCGTTCAATGGCTGCTCTCAATTCAGCGACTGTTGCAGGTTTTATAGCGTAGACTTTGTCTTTTAAGTATCCCCATAAAAAAAGTCTAGTGGTGTGAGGTCTGGTGAACGCGGAGGGTATTCTACGAAACCCCTTCGTCCAATCCACATCCACATCGTGCCAAGTACCACTCGCAATACTCCACTCTTCGGTCCGGATCATCTTCATTAATAGCATGGACTAATCTTGGAATGTAACTTTTCCATTGACAACGCTTCAAAATGCGTTGGACAGACGATTCTGAAATTCCTACCTCACGACTCGCTTGCCGCACAGATTTTCTTGGACTTTGGTGATACGTTTCCAGTACTCTTTCTTGCTTTGTGGGGCTTGTCGATGTCCGTGGTCTTCCGGAACGCTTCTTGTGGACATTCTGAACAGTTCCATCGGCTTCAAACTTATCTCTAATTCGAGTGATGGTAAGTCGCGTTGGTGGATCTGTTTGAAACTCCCTCCTAAACTGTCTTTGCACTTCAACTGCGTTTTCACACTTCCAGTAGCATTTTAGAATGAATTTCCTTTGTTCAAAGCTTAGTCTGACTGCCATTATTAATTCTAATGGGTTTAACTTGGAAAGAAAGAAACATCAATTGAGCTATCAGCTGTTAAAGTATGTACACATTTTTTTGGGACGCCCTGTATATATATATATATATATATATATATATATATATATATATATATATATATATATATAAGAGTGTCCCAAAACCATGTATACATTTTTTAAAAACTTATAACAGGCGAACCCACTAACAGATTCAGATGATTTTTATTTCTTTTTATAGCCTATAGCCTTGCCTAGCATAAGGAGATACAAAATCGAAATTAGTAATAGCCTTGCCTGCCTACAGTAAACATGGAAAATGGAAGTGTGCGCTTATCATTTGAGCAACGAAAATGGATACTAAAGTCGTATTTTAAAGTTAAGAAGATATCAAAGGTTCAACAACAGTGGAGAGACAATTTTGGAACTAATCCTCCAACTCGACTTACCATTTCACGTATCTGTGAGAAATTTGAAGTATACGGTACTGTGCATGATGTGTACAAGCAAGCGACTGGGCGTCCAAAGACATCAACAGATGCTAACACTTCTGATGAAGTGCTACAGGTATTCAACCGATCACCAAGAAAATTTGTGAGACAATGTGCTCGTGAAACAGGGAAAAGTAAGACAAGTGTCCACAGAATTCTGAAGAATGCTAAATGGAAATCTTACATCCCGAGATTATTACATGCCTTGAATGAGGATGATCCGGATCGCAGAATCCAGTTTTGCGAATGGTTTCGAGTAAAAAACACAGAAGATGGCCAATTTGCGGACAAAATTGGGTGGTCTGATGAGGCTACATTTAAGTTGAATGGTATAATTAATCGTCATAATTGCACATACTGGTCACAAGAAAATCCACACATTTATGTGGAACGACATGTAAATTTACCGGGTATAACCGTCTGGTGTGGTTTTTCTTCCAAAGGTTTGGTTGGTCCATTCTTTTTCGATGGTACAGTTACCGGTCATAGCTACCTCAACATGCTTCGGGGAAAAGGTTTTCCTGCAATTCGACAGTTATACGGAGATGAGGACATTTACTTTCAACAAGATGGAGCACCTCCTCATTACCATCAAGATGTCAGGAACTACCTTGATGAAACATTTCATTGTCGGTGGATCGGACGACGAGGTAGTATCGAGTATCCACCACGTTCACCAGATTTGAACCCACTTGACTTTTTTTTATGGGGTCATTTGAAAAATGAAGTATACAGTAGAAGACCTACATCACTTGAACAACTAAAGAGCACAGTTGAAGAAGCGTGTAGAAATATCCCTACAAACATTTTTGTTGTTGAAGTCTGCCAATCAGTGAATCAAAGAGCGCAGTGGTGCATTGATGTCAATGGTCGACATTTCGAACACTTACGTGTTTAAAACAAATTAAATTATCTATTATTTCGATGTTGTATATTTTACCTATAAAAAGAAATAAAAATCATCTGAATCCGTTAGTGGGTTCGCCTGTTATAAGTTTTTTAAAAATGTATACATGGTTTTGGGACACTATATATATATATATATATATATATATATATATATATATATATATATATATATATATATATATATATAATATATATATATAAGGCTTCATTTCTGAAATAGTATATTAGATTGTACTCGCCTATGGCCTAAATGAACGCAATATCTTCCAAAAAAATCATATGGTATCTTGTTTCGAAAATATACAATACCCTTTTCATAAACTGCTAGGTTAGAGCTCACTTACGTTAAGCAGTTAAGATATCGGTTGACTTACTGTAAAGATGGATGAACATTTTAATTTAATAAAGTTCCGTAACAGATTGCAGACAGAAGAAGATGCAAAACATTTTTATAGGAGCGGAACATAATAAAAAAAGAGGAATGTCGTAGAAAACATAATATTGTGATAAAAATCGTAGGTAATAATTGTGTATGGAGGTGCCAAAAACGTGGATGTAATAAAACATTTTCGATGCGCAATGGAACATGGTTCGAAGACACCACACCCATATCCCATTATCTAAGATTACTATGTTTATTTACTGCTGGACAAAAGAATACACCAACATAAAATTTTGTGATCATGAACTCGGAATTAAAACCGTCACAGTAATAGACTATAACAACTATTTAAGAGAAATGAGTTGCAATATCCTCACCTAAACTAATCTAACATAACCTAAATTAGCATAACCGAACCTAACCTTACCTAACCTAAATTAACCTAACCTAACTTGTGATATGTATCCTTTCACGTTTGGTTTGATGCAATATTGAAAAACCCCGTGAAACGTTAGACTAGAAAGATACGTATACTCGTATAGTTTACTTTCTATTTTAGTTAGGTCAGGGTTTATATCTTAGTTTTGGTTAATTTCCTCATTTAAGAAAGGCCAAAATTGAATTCTGCGCATAAAATTACCTAAAAAAAATATATCTAAATCAGTACCGAATGAAGCCGAGAAAACTCAAAATAATTAATTAGCCTATTTAAAATAGTGTATTTACTTAACAATTAGTCTGTATAACCATTCCTTATTGCTAAGAACCAGTCATCTTTAGTATAGTATAAATGCCGTTATATAATTGTTAATCATTATAAATACCTTTATTGAACTGTTAAACGCTGCGAACAAATAATTGATTTATTTTCCTAATGAAACACAAAACAACAAAGGAATTTCTCTCTCCCTTATTAAATATTGTTTATTTGGGCAGTAGGCCCAAATTGGTGACCCCTGATATTTCATTTCAATTTTATTCAGTAATTATAGTAAGCCTACTTTCTAAGCCACATCAAATCGGTGATCTATAGGCCACTATATATACTGTATATATATATATATATATATATATATATATATATATATATGTTAGCGGCAATAAGCGAAATCAGGCATTAAGACAATGCCTAGGCAATAGCTGAAAACTAAGAATGCATATAGCATTAGTTACAGTCGTCACTTTCACTGTTTAGGTTATGTTAGGTAACACTGGTATGCATATTAAATTTGTTTGTCTGCTGTGAGGGTTTTTTCAACTCATATTATATAATTCGACCATGCTGAATTCGAAAATGACATTGGTTTTCCTCAATCAGGTCAGGTTTTTTATCTATTGGCCCTTTATTATAAGTCCAATTTTATCCCCAAATTTATTGATTTTTTTAGCTTAAACACTGTAGATACGAGTAATATTATAAGAACACTGGTGAAAAATGAAAACATTGTGTGAATAAATACTTTTATTCATACAATGAATATGGAAAAAAGTTTATTGAGGAAGGAATGAAGTTTTTTTGGCTTTCCGTCTGTGTTTTTCTTCGGGCACGTCTCGCTTCAAACACCAGCAATAGTCCGCCAGCATATTGATATCCCAGTTTCCCTGGTACCTCTCTTCCATTATTTTGATATCTTGGTGAAATCGTTCACCCTGTTCCTCACTATAATCCCCGCAATTTTCAGGAAAATAGTCCAAGTGGGACCACAAAAAGTGCATTTTTATGGACATGCGCGACCCATGAGCTTTGAAAGCTTCCATCAAGTTTTCGACAACGGACTCGTATTCTGGACTTCTACGCTTGCCAAGAAAATCAGTGACAACTGATTTGAATGCCTGCCAGGCATTCTTCTCAGTTGGAGTCATTGCGTTTTCGAACTGAGTATCCTTGATCAAAGTTCGAATTTGAGGACCATCAAAAACCCCAGCATTTAGTTTAGCAACAGACATATGAGGAAATTTACTCTCGAGATATCGGAATGCTGAACCCTCCTTGTTCATTGATTTGATGAAATTTTTCATCAAGCCCAGCTTAATATGAAGTGGTGGGAGCAAAATTTTTGTTGGTGGTACAAGGTGCACTGAAACGACATTATGCGACCCAGGTTCAAAATTCTCTCTGGATGCCCATTCACGCTCTGCATAGTGCTTCTCATCCGCTCGGCTATCCCATTTGCAGAGGAAACATGGGTGTTTCGTGTATCCCCCTTGCATTCCCAATACAAATGCCACAACCTGAAAAAAAATTAAAATATTTAAAGAATTTAGAGAATTTGTTCTATCAGATAAAAAAATCATTAAGATCATTAAGTTTGGCCTGGTTGAGAGGCCTCGGCTCATTTGGAGCGGTATTTTGAGGTATATACGACTGGGACTGGTCATTGGCATTGGTCATTGATTCATCATCAGAATCATCGAAGTCCAGGGTTTGAGGTGGGTCGGGTATTGGAATTCCAGGACCATGGGGTACAGGTCTCATAGCAGAAGGAGTGTCAGGGTATACAACAATGTGTTTATTCTTCTTGTTAACTCCTGAAAATAGAAACACAGAAACATGGATATAAAACTTGCATATGAAATAGAAGAAGCATTCAGACAGTGGCGGCTCGTGAGGGAAGGCTGCGGTCTGTAAGATATGAAATAGGTCGATGGAGTCTGTATATTTTCTTTCTTTTTCATTCATATTGTCCCTTCGGGGACAATATGAATGAAACGAGATTGAAGTTCCTCTGTATTATCCGATGTGATACAAGTGTTGTTATTATTGTTTTTCATTTCATTGCTATTATACAAATAACTTAATAAGGGATTATGAAAAAGTAAAAGTTAATTTTTTACAGTTTTGTTTCAAGCACCAAAAATGTAGCAAAAGTGAGCGACCTTTAGATATTATCCAATAAGCCTAATTTTTTGCATGCTTTATTATCTTTTTATATGAAAGAAGGAGAAACCTGTGGAAATAAATATTTCCGAATTTTATATTTTTGGCCCACCGTAATATATATATATATATATATATATATATATATATATATATATATATATATATATCTCAATGTGATCAGTCTTTCCTTGTGAACAGATGTGTTTTATCGAGTGTCCAGTGTTATCAATTGAATAAGTGTTTTTCGTTGAAGTGTTTTAAAAAAAAATAGTGTTCGATGCATTCTTAACTAAATTACTTCGTGTTACTAATCATTCATTAACGAATATATTTCATTTATTGACGTTATTCAGTACTATATTATTTTATCAAACCAAGGCTACTGCACGTGGCTTGCCTTGTTTGTTTTTCAAATCTATCAGAAAACGAGGAGTCATAAGGTTCATTTTTCCTTCCTTCGAGAGGTCAGGTAGAGTGTGGTCACACACCATGTGAAAAAAAGGAAAAACGTCGGGTCGAATCGCGGGCAGATAAGTATCATAAATACTCTTCTTTTACAGATCTTTCGTTGGTAGCTTAATTCTATATTCATTTAGTATAAATTTGTGCTACAAGAACCTGTTTCTGCGCTTCAAGAACGCGGTAGACCTACGTTGTAATTTATTAATTTCCAAACGCTCGTTTTTTGTTTTTTGTTTTTTTGTGTGTTTTGTTTTTTAACTAATTAAAAGCATGGCATCCCCGTCAAGTACTTGCAGTCGCTGTGAGGGGAAATTTGCCGCTTACGCGTTTACAATGGCTAATAATAATGAACAGTTAGTTTGCAGGTGGTGCTCAAGCATGGAAGTGCTGAGGAACGAGTTAGAACGTGAGAAGGATGCCAGAGTAAGGCTTGAAGAAAGCGTGATGCTCCTGACGGCAAAATTAGAATCCCTTGAGACTCCAGTTACGACCCCTCCTGCCTCAGTTTCTACAAATAATATAAATAGTATTAATAGCCCTCTCTCTTCCCCTAGTTCCCAACCCTTCGTTCGAGTGCGTAATGGAGCCCCACTGAGAAAACCTAAGACATGTCTACCAGTAATAACAAAAATAAGTTTTCTGTTTTAGGCTTCGAGGATGCAGATGAACCGGAAATACGACTCGTTGGCGATTCCATTGTTCGAGGGCAGCTCGAGGAATTCTGTGGGAGAAACCCTCGTCGGAGGCGCCGTTACTGCTACCCTGGTGCAAGGGTGGAGGATATAACTAATAGTGTTGACCATTTTACAGACGGTACCTCCGAGGACACAGCGTATGTTATTCATGTCGGTACTAATAACGTTTTAAATTCTAGATCGGAAGAACTGCTGGCTAGGTACAGGGACTTACTAGAGCGATTAAAGGAAAAAACTAATAAGATTGTTTTAACAGGTATACTTCCTCGAATTATCCAACGTAACGATTTCTACAGCAAGGCGGTTATATATAGGCCCCCTAATCAAACACCTGATACGGACGAAGTGTTATATCGTGAACTAAAGAGAATAATCGGTAGTGAGCAGGCTTTAGTTGTGGGTGACTTTAATTGCGCCAACGTGAATTACGATACAATGCAGGGAGACGCGGAAGGTAATCGTTTAGTTAATTTTCTCGAGGATAGCTTTCTTATTCAGAAGGTTGGGGAACCTACGAGGTTGGACAGTATTTTAGATTTAGTAATAACTACGGATGATAGGCTAATTACTGATCTTCAAGTAATAGAACCGTTAAGCAATAGCGATCACAATATGGTAGAGTTTGTCCTCTCAGCAAGTCACTCGAAACCAGCTAACTCGACTAAAATTCCTAACTTCCAGCACGCACACTTTAGTAAATTTCGAAATAAATTTTCACACGTCAATTGGGTGGGAAAACGTAATGGGGAACTCCAACGCAAAACTAATGTGGGAATTGTTCGAAACAGTGTTTAGGACTATAAATGAGGAATGTGTACCGTACAAAATTAAGCGTGCGAAAGTAAACAACAAGCCCTTGTGGTTTACTTCTAGAGTAGGAGACATTATAAAGAGTAGAGATTATAGGCTACATAAGTGCGATACAGACAATTTGTGGTTACGAAACAACTACAAATCTCTAAGGCGTGCGTGAAGCGAAAAGTGTAATAAAAAAGTCCGAGCGCGAATTTGAAATCTCCATACCTCGTGACGGTAAAGAAAACCCAAAGCGATTCTTTCAATACGTCAACAATAGAAATCCAGTAAAAAGTGTCTTCGGGCCGTTGAAAAATGTTAACAGAGATCTAGTTTCTGAAAACAAGGAAATGGCTACCTTGCTAAACGAATTTTTACGTCAGTTTTTACTATAGAAGATGTAACGAATATCCCTACGGTCAGAGACATAATACCTTTTGATAATGGTAATATTTTGGATAATATTGTGGTTAGTGAAGGGGAAGTAATGCGTTATATTCATAAAATGAAAACGCGTAAATCACCGGGGCCGGATTCCATATATCCTATACAACTAAAAGAATTAAAAGATAGCATTGTTGTGCCGCTAACAAAGATTTTTAATGCGTCTATTTCTGAGGGGTGCGTACCAGATAATTTAAAGTTAGCAAACGTAACACCTATCTTTAAGAAAGGCGATAAAGGTGCGGCGGGAAATTATAGGCCAATCAGTTTAACGTCTGTTGTAGGTAAGCTAATGGAATCAATAATTAGGGATCGTATAGTAAACACTTAGAAGTGCATAAACTAGTTAGAAATACGCAGCACGGTTTTAGGCGAAACAAATCTTGCTTAACTAATCTTTTAGAATTTTTCCAAAGCGTGGTTGACGTTTACGACAGTCATCGGGCGGTTGATGTAGTGTATTTACATTTTCAAAAAGCGTTTGACACCGTGCCGCACAAAAGACTCATTGAAAAAACTAAGGCTCATGGAATCAGAGGTGTAGTAATATATTGGCTAGAAGAGTTGTTGCGAGGTAGGAAACAGAGGGTGGTCGTTGATGGAGCGGAGTCGTGTTGGGCTAATGTAGCGAGTGGCGTTCCTCAGGGTTCTGTATTGGGCCCCTTGCTTTTTCTTATATATATTAACGATTTAGATTTCGGTCTAGTCAGTACAGTTTCAAAGTTTGCGGATGACACGAAGCTGGGTGGTAGGGCGATTAATGACGAAGATAGAGGTAAAATCCAGGAAGATCTGAATAAAATCGTTCATTGGTTAGTCACATGGCAAATGAGAATTAACGTTGATAAGTGCAAAATTTTCCATATAGGTTCGCGTAACGGTAATTTTGCGTATAGTATGTCAGGGAAAGATTTAACCAGCGTAGAGCAGGAAAAAGATGTAGGAGTTATAGTCACTGGTGATTTAAAAGTAGCGAAACAAAGTACAGCAGCGGTCAATAAGGCGAACAAAGTGTTAGGTTTTATAGCTCGAAATTTTGGTACAAATCGCGCGATATTATAGTTCCTCTTTATAAATCATTAGTTAGACTCCATTTGGAGTACGCAGTCCAATTTTGGAATCTGCATCTGCGCAAAGATATAGACAAAATCGAAAGAGTTCAAAGACGAGCAACTAAGATGATTCCGTCGCTTAGGTCAAAGTCGTACGAGGATAGGCTTAAGGAGTTAAAATTTACTGCACTCGAGACTAGGAGGCTAAGGGGTGATCTAATCCAGGTTTTCAAAATTATGAATGGGTTCGATAACGTAGATAGAGATAGCTTTTTCGAAATATCTCAAAATAACAGGACTAGAAATAACGGGTGTAAGTTGACAAGTAGAAGGTTCGAGACAGCAGTTCCCAAAAACTCTTTTACGCAGAGAATAGTAAATAGCTGGAATAGTTTGCTGGTAGAAGTAATTAGTAGCACGTCTATAAACATGTTTAAAAATCGATTAGACGCATATGTTGATAAATTGGGTATAGTTTAAGGTAGTAAAATTAAGGCTTTGTGGTGATAGATCCCACAGCTCAACACAAGTGTTGTGGGATATAGGGAGGCAGCATTTTGGGTTACGGGATACTCTCTGTCCTTACACACCCCATTTAAAGAGATTACTCTGCCGAGCGGTGCCCCCCATAGTACTGTGAGGTATTGAAAAACTTATGATCTTCACTTGCCCCACAAACACCTTGAAATGGGAGACCCAAAATGGGTGCACACACAATTCTACATTACTGTACAGTCTTTACAGCCACACCTACACTTTTCCTCCTAAGTATATATATTGCAATGTATATGGTTGTAAATTTTGACTTTGTCCGCAATCGATATGGACCGTGACTTATTTTTGGTTGGCAAGGTACTGGTATTGATGGATACCGTAATGAAATTGACTGGATTCTTTGGATCTGATATATCTGTATGTCGGTTATAAATAGATATAGAGTGTAACATATTTGTGGATAGTAGTCTATTATGACTTGATCCTCTGGATCCAGAGATTCTATCTTTAGTTTTAAATCGATAATTAATTACTTTTAAATTGATAATTATTTATTTTTGTAAAAATTGGTCGTTGCCAATGTACAGGCAGTTTTTACATAAATTTCTTAGGTTCTTGTGGTTCGGAACCCACGTAAAATTGTAGGTCCCCTCCGCCACCACGGAGGACATACACAATACACAATTACGAACCCAGTTAGGTAGACCAGCCATGAGTGGATCCTAGGGTCTTTGTTGGTCTAAAACATTATAACATTATTATTATATATATATATATATGGGATGAATTTCACAATTAAACACATGAAATCAATGAATGCTGCAAACCCACAAGGAAAAATAAAAACGATTCCAAGGAATTCCGAGGAGTCGTTTTTCTTTTTCCTTTTGCGTTTGCAGCATATATATATATATATATATATATATATATATATATATATATAGATATGATACACACAGACCGTGCATGGAATAAGGAACTCTCCTAGGAAAATTAAATCCACTATAGTTTTCCCAGGAGAGTTCCTTGTTCCTTGTACGGTCTGTGTGGACCGTGAAAAATCCTCAGGGGACCATTCTGAGTTCAATCCCACATATATATATATATGATACACACAGACAGTGCATGGAACAAGGAACTCTTCTGGGAAAATTAAATCCACTATAGTCCGAATAAGTAATGGTAAATGACGAATACCATAGTTTTTCTTTTTCATGATGCTAGCCCGACGTGGGCAACGGGTCACTCGCAAAGAGGTCCCATAAATATAGCTTCCCTCACCAGCTATCTGCAAAGCAGACAGGATCCAGCTTTGGGACATGGATCTAAGGAAAGCAGCCTAGCCCTGCTACATTTAGAACCTCAATATAAGCAAAAGACTCGCTGCCTTCACGTCAGATTGAATACATAAAATAAAAAGGGGTAACCATTACTTATTCGGACTATAGTGGATTTAATTTTCCCAGAAGAGTTCCTTGTTCCATGCACTCTCTGTGTGTATCATAAAAAACTCAGGGGACCATTCTGAGTTCATTCCCATCTTGAAACGGACATGTTATGTGCCTTGAAAAGTGGACGCTCAATTCTACCAGTTGAGGTTTAAGTTTTGGTTTTTGGCTAAAAATATAATAGTTACCCCTTTTTCTTTTATGTATTCAATCTGACATGAAGGCAGCGAGTCTTTTGCTTATATTGAGGTTCTAAATGTAGCAGGGCTAGGCTGCTTTCCCTAGATCCATGTCCCAAAGCTGGATTCTGTCTGCTTTGCAGATAGCTGGTGAGGGAAGCTATGTTTATGGGACCTCTTTGCGAGTGACCCGTTGCCCACGTCGGGCTAGCATCATGAAAAAGAAAAACTATGGTATTTGTCATTTACCATTACTTATTCGGACTATAGTGGATTTAATTTTCCCAGAAGAGTTCCTTGTTCCATGCACTGTCTGTGTGTATCATAAAAAACTCAGGGGACCATTCTGAGTTCATTCCCATATATATATATATATATATATATATATATATATATATATATAAATCATAAAAATATCTTGGCTTCACAAATAATAGATTATCTAACAAAGCTAATCAGCATATCAAAAGTGAACAGAATAAAAATATAGAATTTTAAAATATAAATTCAGTTTGGGATGATTTTTATTCTTTCTTATTTTTGAAAAGATTGAAAATGAAAAGATAGCAAATAGAAGATAGATTCCAAAATGCAGTTCACTACAAACAGGAACTAACGATATTATTTTTTTTACTATCTCTCTCTCTCTCTCTCTCTCTCTCTCTCTCTCTCTCCTCTCTGTCTCTCTCTCTCTCTCTCTCTCTCTCTTTCTCTCTCTGTCTCTCTCTCTTTATATACAGTATGTATATATATATATATATATATATATACTATATATATATATATATATATATATACAGGGTGAGTCAAAAGTCTCCATACATAGGCAAAATGGTCACTTTATTATGCAATCACTTGTAAGTCACAAAATATGCTCTATGTGGGCACCATTACATTGAATGCACATACGGATGCGTTCCTCCCAGTCATGGCAAATGCGCGTTAACACGTCTGGTGTTACGCGTGCACACGCATCACGAATGCGTTCCTTTAGGTGGTCCGTGTTTTGTATTTTCACCTGGTACACCATGGCCTTCAAGTGCCCCCACAAGTAAAAATCAAGGGGCGGGGTGAGGTCTGGGGACCTCGGAGGCCACTCCACGGGACCACGGCGGCCAATCCAGTGACCCGGAAACTGCTGATCCAGCCACTGGCGCACGCAGATACCGTAATGGGGTGGCGCCCCGTCTTGCTGAAAGTACGCTGGAAATCCCCCGTCCTCGTTCAGCAGGGACGCCATGACTGTCTTGCAGCATGTTTAGATACATTTCGGCATTCAGATTGGTGTCAATGAAAAGAGGGCCAACAATTGTGTTGCCCCATATCCCGCACCACACCATCACTTTTCCAGCGCCTTGCGTCTTTCAGGGACTCATCCAGTGCGGGTTGTCATCACTCCAATAACGTACGTTTTGACGATTAACCTCTCCATGAACACAAAAGTTGGCTTCATCTGAAAACAGGATGCCAGCCGAGAACTCCGTGTCTTCGTCCACTTTTGTTCTTGCCCATTCACAGAATTCCAGCCGCCTGTCCGGGTCATCTTCGCTAAGATACTGCAACATTTGCATTTTGTATGGATGCCATCTGTGCTCTTTCATAATGCGGACAATACTCCTTTGGCTAACACCGCATTCTGCAGACATCCGTCGAGTGCTTTTTTGGGGACTCTTTGCGAACGCTGCCAGCACCATGGTCGCTGTGCCTTCATCGGTGGCTGTTCGTGGACGGCCACTTCACGGTTGGTCTGCAACACTTCCAGATTTCTTGAACTTCTCAATGAGTTTGGCAACGGTGTCGTGTGTGATGTGCGTGCCGGGGGCGTCTCCTGTTAAAATCCTCGGCAACCTTGCGACAGCTTCCTGATCCTGCCAGAAGAATGATCTCTATACGCTCTTCTTGGGACAAAGGCATCTCAGCACATCACCTGCAAAAAAATAAAAAATAAATAATTATTTATTTATCATAACCATTTTCCCTATGTATGGGACGAACTTAGGAGCAATGATAACTACGATGTAATATACACAGATTTTGGTAAAGCATTCGATAAATGTGATAATGCCAAAACAGCACATAAAATGAAACACATGGAAATAACAGGCAAAACGGGCAAATGTACGTACAACTTCCTCAAGGGGGTGGACCCATCACTTACATACACTGATGCCACCGAAAACATTACAGAAACAATCCAAGCAGATAACACGATAGAAATACAGGCGGTTAACATTAAAACACACTCAAAACACAACACCACACTCATCAACATTTACATCCCACCAGATAGTTCACCTCAGGTGCCAGCCAATTACAATCCACAGTTACGCAATCTGGCCTTTCTCACTAATATCATCTTAGGAGGAGATTTCAACGCTAAAGACACTAGTTGGTACCTGCACAACCAAAACAACACCAGAGACGCCAACATAGCCACAAAACTAAACAGCCTCTTCATTCTTAACAACACAGAAGAACACACACATATACCACATCAAGCAGGACACTCAAACTCCTCGATTGAGGAACAATTCACCACATCAAACAGCACAACCATTATAAACATCAATACAACACTCAAGACATTTAATCAAATCATCAATAATGCAAACAAATACATACCCAAGGGCAACATTAGGAAATACAACCCAAATTACACGAGAGAAATAGCCCACCTCATAAGACAACGTAACAACCTCAAACATAACACACAAACACCACACACAGAAACCATAAAACAACAGATACAACAGATCAACACAGAAATAAACAACAAGCTTAAAGAAAAACAAATAGAAACATTTAGGGAATTCATAACAACACTAAACCACTCCACAGATACATCCAGGCTATACAAGACTGTTAACAACATTACCCACTCTAACAGTGGCATTCACACCTCACACATGGCTATCTGTCGCAGCCAAAATACTATTCCAACATATACACAGCAAGCTGACATTCTAGTTAATCACTACGGAAAGATAAGTCACTTATACGGAGACAACAACCAGAAACACGCAGACAGACAAACAGCCAGACACAAGAAAACCTACAGACTCAACACGACCATTACACCCTTCAATACAGACCAAGATCATCAAAAACTTTAAGAATTCGAAGGCTACTGGACCAGACAACATATCTAACATACACCTTAAACACTTGGGCCCAGGGAATACTAGCTCTCACAAACATCAGCACATATTCATACCAACACTGTATTATTCCTGACATATGGAAACAAGGTAAAATTATTACACTATTCAAACCAAACAAAATTCCAACAGAACCAGCTTCCTATAGACCAATTACTTTACTATGCACACCTTCCAAGGTAAAGAAAGACTACTACTTACAAATCACCAACCCACACGTACCACTATCGCTACTCAAACATGGATTCAGACATCACCACTCAACCACAACATTACTCACTAACCTCACGCAGCACATCATGGATGACATCAACTCCAGACGACCAGCTCAACGTACACTATTAGCAGCAATAGACATTAGTAAAGCATTTGATGCTATCCCACGTTTCCCTCTCATAAAAAAAATACTCAACACAAACATGCACAATAACACCAAAAGGTGGCTGAGCAACTATCTTTCAGGAAGATACTCACATGTCACATTCAATGGGAAGTCATCAAAAGACAAACTTTTTCCGAACGGGGTCCCTCAAGGCTCTGTTCTCTCACCAACATTGATCAATTTATACATGCACGACATTCCAACACCCATAGATAACAAACTTACCTTATCATCATATGCACATAACTTCACTCTAACATCCACCCATAACAACATCGACACCGCTACAAATAACCTACAAACATACATAAACAGTATACAAGACTGGCTCACACACAATAGACTCAAAGTAGCGCTCACAAAATCAACCATCACCTTGCTAACAAGCAGCACAAAAGAACACCAGATAACTCCACAGTTTACACTAAGCAACGCCAACATTTCACACACTCACAAGACCAACATACTTGGGGTTACATACAACACATCATCATCTTTTGCAAACCACATTCAGGACATTAAAAACAAATGTACCCCAAGACTTAACACGCTTAGAGTACTAACAGGCACATCTTTGGACCCCAGCAGGAAACAACATCACTCATATACAAAGAGTATATTCGCTCAGTTATGGACTATGCTAGCCCATGTTGGGCACCCATTATCTCAAACACACACATAAACACCTTACAGACAATACAAAACAACGCACTTCTTATCATCACAGGATGTACTCAACCAACACCAATGGAACATCTGTACACAGAAACAAAAATACTGAAAGTTAGGGTACATTTAGATATGAGGGGAACACAATTCATGGCAGCAGCGACAACTAACCCACAACACCCTTGCCACTGCATGTACAATCATGCACCAATACCTCGCACCATTAAGGTAACACCAGAGAGACATTATATCTAAATACCCCATTCCATACCACGACCAGCAGACATCACACAGTACAGAAAACATACACATACACACCTAACCCACAAAGCACTGACACGACTCGGTCCGAATTCGGTCCTAGGTGCGAAGCCACCACCCATTGACAGGTCAGAGACCAGCCTGAGCAGATCGGATTGAGTTAACTTAGCACGATTCCGATGTGGACATCACCCCAACTTACAGACATATAAACACAGACTAGACAACTCCACAGACGACACGTGCCACCTGTGCCAGGACACACCACAAACAATTGAACACATTATAACAGACTGTACCGCTCTAGCACAACATACAGTAGAACACAACACAACATCACTAGTGCGCTGATCCTCTGGTCCACTCGGGAGAGGGCGATCGGTTACCTGCGTGCCGCTGGCTTGCTTGATCAGAGTGGGCTGATCGGCTAGTCAACAACAACAACTTCCTCAGGGAACGTAACATGTCGTAAAAATCCAAAGTGTATCATCATCAGAATCGGAAGTATGCAGCTTAGTTCCATGAGAAACAGTATTAGCTCCACTCCTATTCATTATCATGCCGACAGTCATAGACAGTGAAGTAGCCCACAACAGTATAATAGCATCTTTTGCTGACGATACAAAGGTCAAATGCAGAAGAGGTAGAATCCTCACAGATGGACGCAAACAGAATATACAAATGGTCAGAAGACAATAACATGAATTTATATTATATATATATATATATATATATATATATATATATATATATATATATATATATATACATATTAGGGTGGTCCACAACAGCGTTTTTTGGAATTTTAAATTCGGTCATATCTGTCCTTATTCTATTCCCACACAAGAATAAACTTTCCAATTATCTTTGCTCTAGGACCTTTTCATGCACTCGCTCAAAATGAAACAATTTGAATAATGACTTGACAATTTATGACTATATTATATATATAATATATATATATATATATATATATAATATGTGTATATATATATATAATATGTATAGAAACGACGTAAGTATAGAGGAGTGTTCTGCACACGAGGAAGAGAAATAACAAACAAATGAAAAATAAGGCACCCGCCCGGGAATCGAACCCAGGATCTTCCGATTGCCGGTCAGACGTGCTAACCACTACACTACGGAGCCACGATAGTCAGAAGTTGTAATTCTCCTACATAGGGCAGAAACCAATGCCTTGAGAGGGCACCCTCAGAAATTAACCACAAATGGCGCTTCATCGCGGCAAATGCCGCGCCGTTCGTCTTTCCTGGGTGAGCTTTCAGCTGGCACAAGAAAGTGAGGTCATTCAATGGAGCCATGTATGCAACACTGGCCTCGTTCCAGTAGCGGCCGTAAAGGAGCGTGATAAACAGGCTTAGTTCCTCGATGTTCCGTTTCTCGGTCTGAAGCAAGGTGAAATGATCTCTGAATAGGAACACCTTGAGCGTGTAAATGGCCTTGGCCATCCATCGCGCATGGTGCATGGCTCCAGGGCTTCGAATTCTCACAGGACCGTCAAGCTTCCCTCCCAAGAAAAGGAGGCAGAGAAGCATCAGTTCATCATAGTCGTCCCGCTGGCTCTTCTTCTTGACAGCTTCCTTGTAGTAGGAGACCATTTCCTTCCTCTGCTCTGCTGTTTCAATGAACAGGCTGTCGGGTGCACTCTCGAACTTGCTGCCATCAATGAAAACCCAGTGCTGCTTGAAGCGCTTGAATAGGCCAATTTCAGGTCCACTGGATGTTCCGAAACAAGCACCGGAGGCCGCAGCAAGGACGACTTCTACCACGTGGTGTCGGCAAGCGAGCCACACCAGATCAATACCCACCTCCTTTTCAATGAGAGTACAAGCTCCAGCATGAAGTCCCGTGTTGGACGCAGTTGTATCAAAAACAAGACCTCGAACGTTGCCCCTCAAAGACCAGTCGTCCACAAGCTTCAGGCACGCCTGAGCCTGAGATGCTCCAGTTGCAGCAGCTACCATTGGAACCCATGGGAGATATCTGTAAGCAGCTTACTATCCCAGTGCAAGAGAAGGGGCTCATGGGTCTTGAAAGTGGCCTGATCTTCGCGGCACACCGCTTCACGTGTACATTGTCTCACGCGACGAATGGTGCTGCGTGAGATTGACACTTCGTCCAAGTTGTGCCCCAGCGATTTAATAGTTGCTGCGACCACTGCCATTCCTTTGTCTCACTGATGTTGTGGCGATCCAAGGCTAAGGAAATGTCAGGCGTGATCACAGACTTCAATCGCTTAGGAGTGGAATGTTTTCGTGGCTGACTCCTTAAAAACTACAGTATCTGAATCTGATGATTCAGATGTGCTTGAACTAGAAGCCTCCAGTTCTCCCTGGGACCATCTCGCATCCGCCTCGCGCTTGGCCTTCTCCGGTTCATCTCCGCCTCACACCGAATCCTCTTCCTCGTTTGTTGGTCAGCCATTTTCTTGTCAATTGGGCCAAGGCTGGAGGAAGTGGGATTATCGAGCTGAGCGACAAGGAAGTTCTTGTCCTCCTCATTCATCATGGTCTCGAGGGCGTCATGACGTGAAAGATCGAACACATCGTCAAGGTCTCCGCGAAATATGTCCTCCTTTATTCTGTAGGATGGGAAATTCTTTGTGCGGTTCTTCTTCAGCCCCTTGTATTGCTCGTACAGTTTCAGGAGCTTCTCAGCGTATCTGGTATCCGTCATTGGAACGTTTGCTTTTGTCCAAAACGGGATCAAAGCCTCACTGGTCATCACCGCACTGTTATATTCTGTCTTCCTCTCCTCCAGATGGTGGAACATGAATTTCCCGAGGAATTGAAGCTTGGTAGGGAGTCCTGCCCTAGTTAACTTCTCCTCCGCCTTCCCTAGTAACCACACCTCACTGCTAGACCGTGTTTTTGATTGCTTCGGCGGCATTTCTACACATTCCTACAAAAGAAGAAGCCAAATTTAGTCATACTATAGTCATCAGTCATTAGTGAGACACGTCATGCATGATTAAGCGACCTCTTAACGACACCGTAGACCAACCATACTTCACACAGTTATTCACACTAAGTGTAGGAACAAAAGTAACAATGACCCAAAAGTGAAATTTCAGATGCTAAATTTTCCAATGCTTGTGAACCACCCTAATACATATATATATATATACATTCAACTGCAAGAACACGCAGTATAAATAACGTAAAGAACGGGAGGTGCCCCCTTGGGGCATTGGTTTCTGCGAGTATGTAGAAGAATTACGGCATTTGGAAGAGTGAGGCCCATGGTGTAATGCTATCGCATCTGACCGGCAATCGGAAGATCCCGGGTTCGATTCCCGGGTGGTTACCTCATTTTTCATTTGTTTCGTTCTCTCTCTCTCGTCTTGCGCGGAATATCTCCTATACAAGCGTCGTTCTTTACGTTATATATATATATGTTAGGGTTTTTGAGAAATCGGTCGTTTTGCAAATTCTCCGGTCAGTTTGCAAAGAAACCAAAACAATATGTAGTAATTTTACAAAATGACCTTAAATGTTTGATCATTTTGCAAAACACAAAATCGGTCAGTTTGCAAAATCACCAATAATCTTGTCGGTGTATTGCAAAATCTCTTGTTCTAATACTGTAGAACCTTCTAGCTCCTAACCTAACCTAACCTAACCAAGAGTCAGTGGCGGACCTACATTTTTGGGACCCTGAAGCTTGAACTGTTATGGGGGCCCCTTCGCAACCAGCAACAATAGGGCAACATCCAACAAGGTTCAAAGGGCCTTGCTGCCTTGCAAGGACCTCGAGGCCCAAATGGCGGAGAACGGGGTGGTGGGGTGGTGTCCTTGAAAATGGGCCATACAGTGAGCCTCTTCCCACCAGCAACGAGGTCTGGCGAGCTCAGCGAGCCCATACAGCTGGGGGTTCGGGCGCTGCAAGCCCCCGAGAAAATTTTGAAATTTGACCAATTACAGGGGCATTTTGAGGCCATATGAAATGGGTATTAGAGCATATTCTAAGGTCAATATTAAGTACTTCAACCCATTGGCTTATGATTCTATCACTAAAATAGCCTTATTTTAATAACAAACACTTAAAAAAAACTCCATCGATTTTGTTGAAAATTCACTCATTAAAAAAAAGTTGCTTCAGGGCCCCTCCTGGATTAGGGGCCCTGAAGCTTAAGCTTCATTAGTTTCATAGTAGATCCGCCACTGCCAACAGTGTCATTGTGGTTAGGTTAGGTTAGGTTGGGTTAGGAGCTAGAAGGTTCTTACAGTATTAGAGCAAGAGATTTTGCAATACACCGACAAGATTATTGATGATTTTGCAAGTGGCCGATTTTGTTTTTTGCAAATTTACCGATTTTTGTGTGTTTTTGCAAACTGATCAAACATTTAAGGTCATTTAATTACTATTGTTTTTTTTCTTTGCAAAAAGACCAATTTCGCAAAAAAAACCGTAACTATATATATATAGATATATATATATATATATATATATAAAGTATGTCCCAGAAGTCTTGGAGGGGTTTTGTTGGCTACAACTTTTTTGTTTGGGGGATCAAATAAAAAAAGGTTTGTAACACTTGAAAATATATTTATTGCGATTTTAATTACAAATTTAATATCTAGAGAAAATCCTTATTTTCATTGTGTGAATCTAAAATCGCATTAGCAAAGTTATCCGACTCTGATGATCTTGTGGTTTAATTTCTTGAGCAATTTGAATTTTGTACTGGTAAAGATTGATATCCTCTCTTAAAATTCGATGTAAGGCACTTCTTGAAATGTTTAATTCCTGGCTGCGTCGTCGGACTGATGTGGATTTTCCTCAACGCTTTCACGAACCATCTCAACCAGAGTTGGACTTCGGCTTCTCCGAGGACGCTCAATCCGTGGTTCGTCTTCCTGACTCTCCCATACAAAATTTAGCGACGAACCGTCAAATAGCTCGATCAGAAGGAGCAGAACATGTGTTGAATTT
Source organism: Bathynomus jamesi (assembly GCA_023014485.1). Classification (NCBI taxonomy): domain Eukaryota; kingdom Metazoa; phylum Arthropoda; class Malacostraca; order Isopoda; family Cirolanidae; genus Bathynomus; species Bathynomus jamesi. The sequence continues at coordinate 531,370 of JAJOZX010001969.1, forward strand.
TAACCGAAAAGCTTTTTGAGCGGCAACGATGGAAGAGTTGTTTGTCAAATAAAGTTCCACAATAGCCACTCTTTGTTGCACTGTCCAGGATTCCATTTTCATTAATCGCGGCAAGTGTACTTTAATTAAAAAATAAAAATAAATAAATTAATCAAAAAAGAAAAAAGTTATAGCCAATAAAACCCCTCCAAGACTTCTGGGACACCATATAATATATATATATATATATATATATATAACCTTTAACCTTTGGTAACCTTTGGTTAGCTTCGCCCGAATTGTTCATTCTGACGAAGGTCAAGCTTTTCACTCCACCTTAGACCTACAGCTTAACATGGAATCCGAACCACGCCCCATCAGCAGCCCAGCGTCTTAACCACTAGGCCACCTAGGGTACCCATTTATCTACCAACCGCTTTCTTTATTGTGTGGAAGGATGAACAGCTGAGTTTTGCTGCGCGCCGGCTCCAGTCGGGTCTCGAACCTGGGGCTGATGGATTCGTAGTCAGCGACGCTAACCACTACACCACCGAGGCGTCAAATATATTTATATATTATATATATATATATATATATATATATATGCAATGACAGGTGGTAAAATATAGTTAGGCAGATATACAAATGGGTTAGATAAATAAATTAATAGATAATTAACAAGACAATTTAATAAAATGTTTGCTGAGGTAATCAAAAGTATTTCTTTTCACAGAATTAAAGCAAGTGACAGTCTTCCGACCGAAACTCGTTATGTTTATGTTGAGTTTTTATAAATTTAAAGTGTGTGATAAACTTACCTCCAAAAACGACTAAATTATACTGTAGTAAGCCTTGACTTACAGTCAGTAAGGCACGAATCAATCAATGCACCTATTTCAAATCATCGAATGTGTGAACTTGACCGAAACAGAATCCTAGTTATAAGCAATACTGTCTGTGAAAACCCTAACAATGCCTTTAATCAAGCCTCCCCCCAAATACGATAGAATAAAAAAGTATTTGTAACCTATACACCTATATATAGGCGAAATAATTCCGAATATCTTACACCATAGTGTACTTATTACGACCTGTACATCAGTATCACAGCGATGTTTGATGTTTACCAGAGGCGTTTTACAGGGTAGGCAGGGTAGACTGACCATTAATTTTGTCAAACTTTAGAAGCATAAATATATCAACATAAATTAGCGCACTGAGACAAAATCTGTCGATTGCTCCCTCTTAATCCAATATCATATGATTTCTTTTTTTCATATTAGCTATTACAACCTAAAACGCCCTGCCTACCTTGAATGTATAATACAAATTCAACTAGTTTGGCGGATTTGATATATGCCATTTTTAACACGGAGTAAATGTACATAAGTCAGCGCGCGGACTTTCCTACTAAACGATACATTTTACACGCTTACGCTCATTATCAAGCCATCCCGTATGAAGAAATATGAGAAACTACGATTTGGGGGTGGGGTTAAAGGAAGAAGATTGATAGGCGAATGGTGTATGACATCACAAAGGGATGGGGGGGGTTGCGCAAATATACAAATCACTTAGTCTTTAGTATGACAAGTTTGACAACGTGTGAGTGATAGATGATGTGATCTATGTGCTTTCTTTTCAATATAAATTACTATTCTAGTGCCTTATTATAATGGAAATTAGTGTTGACTATTTGTTAAAAAACAAGTTTTTAAAATTGGAAAGAGAACTGCAAATTCAGATTAAAAACTCAGGTAGGCTGAAATTAAATAATTTCAAAATAATAACATCTGATAAACAAGGCAATAGAGCCTTCTCAAATGATTGGTTTAGCAAAAAAATATGGCTGACTGGATGCCCAATAAGACAGAAATTGTTCTGTTGGCCTTGTTTACTTTTTAATAGTGATTCTGGAAACGAGGTATGGAGTAAAGAAGGCTATCGAGAACTTAAAAATTTGAGCAAAGCATGTAATATTCTGCCTACCCAATGCACCAGTCCAAAAACCGCCTCTGATGTTTACCCAATATAGATGACAAGCTGAAAACAACATGGGCAATACTACTGTAAGTGGTACCGAAGAAAATCTCACCACATATATATATATATATATATATATATATATACACACACAGAGTGGGTAAAAAAAACTGATGACGAAGTTTTGCAAGCTGTTTTTACACATGATAATGACCTAATGAACTTAAAATTTTCACACTATTAAATACACCCTTTTATACTTTTATACGATTGCAGTGATATTTACTTTTATTTCTCTTTATTATTTCAGATTTCAGAAATTAAAATATAACTAAGAGCCCCTAAAATAAGTGCAAAAATACCTAAATACAGTGAAGAAGACGAAATGTTTATAAAGAATCTAAAAATTGGCCAAGGTCTGGGCGCCAGGAGAATAATACAAATGTTCCCAAATAAACCGTGGACTGAATCAGGAGTTCAGTATATCATTAGAAAAGTTGATAAAACTGGAGATGTTAAGAGACGTGATGGAAGTGGGCGTCCTAAAAGTGCAAGAACTCAGGTAAATATTGACTTAGTGGAAGGTTATATCTTAAGTCAGGAAGGTAAACCAGGAACACACATTTCGCTGAGGGAAATCGAAAAAGAAACAGGTATAAGTCGTAGTAGTGTTAGAAATATTGTGAAACACGATTTGGGTTTAAAAGCTTATAAACGTACGAGTATATCAGGGCAAAGTTTAACCGATGCCAATAAGGTTAGGCAAATGACATGTGCACAAAGCCTGATAAACAGATTCTAGGGTAACTCAATTAGAAGACTGGGGTTCTCTAATGAGAAATTATTTCACATTGTACCACCGACTAACCAACAAAACGATCGGGTATACACAAATGTTGCAAGAAAACGTGATGTTGCACCCGAGCAGTTAATAAAGGAAATAGCTAACTTTTCGCCTAGCATTATGGTAGGAGCTTGCGTCTCAAAATTAGGCAAAACAAGAATTGTGTGTGATTCAGCCACAAGCCAAAATCAGACAGAATATTACTGTACACAGGTCCTTCCACAGTATTTGGATGGTATTCGTGAGATTAGTAGAAATAATTTCATTTTCCAAGAAGATGGAGCACCTGCACACAGAGCGAAACGTACAATCGTGTATCTGGAACGAGAAACACCAAATTTCATTGAGCGGAACATGTTGCCTCACAATAGTACAAATCTTACGCCGCTCGAGTATGGCATTTGGGAAGCTTTAAAATCAAAAGTTTATACATCAGATGAAAATATTCGCAATGTTGACGAGTTACGCCTTAATTAAGTGTTGGATGGCTGGAATCAGGTGTCTCAGCGATATAATGACAGATGCATTGATGAGTGGACAATATGAATGAAAAAGAAAGAAAATATACAATCATTGTATATGTAAATGTAACTTGTATAACAATATGTATGTGTAAATGTATTTTCTATAACAATATGTATATGTAAATGTATGATTACCATTATGGTGAATATTATGCTATATATGGTGAATATTACATTATGGTGAATATTATGTCAAGTTTCATACGAGGATTTCAAAATATTTAAGAAAAATAAATTTATAAGCCCACCTTGGAGGTTTGTCATGCAGAAATAGCAATCTGTCACGTGATCCTTTCCTTCTCTACAAATCATGGGAATTCCAAAAGGCAAAGATTTCGCTCTGCCTTTGCTCCATCTTCTCAAATTTTCAATGCACGTCTTGCAGCACATATGAGGGGCGAGATTTTTGTCCTGGTCCCCTAGCTTAATTCCAAAGTATGCTCTATAGTCTATACATTGTCTTCACAAATTTAGTGATTTGGGACTGGTTATTTGGCATGGTAACCGTCCCACATATGTAGCAGAATCTATTGGGATCATTTTTACACGCTCTATTCATTATGAAATATTTTATCTATATGCCTGAAAAGTAAAAAAAGATATTATACAAGTGAAACAAGTGATGATAGATGTTACTGTTCCCATTCCGCTTTGACGAAATCACGAAAAATTATATTTTACTTATGAGGCCATAGCCGGATAACCTGAGCTGATTGAGAAACACGGATTGCAGATTCGAAATCAGCAGGAAACACTCTATAAGAATCACTTACAAAACCCTTGACAGCAAAATTGATGCATACCAGTGTAATGTTAGGTTGTTTAGGTTGTTAGGTTATGTTAGGTTATTTAGGTTATGTTAGGTTATATTTATTATTATTATTATTGTTATAGATATATAAATAGGCATTATACTTATGATTATATGCATTCTTAGCTTTCAGCTTATTGCCTAGGCATTAAGCTTAATGCCGGATTTCGCTTATTGCCGCTAACAGACATATATATACAGGGTGGGCAAAAAACTAATGACGCTGGTAAACATGTATTTATTGTTGGAAAAAAATTAAGATAGGATTGTTAAACTTAACATAAATGCTCCTTTATCAATCCTTAATTTATATCAAAAAAATTGTTCTATGTTACCCCCTTCTTGTTGAACACATTTGGTTAAATGCGGGATCCACTCATCAATGCATCTGTCATTATATCGCTGAGACACCTGATTCCAGCCATCCAACACTTAATTAAGGCGTAACTCGTCAACATTGCGAATATTTTCATCTGATGTATAAACTTTTGATTTTAAAGCTTCCCAAATGCCATACTCGAGCGGCGTAAGATTTGTACTATTGTGAGGCAACATGTTCCGCTCAATGAAATTTGGTGTTTCTCGTTCCAGATACACGATTGTACGTTTCGCTCTGTGTGCAGGTGCTCCATCTTCTTGGAAAATGAAATTATTTCTACTAATCTCACGAATACCATCCAAATACTGTGGAAGGACCTGTGTACAGTAATATTCTGCTCTGATTTTGGCTTGTGGCTGAATCACAACAATTCTTGTTTTGCCTAATTTTGAGACGCAAGCTCCTACCATAATGCTAGGCGAAAAGTTAGCTATTTCCTTTATTAACTGCTCGGGTGCAACATCACGTTTTCTTGCAGCATTTGTGTATACCCGATCGTTTTGTTGGTTAATCGGTGGTACAATGTGAAATAATTTCTCATTAGAGAACCCCAGTCTTCTAATTGAGTTACCCTAGAATCTGTTTATCAGGCTTTGTGCACATGTCATTTGCCTAACCTTATTGGCATCGGTTAAACTTTGCCCTGATATACTCGTACGTTTATAAGCTTTTAAACCCAAATCGTGTTTCACAATATTTCTAACACTACTACGACTTATACCTGTTTCTTTTTCGATTTCCCTCAGCGAAATGTGTGTTCCTGGTTTACCTTCCTGACTTAAGATATAACCTTCCACTAAGTCAATATTTACCTGAGTTCTTGCACTTTTAGGACGCCCACTTCCATCACGTCTCTTAACATCTCCAGTTTTATCAACTTTTCTAATGATATACTGAACTCCTGATTCAGTCCACGGTTTATTTGGGAACATTTGTATTATTCTCCTGGGCCCAGACCTTGGCCAATTTTTAGATTCTTTATAAACATTTCGTCTTCTTCACTGTATTTAGGTATTTTTGCACTTATTTTAGGGGCTCTTAGTTATATTTTAATTTCTGAAATCTGAAATAATAAAGAGAAATAAAAGTAAATATCACTGCAATCGTATAAAAGTATAAAAGGGTGTATTTAATAGTGTGAAAATTTTAAGTTCATTAGGTCATTATCATGTGTAAAAACAGCTTGCAAAACTTCGTCATCAGTTTTTTTTACCCACTCTGTGTGTGTATATATATATATATATATATATATATATATATATATATGTGGTGAGATTTTCTTCGGTACCACTTACAGTAGTATTGCCCATGTTGTTTTCAGCTTGTCATCTATATTGGGTAAACATCAGAGGCGGTTTTTGGACTGGTGCATTGGGTAGGCAGAATATTACATGCTTTGCTCAAATTTTTAAGTTCTCGATAGCCTTCTTTACTCCATACCTCGTTTCCAGAATCACTATTAAAAAGTAAACAAGGCCAACAGAACAATTTCTGTCTTATTGGGCATCCAGTCAGCCATATTTTTTTGCTAAACCAATCATTTGAGAAGGCTCTATTGCCTTGTTTATCAGATGTTATTATTTTGAAATTATTTAATTTCAGCCTACCTGAGTTTTTAATCTGAATTTGCAGTTCTCTTTCCAATTTTAAAAACTTGTTTTTTTAACAAATAGTCAACACTAATTTCCATTATAATAAGGCACTAGAATAGTAATTTATATTGAAAAGAAAGCACATAGATCACATCATCTATCACTCACACGTTGTCAAACTTGTCATACTAAAGACTAAGTGATTTGTATATTTGCGCAACCCCCCCCCATCCCTTTGTGATGTCATACACCATTCGCCTATCAATCTTCTTCCTTTAACCCCACCCCCAAATCGTAGTTTCTCATATTTCTTCATACGGGATGGCTTGATAATGAGCGTAAGCGTGTAAAATGTATCGTTTAGTAGGAAAGTCCGCGCGCTGACTTATGTACATTTACTCCGTGTTAAAAATGGCATATATCAAATCCGCCAAACTAGTTGAATTTATATTATACATTCAAGGTAGGCAGGGCGTTTTAGGTTGTAATAGCTAATATGAAAAAAAGAAATCATATGATATTGGATTAAGAGGGAGCAATCGACAGATTTTGTCTCAGTGCGCTAATTTATGTTGATATATTTATGCTTCTAAAGTTTGACAAAATTAATGGTCAGTCTACCCTGCCTACCCTGTAAAACGCCTCTGGTAAACATCAAACATCGCTGTGATACTGATGTACAGGTCGTAATAAGTACACTATGGTGTAAGATATTCGGAATTATTTCGCCTATATATAGGTGTATAGGTTACAAATACTTTTTTATTCTATCGTATTTGGGGGGAGGCTTGATTAAAGGCATTGTTAGGGTTTTCACAGACAGTATTGCTTATAACTAGGATTCTGTTTCGGTCAAGTTCACACATTCGATGATTTGAAATAGGTGCATTGATTGATTCGTGCCTTACTGACTGTAAGTCAAGGCTTACTACAGTATAATTTAGTCGTTTTTGGAGGTAAGTTTATCACACACCTTTAAATTTATAAAAACTCAACATAAACATAACGAGTTTCGGTCGGAAGACTGTCACTTGCTTTAATTTCTGTGAAAAGAAATACTTTTGATTACCTCAGCAAACATTTTATTAAATTGTCTTGTTAATTATCTATTAATTTATTTATCTAACCCATTTGTATATCTGCCTAACTATATTTTACCACCTGTCATTGCATATATATATATATATAAATATATTTGACGCCTCGGTGGTGTAGTGGTTAGCGTCGCTGACTACGAATCCATCAGCCCCAGGTTCGAGACCCGACTGGAGCCGGCGCGCAGCAAAACTCAGCTGTTCATCCTTCCACACAATAAAGAAAGCGGTTGGTAGATAAATGGGTACCCTAGGTGGCCTAGTGGTTAAGACGCTGGGCTGCTGATGGGGCGTGGTTCGGATTCCATGTTAAGCTGTAGGTCTAAGGTGGAGTGAAAAGCTTGACCTTCGTCAGAATGAACAATTCGGGCGAAGCTAACCAAAGGTTACCAAAGGTTAAAGGTATATATATATATATATATATATATATATGGTGTCCCAGAAGTCTTGGAGGGGTTTTATTGGCTATAACTTTTTTCTTTTTTGATTAATTTATTTATTTTTATTTTTTAATTAAAGTACACTTGCCGCGATTAATGAAAATGGAATCCTGGACAGTGCAACAAAGAGTGGCTATTGTGGAACTTTATTTGACAAACAACTCTTCCATCGTTGCCGCTCAAAAAGCTTTTCGGTTAAAATTCAACACATGTTCTGCTCCTTCTGATCGACTATTTGACGGTTCGTCGCTAAATTTTGTATGGGAGAGTCAGGAAGACGAACCACGGATTGAGCGTCCTCGGAGAAGCCGAAGTCCAACTCTGGTTGAGATGGTTCGTGAAAGCGTTGAGGAAAATCCACATCAGTCCGACGACGCAGCCAGGAATTAAACATTTCAAGAAGTGCCTTACATCGAATTTTAAGAGAGGATATCAATCTTTACCAGTACAAAATTCAAATTGCTCAAGAAATTAAACCACAAGATCATCAGAGTCGGATAACGTTTGCTAATGCGATTTTAGATTCACACAATGAAAATAAGGATTTTCTCTAGATATTAAATTTGTAATTAAAATCGCAATAAATATATTTTCAAGTGTTACAAACCTTTTTTTATTTGATCCCCCAAACAAAAAAGTTGTAGCCAAACAAAACCCCTCCAAGACTTCTGGGACATACTTTATATATATATATATATATATATATATATATATATATGTTACGGTTTTTTTGCGAAATTGGTCTTTTTGCAAAGAAACCAAAACAATAGTAATTAAATGACCTTAAATGTTTGATCAGTTTGCAAAAACACACAAAAATCGGTAAATTTGCAAAAAACAAAAATCGGCCACTTTGCAAAATCATCAATAATCTTGTCGGTGTATTTGCAAAATCTCTTGCTCTAATACTGTAGAACCTTCTAGCTCCTAACCCAACCTAACCTAACCTAACCACAATGACACTGTTGGCAGTGGCGGATCTACTATGAAACTAATGAAGCTTAAGCTTCAGGGCCCCTAATCCAGGAGGGGCCCTGAAGCAACTTTTTTTTTAATGAGTGAATTTTTCAACAAAATCGATGGAGTTTTTTTAAGTGTTTGTTATTAAAATAAGGCTATTTTAGTGATAGAATCATAAGCCAATGGGTTGAAGTACTTAATATTGACCTTAGAATATGCTCTAATACCCATTTCATATGGCCTCAAAATGCCCCTGTAATTGGTCAAATTTCAAAATTTTCTCGGGGGCTTGCAGCGCCCGAACCCCCAGCTGTATGGGCTCGCTGAGCTCGCCAGACCTCGTTGCTGGTGGGAAGAGGCTCACTGTATGGCCCATTTTCAAGGACACCACCCCACCACCCCGTTCTCCGCCATTTGGGCCTCGAGGTCCTTGCAAGGGCAGCAAGGCCCTTTGAACCTTGTTGGATGTTGCCCTATTGTTGCTGGTTGCGAAGGGGCCCCCATAACAGTTCAAGCTTCAGGGTCCCAAAAATGTAGGTCCGCCACTGACTCTTGGTTAGGTTAGGTTAGGTTAGGAGCTAGAAGGTTCTACAGTATTAGAACAAGAGATTTTGCAAATACACCGACAAGATTATTGGTGATTTTGCAAACTGACCGATTTTTGTGTTTTTGCAAAATGATCAAACATTTAAGGTCATTTTGTAAAATTACTACATATTGTTTTGGTTTCTTTGCAAACTGACCGGAGAATTTGCAAAACGACCGATTTCTCAAAAAACCCGTAACATATATATATATAACGTAAAGAACGACGCTTGTATAGGAGATATTCCGCGCAAGACGAGAGAGAGAGAACGAAACAAATGAAAAAATGAGGTAACCACCCGGGAATCGAACCCGGGATCTTCCGATTGCCGGTCAGATGCGATAGCATTACACCATGGGCCTCACTCTTCCAAATGCCGTAATTCTTCTACATACTCGCAGAAACCAATGCCCCAAGGGGGCACCTCCCGTTCTTTACGTTATTTATACTGCGTGTTCTTTGCAGTTGAATGTATATATATATATATGTATTAGGGTGGTTCACAAGCATGGAAAATTTAGCATCTGAAATTTCACTTTTGGGTCATTGTTACTTTTGTTCCTACACTTAGTGTGAATAACTGTGTGAAGTATGGTTGGTCTACGGTGTCGTTAAGAGGTCGCTTAATCATGCATGACGTGTCTCACTAATGACTGATGACTATAGTATGACTAAATTTGGCTTCTTCTTTTGTAGGAATGTGTAGAAATGCCGCCGAAGCAATCAAAAACACGGTCTAGCAGTGAGGTGTGGTTACTAGGGAAGGCGGAGGAGAAGTTAACTAGGGCAGGACTCCCTACCAAGCTTCAATTCCTCCGGAAATTCATGTTCCACCATCTGGAGGAGAGGAAGACAGAATATAACAGTGCGGTGATGACCAGTGAGGCTTTGATCCCGTTTTGGACAAAAGCAAACGTTCCAATGACGGATACCAGATACGCTGAGAAGCTCCTGAAACTGTACGAGCAATACAAGGGGCTGAAGAAGAACCGCACAAAGAATTTCCCATCCTACAGAATGAAGGAGGACATATTTCGCGGAGACCTTGACGATGTGTTCGATCTTTCACGTCATGACGCCCTCGAGACCATGATGAATGAGGAGGACAAGAACTTCCTTGTCGCTCAGCTCGATAATCCCACTTCCTCCAGCCTTGGCCCAATTGACAAGAAAATGGCTGACCAACAAACGAGGAAGAGGATTCGGTGTGAGGCGGAGATGAACCGAGAGAAGGCCAAGCGCGAGGCGGATGCGAGATGGTCCCAGGGAGAACTGGAGGCTTCTAGTTCAAGCACATCTGAATCATCAGATTCAGATACTGTAGTTTTTAAGGAGTCAGCACGAAAACATTCCACTCCTAAGCGATTGAAGTCTGTGATCACGCCTGACATTTCCTTAGCCTTGGATCGCCACAACATCAGTGACAGGAAAGGAATGGCAGTGGTCGCAGCAACTATTAAATCGCTGGGGCACAACTTGGACGAAGTGTCAATCTCACGCAGCACCATTCGTCGCGTGAGACAATGTACACGTGAAGCGGTGTGCCGCGAAGATCAGGCCACTTTCAAGACCCATGAGCCCCTTCTCTTGCACTGGGATAGTAAGCTGCTTACAGATATCTCCCATGGGTTAGAGGGGGTGGACCGTGTGGCTGTGCTTGTAACCGGTAACGGCAAAGAGAAACTCCTTGGAGTTCCAATGGTAGCTGCTGCAACTGGAGCATCTCAGGCTCAGGCGTGCCTGAAGCTTGTGGACGACTGGTCTTTGAGGGGCAACGTTCGAGGTCTTGTTTTTGATACAACTGCGTCCAACACGGGACTTCATGCTGGAGCTTGTACTCTCATTGAAAAGGAGGTGGGTATTGATCTGGTGTGGCTCGCTTGCCGACACCACGTGGTAGAAGTCGTCCTTGCTGCGGCCTTCGGTGCTTGTTTCGGAACATACAGTGGACCTGAAATTGGCCTATTCAAGCGCTTCAAGCAGCACTGGGTTTTCATTGATGGCAGCAAGTTCGAGAGTGCACCCGACAGCCTGTTCATTGAAACAGCAGAGCAGAGGAAGGAAATGGTCTCCTCTACAAGGAAGCTGTCAAGAGAAGAGCCAGCGGGACGACTATGATGAACTGATGCTTCTCTGCCTCCTTTTCTTGGGAGGGAAGCTTGACGGTCCTGTGAGAATTCGAAGCCCTGGAGCCATGCACCATGCGCGATGGATGGCCAAGGCCATTTACACGCTCAAGGTGTTCCTATTCAGAGATCATTTCACCTTGCTTCAGACCGAGAAACGGAACATCGAGGAACTAAGCCTGTTTATCACGCTCCTTTACGGCCGCTACTGGAACGAGGCCAGTGTTGCATACATGGCTCCATTGAATGACCTCACTTTCTTGTGCCAGCTGAAAGCTCACCCAGGAAAGACGAACGGCGCGGCATTTGCCGCGATGAAGCGCCATTTGTGGTTCATTTCTGAGCACTTAATCCCCTTGGCACTCTTTGATCCTCGAGTTCACGCGTCCACGAAGGGGAGGATTGCTCACAACATCGTAGCTGTTCCCGAAAAAAGAAAAGGACTCAAGCGCGTGGACGGAATTCTATGCCACCAAACGTTCAGCAATCTTCTTCAACCTCGTCATGCAGCACGGAAGTGAACTGGCGCAATCATTCCTGTCCAAGACACCAAATGATTGGAACACAGATCCAGCTTACCAAGGAATGAAGGAACGTGTAGAGAAGATGGCAGTGGTTAACGATTGCGCAGAAAGAGGAGTTGCGCTCATTAAGGCTTTCAACAGCACAATCACGAAGGATGAAGCGCAAAAGCAGTACCTTCTCCGCGCAGTCGCTCAGCACCGCAAGGAATTCAAAGAGCCGACTAAAACTGGTCTCAAGAAGACCTAAAGATCTTCAACTGTGTGCATTATTTGTTCCGTTGTTATAATTTCATAATATATATATATATATATATATATATATACATACATTTAACTGCAATGACCGCGCAGTATATTAACGTATAGAAACGACGTAAGTATAGAGGAGTGTTCTGCACACGAGGAAGAGAAATAACAAACAAATGAAAAATAAGGCACCCGCCCGGAAATCGAACCCAGGATCTTCCGATTGCCGGTCAGACGTGCTAACCACTACACTACGGAGCCACGATAGTCAGAAGTTGTAATTCTCCTACATAGGGCAGAAACCAATGCCTTGAGAGGGTTCCCTCTCAAGGCATTGGTTTCTGCCCTATGTAGGAGAATTACAACTTCTGACTATCGTGGCTCCGTAGTGTAGTGGTTAGCACGTCTGACCGGCAATCGGAAGATCCTGGGTTCGATTCCCGGGCGGGTGCCTTATTTTTCATTTGTTTGTTATTTCTCTTCCTCGTGTGCAGAACACTCCTCTATACTTACGTCGTTTCTATACATATATATATATATATATATACACATATTATATATATATATATATATATATTATATATATAATATAGTCATAAATTGTCAAGTCATTATTCAAATTGTTTCATTTTGAGCGAGTGCATGAAAAGGTCCTAGAGCAAAGATAATTGGAAAGTTTATTCTTGTGTGGGAATAGAATAAGGACAGATATGACCGAATTTAAAATTCCAAAAAACGCTGTTGTGGACCACCTTAATATGTGTATATATATATATATATATATATATATATATATATATATATATATATATATATATATATATATATATATATATATAAATTCATGTTATTGCCTTCTGACCATTTGTATATTCTGTTTGCGTCCATCTGTGAGGATTCCACCTCTTCTGCATTTGACCTTTGTATCGTCAGCAAAAGATGCTATTATACTGTTGTGGGCTACTTCAGTCTATGACTGTCGGCATGATAATGAATAGGAGTGGAGCTAATACTGTTTCTCATGGAACTAAGCTGCATACTTCCGATTCTGATGATGATACACTTTGGATTTTTACGACATGTTACGTTCCCTGAGGAAGTTGTTGTTGTTGACTAGCCGATCAGCCCACTCTGATCAAGCAAGCCAGCGGCACGCAGGTAACCGATCGCCCTCTCCCGAGTGGACCAGAGGATCAGCGCACTAGTGATGTTGTGTTGTGTTCTACTGTATGTTGTGCTAGAGCGGTACAGTCTGTTATAATGTGTTCAATTGTTTGTGGTGTGTCCTGGCACAGGTGGCACGTGTCGTCTGTGGAGTTGTCTAGTCTGTGTTTATATGTCTGTAAGTTGGGGTGATGTCCACATCGGAATCGTGCTAAGTTAACTCAATCCGATCTGCTCAGGCTGGTCTCTGACCTGTCAATGGGTGGTGGCTTCGCACCTAGGACCGCATTCGGACCGAGTCGTGTCAGTGCTTTGTGGGTTAGGTGTGTGTGTGTATGTTTTCTGTACTGTGTGATGTCTGCTGGGCGTGGTATGGAATGGGGTATTTAGATATAATGTCTCTCTGGTGTTACCTTAATGGTGCGAGGTATTGGTGCATGATTGTACATGCAGTGGCAAGGGTGTTGTGGGTTAGTTGTCGCTGCTGCCATGAATTGTGTTCCCCTCATATCTAAATGTACCCTAACTTTCAGTATTTTTGTTTCTGTGTACAGATGTTCCATTGGTGTTGGTTGAGTACATCCTGTGATGATAAGAAGTGCGTTGTTTTGTATTGTCTGTAAGGTGTTTATGTGTGTGTTTGAGATAATGGGTGCCCAACATGGGCTAGCATAGTCCATAACTGAGCGAATATACTCTTTGTATATGAGTGATGTTGTTTCCTGCTGGTGTCCAAAGATGTGCCTGTTAGTACTCTAAGCGTGTTAAGTCTTGGGGTACATTTGTTTTTAATGTCCTGAATGTGGTTTGCAAAAGATGATGATGTGTTGTATGTAACCCCAAGTATGTTGGTCTTGTGAGTGTGTGAAATGTTGGCGTTGCTTAGTGTAAACTGTGGAGTTATCTGGTGTTCTTTTGTGCTGCTTGTTAGCAAGGTGATGGTTGATTTTGTGAGCGCTACTTTGAGTCTATTGTGTGTGAGCCAGTCTTGTATACTGTTTATGTATGTTTGTAGGTTATTTGTAGCGGTGTCGATGTTGTTATGGGTGGATGTTAGAGTGAAGTTATGTGCATATGATGATAAGGTAAGTTTGTTATCTATGGGTTTTGGAATGTCGTGCATGTATAAATTGATCAATGTTGGTGAGAGAACAGAGCCTTGAGGGACCCCGTTCGGAAAAAGTTTGTCTTTTGATGACTTCCCATTAAATGTGACATGTGAGTATCTTCCTGAAAGATAGTTGCTCAGCCACCTTTTGGTGTTATTGTGCATGTTTGTGTTGAGTATTTTTTTTATGAGAGGGAAACGTGGGATAGCATCAAATGCTTTACTAATGTCTATTGCTGCTAATAGTGTACGTTGAGCTGGTCGTCTGGAGTTGATGTCATCCATGATGTGCTGCGTGAGGTTAGTGAGTAATGTTGTGGTTGAGTGGTGAGGTCTGAATCCATGTTGAGTAGGCGATAGTGGTACGTGTGGGTTGGTGATTTGTAAGAGTAGTCTTTCTGTTACCTTGGAAGGTGTGCATAGTAAAGTAATTGGTCTATAGGAAGCTGGTTCTGTTGGAATTTTGTTTGGTTTGAATAGTGTAATAATTTTACCTTGTTTCCATATGTCAGGAATAATACAGTGTTGGTATGAATATGTGCTGATGTTTGTGAGAGCTAGTATTCCCTGTGAGCCCAAGTGTTTAAGGTGTATGTTAGATATGTTGTCTGGTCCAGTAGCCTTCGAATTCTTAAAGTTTTTGATGATCTTGGTCTGTATTGAAGGGTGTAATGGTCGTGTTGAGTCTGTAGGTTTTCTTGTGTCTGGCTGTTTGTCTGTCTGCGTGTTTCTGGTTGTTGTCTCCGTATAAGTGACTTATCTTTCCGTAGTGATTAACTAGAATGTCAGCTTGCTGTGTATATGTTGGAATAGTATTTTGGCTGCGACAGATAGCCATGTGTGAGGTGTGAATGCCACTGTTAGAGTGGGTAATGTTGTTAACAGTCTTGTATAGCCTGGATGTATCTGTGGAGTGGTTTAGTGTTGTTATGAATTCCCTAAATGTTTCTATTTGTTTTTCTTTAAGCTTGTTGTTTATTTCTGTGTTGATCTGTTGTATCTGTTGTTTTATGGTTTCTGTGTGTGGTGTTTGTGTGTTATGTTTGAGGTTGTTACGTTGTCTTATGAGGTGGGCTATTTCTCTCGTGTAATTTGGGTTGTATTTCCTAATGTTGCCCTTGGGTATGTATTTGTTTGCATTATTGATGATTTGATTAAATGTCTTGAGTGTTGTATTGATGTTTATAATGGTTGTGCTGTTTGATGTGGTGAATTGTTCCTCAATCGAGGAGTTTGAGTATCCTGCTTGATGTGGTATATGTGTGTGTTCTTCTGTGTTGTTAAGAATGAAGAGGCTGTTTAGTTGGCGTCTCTGGTGTTGTTTTGGTTGTGCAGGTACCAACTAGTGTCTTTAGCGTTGAAATCTCCTCCTAAGATGATATTAGTGAGAAAGGCCAGATTGCGTAACTGTGGATTGTAATTGGCTGGCACCTGAGGTGAACTATCTGGTGGGATGTAAATGTTGATGAGTGTGGTGTTGTGTTTTGAGTGTGTTTTAATGTTAACCGCCTGTATTTCTATCGTGTTATCTGCTTGGATTGTTTCTGAATGTTTTCGGTGGCATCAGTGTATGTAAGTGATGGGTCCACCCCCTTGAGGAAGTTGTACGTACATTTGCCCGTTTGCCTGTTATTTCCATGTGTTTCATTTTATGTGCTGTTTTGGCATTATCACATTTATCGAATGCTTTACCAAAATCTGTGTATATTACATCGTAGTTATCATTGCTCCTAAGTTCGTCCCATACATAGGGAAAATGGTCATGATAAAT